>VWZI01017351.1:0-34567 GCA_013396835.1 Psilopogon haemacephalus | reverse complement strand
TTTTTTGCTCAAGTGAAGCAGGGCAGTTGGTGAAGGAAGGAATGTTTCTCTGGTGTCTGCCGTGTTTGCTAGGTGAGGGGCAGGATGCAGGGAGCAAGTGAGAAGAGCCAGTCCACATCCTGGGAGATCCTGGTGCTGCAGTGGGAGAGAGTGATGACTTGGTTGACCGTTGAAAAAGCCTGATCCCATGGACCCTCCATGCTTGCTAAACACTGCCCCTAGGCTCCCACAGCATCTGAGTGTGTGATGGTTTCATAAATATGTATTACAGCAACATGCAAATGCTCTGAAAGCTCTTACAAGATGGGGAGACGGAGCAATTTGCGAACCTGGGAGCAACATATCCCCAGATTACTTTTGAGTGCAAGAGGGATGCTCTGTAGGTGGTGGTGGCGGCCAGGAGCAGCATCATGGAAGACCAGGCTGTTACTGCTATCAGAAATCCTTGGTGATTTGTAGGCAGCTATGGGGAGTACCCACGTTAATGTTTGTGATGCTTTAAGGATGTTCTCCTGTATCTGCGGGGTTGATGTGTGCCTGAGGAGAGCATTGCTGGCACATGGGTGGCAAATGAAACTTGAAGCTTATGCTAACATGTTTGGGTTCATTTCTCTTTCCTCAGGCTGGTTCCCCAAGGTGAGGCTGAGGTCTGCATAGCTGGCTTGGCTTACAGAGAAGCCATGGCCGCCTAGCACTACACAGCGGTCAGTGGGCTGGAGATGGCGGCGCAGAGGATCCGGGCAGCTAACTCCGGTGGCCTGCCACGGTGCAAGTCAGAGGGAACACTCATCGACCTCAGCGAGGGCTTTCCTGAGACCAGCCTCTGTGATGTCAAAGGTCTGGAGGGAATGGTGGGAATGATACCCCTTCTCAGTTTGGGAGCATCCTCTCACTGCTGGAGTCCCAGAGGGGTTAGGTTAATAATTAGCAGCAGACAGCTGATGGGGAAGAGCAGCAAATGTGGGGGCAAGAGATCCAGCAGCCAAGAGAAGTGACAGGAACAAGATGGCTGCAAGAGTTTGGCTTCTTCTTTTCACAGAACTAGGAGCTTGCAGGTTGTTTGAATAATTATTTTTCTTCGTTTTACTGCTTTTTCTTCACATGTATTTGCCTTACCCAGCATAAAAGCCATGTTTAGGTCACAAGGGAGTTACTGTTCCTCCACGAGAAATGGATCCCAGGAAATAACTCCAGGTGGAAGTTAGCGTATGCCAAGGGTCTTTAAAAATAATAATGCACCGAAGTGATTGCTTTTGCAGGCATGGCTAGAAAAGTCCTGAACCTCAAATGCTCTTGCTGCAGATTAGATCATTTTTAATGAGAAAATAGGAATTGCTTATGTTCTCCAAGGACTTCCACACATTGCTGTTAACCTGGCTGCTGCACCGCCTGCATGCATAGCTGAGGGTTGGGACACAGAGATAGACACTTGCCTGTATGATCCAAAGGGATGAGGAGACCAAAAATACCCTGTCCTGCAACGACTTCTGGCTGCAGTGCTAAGTTAATCGTGGCTTCTTACCAGGGTGAGAAGATAGTTTCAGTGTGGGGTTAATATATAGATTTATGCTGAATAAATATCCTTGTGGCTTTGCTTAACTGCTGACAGATGAATTGGGTTAATGAGTTGTTTAGGATACGTACAGACTCTTCTTCTTCGTATTTGATCTCTAATGGATATTTAAAGATTTTTCTTTGCTCATCTGTGGCCTCTCTTACCTTGTAGTTTCCATGTCTGAGAAGTGCTGCCAGCCTGCAGTCAGTGATTTGTCATCTGTTCATCTCTGGAATTTCAGGGGTTTCATGCATTTCTTAAATGCCCTTTATTCCCTCCAGAGAAGTCTTGAGGGAAAGAGTTCTTATTAAAGCAGCTGTTGTCCCAGTTCTCTTGCAGCTCCCTTCATGAACATCCAGCTCTCCTTGTTTTCTTAGGTCTGTCTAGTGATGTAACACACCTTCAAAGGTTGATGTAACATCATCTGCAGCTTGATTCTAGTGTTCTGGGGTTTTTTTCTGAAATAACCCCTAAAAGTGAAAGCAGAACCAATAAATGTGGTCACAGTGCAAGTATGTGTAGGCTTCATCCAGCTGTTTTGCTTGGAATTGGGATTTTCATATGACCCTACTGAAAGGTTGTAATGAGATGAGTGTCAGTCTCTTCTCTCTAGGAACACAGTTTAGTGGTGGACTTGGCAGTACTGGGTTAACTGTTGGACATTTTAATCTTAAAGAGCTCTTCCAGCTTAAATGATTCTGTGATTCTAGTATGTTCCCATAGCAGCTTAGATCCCAAATGCCAGGTGAAAAGAAGAGCTGATAAGAAGTGGCTCTCACTCCCTTGAAACTCCCTCCAACACATCGTACTATACATTGTTCACCAGGAACTTCAGTGAGATGGTGGGACACGTGAATTTTGTACAGGAGCAGCTGCATGGGGCCCTATGTTGAGGGGGAGGCTTGTTGCTAAGGCGCTTGACTGCATCAGGAGGCAACCAGTTGCTGCATCTCCTGTGTCAGCTCCTGCTACTCTTCCTAGCCAGTTCAATGCCCATCCCTTTATGTTGTGAACCCTGTGGGGAAGAGTAATGTGAATGTATCTTAGGTAGCAGAGGGGTGAGGTTTGTTTAGAAATTTAAAGGGAAAACAAAAATACCTGCAGATTTGAGAGGTTGTAAAATCACCTTCACTGCTAAACTGGCAGAAATTGTTGGCCTGAAATAAATGACTGCAAGTTGTACTCTCTTGTGGATTGCTTACAATGCTGTTTTCTTCTTGGCTTTGCAGTGCCTTCTCCGAGTGCCTTGCTGGTTGACAATCCCACGTCCTTTGGAAATGCAAAGGAAGTAATAGCAATCAAAGACTACTGTCCAACTAATTTCACCACTTTGAAGTTCTCCAAGGGGGACCGCCTCTATGTCTTAGACACGTCAGGAGGTGAGTGGTGGTACGCTCATAACACCACAGAAATGGGCTACATCCCTTCCTCCTATGTCCAACCTGTCAACTACCGCAACTCTTCCTTAACAGACAGTGGCATGATAGACAATCTATTGGAGAGCCCTGATGAAGGTGTCAAGGAGTTGGACCTGCTCGGAGAATGGCCTGATGTGAAAAGAAGCTCTCTGAAAACCTACAATAACAACCCATTCTTGAATGGAGTCCAGACAAACCCATTTCTGAATGGGAATTTGCAAACAGTGCCCAACTTGGACAAAGACTCTGACTCCAATGTGGCTGTTGACTTGCTGCTCTTTGACACAGAGGCTCCTACATCAGCTGTTTCTAGTTCAGCTGCTAACAGCAGCCTGGGGAACATTTTTGATGAGTTTCCATCTACAAATAGGCTGAATCTGGAACAGCCTGTGAAAAGGGACAATCCCTTCTTCAGAAGTAAACGATCCTACAGTTTGTCTGAACTGTCTGTTCTTCAGGCCAAGTCAGATGCTCCAGCATCATCAGGTTTCTTCAGTGGTTTGAAGTCTCCCACACCTGAGCAGTTCCAGAGCCGGGAAGATTTCAGGACAGCATGGCTGAACCACAGGAAACTGGCTCGGTCTTGCCATGACTTAGACTTGCTTGGTCAAAATCCTGGCTGGGGTCAGACACAACCAGTGGAGACCAACATTGTCTGTAAGCTGGACAGCTCTGGTGGAGCTGTTCAGCTTCCAGATACCAATATCAGCATACATGTGCCAGAGGGCCATGTGTGCCCTGGGGAGACGCAGCAGATTTCCATGAAAGCCATGCTGGATCCACCACTGGAGCTGAACAGTGACAAGTGCAGCACCATCAGCCCTGTGTTGCAGATCAAACTCAGCAATATGGAGGTGAAAACTTTCATCATATTGGAGATGAAAGTGTCAGCAGAGATCAAGAATGACATCATGAGTAAGAGTTTGGTAGGACTGCAGTGTCTGCGGAGTGACATGAAAGAGGGACCATACACGCCGATGCAGCTGAGCTATTCGTATGGGAACACAATCCAGGTGCAACTGGAGAACCTGGAGCCTTGTATGTACATTGCAGCTGTAGCCCAGGGGCAAAACATCCTCTATCCTTACACCGTTTGGGATTACATCAGCAAGAAGATCACAGTTGGCGTCTATGGCCCCAAACACATTCACCCTTCCTTTAAAACTGTTGTGGCCATGTTTGGACATGAATGCGCGCCAAAGACTCTCTTGGTGAACGAGGTCACAAGGCAGTCCCACAGTCCAGCTCCTGTTGCCCTTCAGCTCTGGGGTAAGCATCAGTTTGCTCTGTCTCGGCCTCAGGACCTCAAGCTCTGCATGTTCTCCAACATGACCAACTACGAGGTGAAAGCTAGTGAGCAAGCCAAAATTGTGCGGGGCTTCCAGATAAAGCTGGGCAAGGTCAGCCGCCTTATCTTCCCCATCACATCTCACGACCCCAACGAGCTCTCGGACTTTACACTAAGGATACAGGTCAAGGATGACAAGGATGCCATTTTGACCCAATTCTGTGTCCAAACACCACAGCCGCCTCCAAAAAGTGCCATCAAGCCAACAGGACAGAGGCGGTTCCTCAAGAAGAACGAGGTCGGAAAGATTATTCTGTCACCTCTGGCTGCCACCGCCAGATATCCGGTTTTTCAGGACCGACCAGTCTTGAGCTTGAAGTATGGCAAGCTATTAAAGACAGTGGTCAGGCAAAGCAAGAACCACTATTTGCTGGAGTACAAGAAAGGAGATGTTGTAGCCCTTCTCAGTGAGGAGAAGATCAGGTTAAAAGGGCAGCTGTGGACCAAGGAGTGGTATATTGGTTACTACCAGGGTAAAATAGGCCTTGTGCACACCAAAAATGTGCTGGTGGTTGGGAAGGTCAAGCCCAGCTACTTTTCAGGGCCAGATCTCACCACCAGCTTGTTGCTCGAGCAAATCCTGAGGCCCTGCAAGTTCCTTACCTACATCTATGCCTCAGTGAGGACTTTGCTGATGGAGAACCTTAGCAGCTGGCGGTCCTTTGCTGATGCACTGGGGTACTTGAACTTGCCACTCACGTTTTTCTGCCGAGCAGAGCTGGACAGTGAGCCTGAGCGAGTGGCCTCTGTCTTGGAGAAGCTGAAGGAAGACTGCAACAACACCGAGAACAAGGAGAGGAAATCTTTCCAGAAGGAGCTAATGACGGTGAGTCTGAGGTCTGATGAGGGGATTTTAGGTCTCTGTCATGCAGAGTCATTAGGGTGAGCAAGAGGTGCAAGCTTTGTAATTGTAGAAAATAAAGTCTATCCTCAAAGTCTTCTATAGGCTGTTGGCACAGTGCAGGGTCACCCAGCACAGGTTGCATAGAATCCTGTCCAGGTGGGTTTTAAAGACCTCCAGAGGAGGAGATTCGACCAACTCTCAGGGCAGCCTGTTCCCATGCTCTTTCATCCTCACAGGAAAGAAGCTTTTCCTTATGTTCAGACAGAACTTCCCATGTTCCAGTTTGTGTACATTGTCCCTTGATGCTGAGATTACTCCTCCCTAGGTGCAGGACCCTACACTTGCCCTCATTGAACTTTGTTAGGCTCCTCTCTGCCCCACTCTTAGCCTGTTCAGGTCTCCCTGAATGTCAGGGTGTGTCAGCCACCCTTCCCAATTTTGTATCACCTGCAAATTTGCTGAGAGTACACTTGGTTCCTTTATCCAGAATATCAGTGAATACATTGGACAAAACTGCACCCAGTCTTAACCCCTGGGCAACACCTCTAGCTGCAGGCCTCCAACTAGACTCTACACTGCTGTCACAACCCTCTGTGCTCTGTCATTCAGCCAGTTCTCAATTCACCTTACTGTGCACTCACCTGACTCACTTTCTGAGCTTGCCTCTGAGGATGTTATGGGAGATAAGCAAGCCACGTATTTGATGCTGTGTCCTGAAAGGCATCCAGGGAAGCACTATGTCCAAGTGTTTCTAGGATATAGTTAGGAAATCTCTGATGAGATTCATTCTAGCATTTCATAGAAAATGAGAACACGAAAATACAGGAGGAAATGTCTGGAAGAGATCTGCAGCTTTTACCAGGCTCTCCCACAGAAGCAGGATAACCAAGTTATGGTGAATCATGTGGTTTGAAATGCCATATGAGTTAAGGAATGGCAGCAGCTTCACTTGGTAAGGATGGGTACAGGCAGCAGAATGGAATTACAAGTAGGTAGCCTGGGTAGAGAGGACTGGAGCCAAATGTTTCTCAACTCCTTTTAATCAGAAGGGGGAAAATTGAGGAGATTAAGTATGAGGTGTAGGAAGAGTACAGAGCCCTTTGTTACTCATGGAAATATTGTCCAGCAGGTTCCTGGTGCCTGAGTACCACTTTGGGGCAAACCTTTAGCTTGGACTTTCAGATCTCTGGTCATGCCACAAACGTTGCTTTAGTTTAGGGGTTCTTCTGGCCATTGTATGCAGTTCTTTCTTCTCTCTGGAGGTGTTCAGGAAGGGAAGATACCCAAGCCTCCTGGTTTCCTCAAGGGAGGGTCCATGCTTTTATTAATTAACGTGAATGAACAACAGGGCACAATCTGTGCTCCTATTGCGGGATGCTTACAAGGGCTTCCTTCTGTTTACCTTACCTCTTTGAAAACCTGTAAGTGTTTCTTTCATCTATCCCCTTTGTCTCCAGGAGCCCAGACAGTTTGTAGGTCATGGAAAACCTGTGTCAGACCTCAGTGGGGAGCAAATAGAAAGATAAGGCTCTCTTGGATACTCAGGGAGCTGCTAACTTAGAGAGAGGGCCATAAGAGGCAAGAAGACATCCTGTTCCCCAAGAGCTGCCTGGAGTGCAGTGTCGCAAGAGCAGGTTTTGTTTTCCTTGTTTGTACGGAGGCTAATCCTGAGCATTGGCTCTGTCTTCTATTCTTTGTGTGTCTGAGCCTGTCAATAAAGGATGAGCTCCATTCGTGGTGGTAGGTGATGCTTGTTCTAAACCCCTTGCTGCTGCCAAATTCTCCTTTGTTTAGGAAGAAATTAAATTGAGTCTGGTTTGTTTGGTGGTTTTTGTTGTTATTTTTTTGGGGTCTTTATTCCTTAAAAAATACTTATAAAAAAAAAAAAAAGTCATGTTTTGGGGGGTGACAATGGAGCAATAATGTATTTTATTGTGTTTGAATCTGATTTGATTTGTAACAAAGGGACTTGCTTTCTGGCATCTGCTGGCAAGAAGAACCAGTTGGATTAAGCTTTTATCTGATCATTCCATCTTTAAATTGGTTGTCTCCTCTCAAAGGGACTGTGAAGCGAGAAGCAGTAAGCAGGCTTATCTGACTTCAGTGTTGAGTAAACAAAACTGCAGTGGCAGAGCCATACACCAGCAACCAGGCATGGAAGAGCCTGGTCATGATGACAAGTTAATAAGTAATCTGAATTTAATTATTTTTCCAATCCAGCATTAGCAGCAGTGTGTGAAGGTAACTGTTGCTCAGAAGTTAATCATCACATCAGAAGTAGAAACCAACCTCTCCCTTTCCTCCTCTCTGCCCATCAAAAGCAGGCAGCACACGGATGCTCTTGTTTAAAAAACGCTGAGCAGAGATGGTAGAAGTCTTGGTTAAACTAGACCCCCAGTCTCTGGCCATGTAGTGACTGCACTGCCTGGTCCTTTAAAGCTGGGGTCAATCTGCTATTTTTCTCTTTCAGCATTTCTCTTCCTCTGGATTTTTGAGGTGTCTTTTGTTATAGAGCCTTGAGTTCTGGAAATGCTACTGGGCATGTCAGCAGAGAGTTGTGGAAACAGCTTTTTCTTTTCTAGGCTACTTGTAAAGATCATACAGAAGATGACTTTTTTTCCCCCATTGTTTTCTAGTTTTCTTTCTAACTGCAGCTATTTGCATGCTGCCTTTCTTCTGCCAAAAGGGTACTGCTTGTTCCTGGTGCATGCAGGTCCCAAAAAAAAAAAAAGGTATTGGTAGGCTCAAGTAGTCCTTAATGTCCTGCAGAGGTGGTGTCCATTGCTTGAACCTCATCCTGGCACATCTTAGAGCATACCATCCTAATGTTGCTTATGTTGATCCTTCATCCTGAAGCAATCTGCTGTCTAGTCATTGTCCCCATGGTGAATTTGGGTCCAGGGGGAAGAACAGACTCCTGCCTTTCTGCTGTATGTCCCCACCATATGTATTATAGAGCCTGGATATTGCTCCCCTAAGGAGCCATGCTGCACCACACTGAAGTAAGTGGGGCTGTTTCTATAAACTTATCCTTGCATACCCAAGTTGCTTGCAGCACACAAGGAAAAGGAGCTGTTTACAGGCTTCCGGCAAGGTGTTTTTGTGCACTACACTTCTGAGTCTTACAATGCATCCCTATTAGTGAATAGAAAGCTGCAGAAACAGAGCTTCCAGGTTGCTGAGAAACTGAGCCTCAACCTGATAAATGTCCTCAAGTTGTGTCGAGGGAGGTTTAGCTTGAACATTAGGAAAAAGTTCTTCATGGAATGGTTGTAAAGCATTGAAACAAGCTGTCAAGGGAAGTAATGGAGTCTCCTGGAGGCATTTAAAAGCTGTGTAGATGTGGCACTTAGTGACATGATTTAGTGGTGGACTTGGCAGGGCTGGGTTAATGGTTGGACTCAATGATCTGAAGTGTCTTCCAACCTAAACAAGTGTGTGAGTCTGTAAATGCCACTGGTGCTTTCCAGCTGTCGTGTTGTCAGCAAAAAAGAGATGTTTAATGCCTAAATGCATAGCTGACTCCTTTGGGCCAAAACCCTTGACCTATGTCCTGGCAAAGATGGAGACAGGAGTCTGTGCACGAGCATCCTCTCATGCTGCAGGTCTCACCAGTACCTTAAGGACACAAGGCCTTTCTCCCACTGTTTAAGGAGGTCCCAGGCAAGAGCCGTGGCACAGTGCTGCCCTGGACATACCGCCTGTGCACACTGCCTACCGCACTTGGGCCCCATCCCTGCCCGGGCACACATCCTCACAGCACTTAATAAATGTTGCTGCTTATGGTAACACATCTCTACTTCCCCCACCAACTTTTAGAGGGTGACTGATGTGTGATGAAATTTGAACCCCCTGGAGTGCTTTTTTAATTTAAATGCTATTTTAAAAAGAGGAGAAAAAAGAATTTGAAAAGTCTGCTTCCAGAGTAGCTTCTTTGTGGAATCCATTTTTGTATCGTTTTTGCTGTTTTGCAGCTTCCTTGCACCATGCTTGATGGGCGCTTAAAATTTGGCAATCCTTTCTGCCCCTGGGGCAAAGGAGAAAAGGGTTTTGCTCCTTTCGTCTGCCAAATATGGGAAAGAAGCAAGACTACTCCAGTTCAGGTGTCTTGAGCATGTAGGGGGTCAGGACTGGACTTTGTAGAGCTTCATGTTTGTGCATGGGAGAATGAACTGTGATAGAGGATCATGGTCAAGAACGAGTCATGAAAGTGGCAGTGGTGGGCACAAGCAGAAGTGGCTGTGCATATGCAGGTGGTCTTTAGACTTGCTTCTTCCTTCTAGGGTGGTTTGTTTTCTTCTGGGTGCTGGTTTCCATCATTTAGAGAGTGGGAAATAAGATATAAGAATAAGAAATAAGATTCTGCATTTCAGACCCAGGGTGAAAATTCAGCCTTCCCTTGATGCCTTTTAAGTAGAAGTGCTTCTGCACTGCTTTGAACTGGAATTTAAATATCAAACCATCTCCTTTGCTGTGTGCTAGTCTGGTGGAGCCAGGTCAGAGCTGTGCTGAGGCTAATAAATGCTTTGGAACATGCTGGCAAGGCACAGTCTGGGTCATGCCTCGACCGGGAGCATGGCTGGGTACTGAGGGATGGATGGATGGATGGTGGCTCTACCTGGCTTTCTGGGAAGACTTGTCCAAGGCAAGGCAGAAGAATGGAAATAAATTGTAGTGTAATCCAACAAGTGCCTGCTGGAGGATTAAGTCTGTAGTGAGCCCTGTTAATCCCAGCTGGGAAGGCTGGGAGAGGCCTCTGTCCACTCCATACTTTGTATGCCTGTGACAGGGAGAGTGAGTTGTACTCAGCACCAAAAAATATGTAGCAGTTACCATTGATATTCTGCCTTTGGCTCTGACCTTAGTGACTGTGTCCTTGCACCCCATTTGCACCTGGCTTTGGTTCTGTCCCTTTGTCTCATTGCCTCTGTCCACTTGGCTGCTTTTTCACCAGCCTATAATTTGTGTTGAGACTCCCCAGACAGAGTTCCTAGGACAAAGCAAGGGAGGTAAGTTCTGTGGCGGTCACTAGGTTTCAGAGCTACCATACTGCACTATGGGGAACCATGAGTGTCTTCCAAAGCTGTTACTCTGAGTGATTGTGCAGTTCTCTGTTACATGGCCTCACAGTTGTTCTGCTTGATCATGGAATCATAGAATGCATCGGGTTAGAATGCATCTTGTCCAACCCTGCCTGCAGTGAGCTGGGACTTCTTTCATGGTGCTCAGGGCATCATCAAGTGTGGCCTTGAATTTCTCCAAGAATGGGATGTCCACAACCTCTCTGGGTTGTCTTTCAGTATTTCACTACCCTCATTGTGGAGAACTTACTCAGTATGTCCAACCTAAGTCTATCCTGCTGTAGTTCCAAACCATTACCTGTTGTCCTACCACTACAAGCCCTTCCCCAGCCTTCCTGTAGGTCCCCTTCTGGTACTGAAATGTAGCTTTAAGGTCTCCTTGAAGCCTTTTGTTCTTCATCCTGAACAACCCCAGATCTCATGCCCTGTCTTCATAGGAGAGGTGCTCCACCCTTCTGATCATCTTTGTGGCACTTCTCTGGACCCACTCAAGCAGCTCCATGTCCTTCCTGTGTTAATGCTATTTTCTTGTTTACTGTGAGCAGCAGAAGGAATGGGAGAAAAAAAGGAACAGGAGAATCCATCTCCTGCCCCTATATTCTTCTTAACTCTGCAGCATACTTTGCTCCTGGTGGCCCCTTCTGCTGCCTTGGACCTGCTTGGCCTCTGACATGAGATGACAGCAGCTCATTCAGGCTGCTTTGCCCAATTCCTTGTTGTTTGGGGGTTTGCTCCTGCCTGGGAACACAAGGTCGAGGATGCTAAATGTACCTTTCTTTAGAACCACCAAATCCTCTGCCTGTGGAAAAGAGGGTGGTAAGTCTAGGAGCTGGGTAGTAAGGAAGAATTGCTGGAGAGGAGGTTGTTATGGCCCAGAGATACACCTTTTAATGCCCTAACAAAAAAAAAAAAAAAAAACCCCAACCAAAACCAAACCAAAATCACCAAAACCATTAATGGTATTTCAAATGTATTTCCTTTGCTTGCTTAACAGGAGCAGTTGTTAATTGTCCCTGGTACAGGAAACCAGTGTAAACACTCTGGAGGAACAAACAAATGCCAGTCTGCATCTGTAATTACATTGAGCCCAGCTTCAAACTGGAGACAGATAAGGGGAAAACCAACATGTATTTGCTTTACAAATTGCTGGAGTGGTTTCAGATGTTCATTTCCCCCCAATTTCCTCTTTGAATCTGCTTATGCAAGGATTCAGCCCTTCTTTTGCCCCAGAGCCAAAGAAGCCGGTGTTTACCTAGACCCTCCATGCCTGGAGAGGATGTCAGGACCCACTGCAGATTGCACAAAGGTGGTAGATGCTTCATCCCTGGAATCATTCAAGGACAGGGCTCTGAGCAGCCTGATATAGTTGAAGGTGTCCCTGCTCACTGCACAGGAGTTGGACTATATGACCTTCAAAAAGATATTTTCTGACCCAAACCATTCTCTGGTCCTGTAATTCTGGCTGCCTGGGGACCATCACATACACAGTTTATGCAGTAACCTGCCCTGTGGTGTTGTGAAGCTGTGAGTGACACATCCTGGTTCCTTGGGCACTCACTGATGTTCAGCATCCCTTGGAGGAACTGTCACTTGCATCCTTGACTTGTAGTTTGCCTTTCTTGAAGTGTCCTCCCACATCAAAACACTGACCTCTTGGTGTTCACCTACCCTTGAACCACCGTGCTGAGTCTGCTGATGTCACAGTTCCAAATCTGGTTGTCAGGAAACAAGAGGGTGCTCAGTAAATCATAACCCGAGGTGCAGTGTCTTTGCTTGATTTCCATATTTTAAAATGAGGATGCCCATTTTGTAGTATAAAGCACCTTTCTGTAGCCACTTGACATTTGAGGTGAGATTTCTCCAGGATCTGTGATTACTGTAGGAGGCTGGGGAGGCCTGGTGAGTGGGATGTTGATTCGATCAGTCAGATCCTGTGCTCTGATAATTGCCGCTTTAAGCCCTTCCTTGTAGCGGGTTTTCTCCTATGTAACTTCTGTTACACTTCAAGCAGATGTTAATGTCCTTGCATACCTAAAGATTCTGGTATTTTTTTCCTGAGTTGTTAGCTAGAAAACCATGACTGCTGTAGTTCCTCTTCCCCACTTCAGAACCATTTGCAGTACATCTCAGCTTTTAGGTCAATAGATGATGTGATGCAGAAGGAGTTTTCTGAACTGGCACAGGAAAGCAGAGGGGCAGTGAGAAGAGCCGAAACATCCCAAGCCCAGAAGTGGTCTTGTATTGCTAACAACTGGCCCTTCACCTAGGTCTCACCCTAGCCCATCTCCTGGTGGGGCTGAAGTCCGGGTTTTGTCCCCAGATGTTCTGACTGGGCCCATACCCACCTGTCCATTCTGAAGGATAGTGTTTCTCTGGGCTTGAGGAGGCAAGCTGCATGGACTGTGCTTGAATTAGTTACCTCCATTAAAGGCATCTGTTCTTCTTAGCCCTGGGGTGCTTTAAACTGCTTATGGTGGTGCCTGAACATCTTGTGGGGTTGCCTGGAAAATACAGCTGCATTGGCCAACCCAGGATATAAGCCTGGTTGAACAGTGGTAGGGTGCTTCATTTAATTAATGAGATTACTGGTCAAGCCTGATGGCCTAATTTCACCAGCTGTCACTAGAAGGAGGGTGGGAAGATTTTGGAGGCAGCTTCTTGAGAGCTGCCTGGTCCCCTGGATCCCTTGCCATCTACTGCCTGCCTTGACTCTCTTATTTGGTTTTCGCTCCTGTCCTTCAGGCTTTGCTGAAAATGGACTGTCAGGGGCTGGTCATTCGGCTTATCCAGGACTTTGTGCTGCTGACCACAGCCGTGGAGGTGGCCCAGCGCTGGAGGGAGCTTGCTGAGAAGCTTGCCAAAGTCTCCAAGCACCAGATGGATGCATATGAGGCACCACATCGGGACAAGACTGGGACAGTGGACAGTGAGGTGAGAGCAGGTGGCTCTTGGTCTCAGTAGGTCCCCTGGGGTTGTAGATATGCCGAGAACACATTCTACTGAAGCACCTTTCATAGAGAGAAAGGATTTGAGCATGCCAGGGAGTTTTTTCCCAGAAATGTGCTTGTTCTGGGTTGGAGGTGTGTTGAGGATGGCATTGCTTGCTGACAAGTCATACAGGCTGGCTTAGCTCTCACCTCTTATTCTCTCTGCCACATAACTACAGGCCATGTGGAAGCCAGCTTACGACTTCCTTCTCACCTGGAGCAGCCAGATGGGTGACAGCTACCGTGACGTGATCCAGGAACTGCACACTGGGCTGGACAAGATGAAGAACCCCATCACCAAACGCTGGAAGCATCTCACTGGCACCTTGATCCTTGTTAACTCCTTGGACATGCTAAGGGCATCTGCCTTCAGCCCACAAGACCATGAGGATCTTGCCATCTAGCTCCTGTGGCAATGTTTTTGTCCACATTTTGTTTGCTGGTTGTTTTTTTTTTCCCTGTGATTTTTCTCACTGATTTTTATTTTAATGTTTTTTGAGCAGTTGACTTTAAAAAGAAGTGGAGGTCATCCTTCATGGGTTTTAAGAGGCCAAAGTTTGCAAGTTCTCCACTGAAACTGAAAATCAGCAGGAGACATTGTTCCTTGATGGGAAGGCATCCAGAGTGGGATGGCTTTCCATACAGCGTTGATACCAGTTTAACTCTTTCTTACTCAAAAACTTTAAAGGTGACCAGGGGGGTGGGATGGGATCACAAAAGAGTTCACATTTTTTAGTAATTTGCAAATAAAAGTCTAACTTTTGTAACAAGCTGTAAAAATTGTAGCCACTTTGGATGGGGGACTACGTGGCTTTTTTTTACATTGTAGAAACGGCTTTTAAATTAGCATTTTTGAGACAAACGTGAGTCATTTATCTGTGTACTTATAAGAGGAAGCACAGTAAATACCCTCCGCCCATCACCACAGTCAGGCTTTGGCAGCCCCCCAGACATGACTGTAAAGCACCACAGGAACACAGGATGTCTTCAGCCCAGCACCCGTTAGGCCTGGTGACCCATTAAGTTGCTTTTTGGTTTACTTTCATCTCTCTGTGTGAGTTCTTTTTTTCCATTTGCAGCCAGCAAAATGCTTGTTGCCTGTTTTCAGATGTATAGGTACCATTTTGAACCAAGAGAAGTGGCAGCTGCCCATTCTGCTTCATCCCACCTAGGTGCTGCAGGACATCTCTAAGAAGCTGGAGGGTTGGACTCAGCAGAAGCCTGCTTGGGAAATGAAGCAGGAGGATGGTGAGAGTGGCTCACCCTGCAGTGGTGGCAAACTCTCCAGATGCCCCTGCTCTAGGGAAGAGGCCAGGAAAGGGGAGGGAATAGTTACTATCATACATCCCTTAAAGCACAAAAAGAAGGGGAAAAAAAAAAAAGGGAAAAAAGACAATACTTCTGATTTGTGATCTGAGGTTAATTAAGATCATCCAGATGGGCCATGTGGCTCAACTCTCATTGCCATTGATTTCAGAGGCTTTGGAGTGGGGCTTCTCAAGGCTCCTCCAGTCCAGTTCAACTTGTAAATAGTCTTTACTATAAAACTGGTGTCAACAACCTAAATATTTGTGGCACCAAGTGCCCAAGTGTTTCTCTGCTCATTTTATAGTGAAGTCTTATGAATGACCTCCCTTCCTCCTCCTGTGATTTCATGTATTTTACATAGGAGTGTAATGGTTTTGCACAGAAAGATTATTTTACATGCAGTCTCCTTATAGTGAAACACTACTGGATCAGAAAGTTTCTTTGTTAAAGGATGATTTTATTTCAGGTTAGTACCAAAAAAAGGAAAAAAAAGGCAACCAGACAAAGAATGGGAAAAGGATGCAGCAGATCATGCCAGCACAGCAACTCAGAAGGAATAGTCTCCTTTCCTCTTCCCAAAATCACTTCCCCAGAAACAATCCCTCTTGACAGAAGTAAGTAACATCTTAAATTTCTCCTCAGGGTCTTTAAGGAGTGCCCTATGCAGCTTAATGTAGCACAGAGACAGAGTCTTTCAGTAGCTGCAACCTTTTTCTTTCTTAGGCACCCTAAGCACAATTTTGTGTGCACAAGCAGAGGTCTCCCTTGCATAAGGAATAGAGGAGTGCAGGAATGTGTGAAAGCAGAGGGACAGGATTCCCCTGGGTTTGTACCCCATTCTTGGCTTTCACTGTTCTCCTGGCAAGGTCCAAAGCTCTGCAGAAGAGCCACACTGGAGACCCTTGAGGGCGTAAGCAGCAGGCAAGGTCAGGACAATGAGCTTCCTGTGTTTCAGGGATGTCCCTGTGGAATTTCAGCTTTTCTTGTAGGTTTGGTTTTGTGGGTTTTTTTACACACACACAGAGCACCCACCCCAGCCCTTGTTTTTTCTGTCTATCTCAGTTACTCTCTCTATCCAGCTTAACATTTCAGCAGCAGCCTAGAATATGCCCTGCTCAGCTCATTGATAGCATGTACACTCCCTGAGTCCCATGGGGCACAGTTGGCATGGTTCAGGGCCCATGGGATAACTGCTGCACTACTTTGTCATTCTCCATGGTCCAAAATTCAATCTCTCCTCACTGGATATATGACCTTCAGATGCCTTCTGCCCATTAAATGTCAAGCCTGTCTCCAAATCTTGTGCCTGGGCTTTACATCACCACCCTTAGTGCAGTAACTGGTTATTGTACTATTGTTTGATGGGTTTTTTGGGGGTTTTTTTGTTTTTTTTTTTTTAAGGAAAAGAAATTCAGAAAAAAAAGACTCTCATTAAAGCTGTTATTATTCCAGTGCTCCTGAGTAGACATCATCTGCTGTTGTCTGTCTCAAAGCAGCTTGGATGCATGGGATTACTTTAATGGGTTTTCTACTGCGCGAGTGACGTGTTCCTCAGTACATTTCCACACCTAGAGCCAGCAGTCCTCCGGGGCTGATCTCAATCTGATCCTCCTTCCCTGGGCCTTTACATCCTTGCCCTCTGTGGGGGAATGTCACTGGAAAGCATTTGACCTCCCAGGCTGCTGCTTGTGATTGAGCGCTAGGTAAGAAACTTTGTGAAGCAAGAGAGATTTGGTTGCAGGATTTGTTTTGGCACAGAGATGTTTTTCTGGTTGTTTGGGTTTTGGGGTTTTTTTTTTTTTTTCTGAATGGAGAACATGTCCTTGGATTTAGCCTGGGAAATTGTGATCCTTCTGCTTATGAATGGAGTTGAGCTTTCAAGCTGTGAAGGTGAAATAGTTATCTGGCTGTGGCTTCAGTTTGCCCGGGGTGAAGAGACATGCTCGTTTGATTTCATCCTTGGCAAATGCATCTTGTAGTCTGCTGTGGCAAAACATGTCTGGGCTGCAGAGCCAGGACCACTGTGTCTCAATTTGGGGAGGTGGGAAGGTGAGCACACAAGGATGTGCTAGGACCTTGCTTGGCACCTGTTGCTCCATCCTTGCTTGGATGGATGTGACTCTGTGCTCTCCTGAGAAGCCCCGTCCCTGGAGGTCTTTAAGGCCAGGCTAGGCTCTGAGCAACCTGGTCTAGTATGAAGAGTCCCTGCCTATGGCAGGGGGGTTGGAACTGGATGATCCTTGAGGGGTCTCTTCCAGCCCTGACAATTCTAGGATTCTATCATTCTATGAATTTTAGTCCCACTTTGTGAGGAAGATACCCTAATAAGTTCATGGAGCTGGGTACAAGACTCCATCGATCCCAAGTCATCTGGCTCATGGAAAGAGGCTGGAAACTATGCATAGTGTGACTTGATTTCTAAAGCAAAACAAATGTCTAGCCTAGGAGCTCTGTGGCGTCTAGCACAAGAAACACATGGACCTGCTAGAGTGGGCCACAAAGATGATCAGAGAGCTGTAATACCTGTCTTAAGAGGACAGACTGAGAGAGTTGGTGATGTTCAGCCTGAAGAAAAGCTACAGGGAGATCTTACTGTGGCTTTCCAGTACTTCAGGAGGGGCTGTGAGAAAAATGGAGAGGGATTCTCTATCAGAGAGTATAGTGACACATTGAAGGAAAGCTGTTTTAAACTGAAAGAGGGTAGATAAAGCTTAGGTCTTTGCAAGCAGTTATTTACTGTGAGAGTGGTGAGACACTGGAACAGGTTGCGCAGAGAGTGAAAGTGTTCAAGGCCAGGTAGGATGGGCCATTGAGCAATTAGGTGTAGCAGATGTCCCTTTTCAACCCAGGGGATTTGAACTAGATGATTGAGGTGTGTTCTGACCCCAGACCACTTTATGATTTTATGAGGAGATGAAAAGAGCAGGGATAAAAAATAGGACTATTTTTGGAAGTCGTGAGCAAAGAAAGGTATCAAACCCCCATTTTCATTGTCAAACAAGTCTTTCTACCAGAGATGACGCACCAGGAATCAGCTCTTGACTCTCTACTTGTCTCTTGACCTCAGTTGTCCTGTTTCCCAAACAAATGTTTTACCATCTGCCTAATCCATTTAATTTTTCAGCCCCACCTTTCAGGAAGGTGTTTGCCTGCAAAACAAAGTGATAGATGTAGTGCTGGCATGCTTCTCCCTTCCAGGCTTTCTTGGCCCTTGCTGCATAGACTCCTCTTGGTTCAGTAGGCAGATCTGTGGCTGTCATAGGATTTGGGCTGTGGTTCAACCACCACCCAGGCTCTTGGGACTTCAGTCAATTGATGAGTACAGTTGAGGCTCCCTAGAGAGACCAGGGTAAGCAAGGCAGCCCGAGGGCTTGTCATGGATATTGAAGAGCAGCTGTGTCGTGGGAAGCATTTGAGGTTTAAAATTGTGCATTTGGGGCACCTGTACCTCCAGCACAGGTATGCTTAGTGAGAAAGCAAGTAGGGACCACATGTGAGATGATGTCCCAGTGATGGTCTGTGGTGGTTTCTGAATTATTTCTGAACTACCTGCATAAAGGGTTGGTTTCTGCTGAGGCTATTGGTCCCCACTAGTGCAAGTTCACCACTAGGATGGATGGGGATGGTACCCCACCAACCCCAGATGCTCTGCTGTGTCCCTCCGTGCTCCTACGCAGTCTGGGTGAGAGGGGCACCAAAGATCTGATTTGGGCAGTTCCTCATTAACTGCCTTCACTGCTGATTGACTCCCTCTAATATTTCAACTTTAAAAAAAGGATTTGGCTTTTTTTCCTAAGGCAAATAAAGGGAATGAACTGCTCCTGTACAGGTCACCTTGCAGATGCATTGGCACCATTTTCTCCTCTACTTCAGCCATCAAAATTGAATGATCATCTTGTATCTGCTCAGCTCAGCACTAAATGACTGGAGAAGGTATGTCAGAAGGGGAGAAGAAAGAAAAGTCACCTCTGTGCTATTGGTGTCTGTACAGAAAAGCTGCTGTAACTGTAATTTTTGCATTGTCCTCACCAGCTTTGAGTCTCTGGATGCCCAGTGCAGTTTGCAATGAAAACTGGTCAATGATTAAAGACCATGGAGGTCTCTGGGCAGCAGTTTTTATCCCTAGAGATCCCTGCTGGAAATAATTGCTTTGCAGCTTTCACACCTCATAATTAAATACTCATAGTGGATTATCTGCTGTTAGGACACCCCTGTCTTGCAATATGAGAAGCTGGTCATGAGTGCTTAGAGGAGAGGAGTTGGTTTAAGGTCTGCTCCCCGGTCTTCCATGGCAGGTTTCTTTTGCTACCAAAATGTCATCCTTCACAGGGATGCATCTGTTGCATCCACCCTCCTCTGATGAACCTATCCCTCATGCCCAGTAGAAACCTGATGGTTTGCTTTGTGGAAATCCATGGCAGAAAACACCTTCAATGAGGATCTTGGACTTAGTTGGCTTTTGCCAAGTTGGACTCCAAGCATTGCTCGGGCTTCTGCTCTAGGTGCTGGGCTTTGCCAGCATCCCAGGCACATACGCCTCAGCTGTCCTGTTCCAGGTTTGAGTTTTCTTGTCTGCTGGATCCTTGCAGCCTTTTAATCTTAACAGCCCAAGCTATCTTAATCAGGCCTGATCTCTCATCAAACATGGACTTGGACTGTAAAGTAACAGAGAGGATGATCATCCCTGGAAATACAACTCCCATTGTGCATTCACAGCATGACCTTCTCAATCCTGCCTGGCTTTGCATGAAGCATCATATGGGACTTATCTCTTCATAATTTAGTGAGCTTAAACCATTGGTGGAATTCAGGGGTTTCCAAACAACAAATTGCAAACTTATACTCTTTTATTATAATGGGAAAAGAAAGTAGAATATAAAGTCAAGTTCCCCAACACTGTGTGGAGAGGAGCCTGGCCCAACGACAGGAAAGCATCACTTGTTGAGCAGTCAGTTCTGCAAGGGATGACTGCTTGATTTGGAGTGGAAGGACCCTACATGAAAAGGAAGGAGCCTCTGGCTGGGAAGAGGAAGGTGATGTTTTTGTTACTTTGTAAGACTTGCTTGACGGCAGGAGTGCTGCTGGTTGTGGTTTCCTCTTCCTTCCCTTGCCCATCACTGAATCTGTCCCACAGCACCCATTGTGACAGTTAAATCATCTCAAATCCACCTCTCCACGTAGTTAAGGCCAACCATTTGCGGCCAAAACTCAAAGGACAGTCCCATAATCTCTTCAGCAGCCTCCAGAATATAACAAACCTCGGGTTCCTGCCTTGCTTTAATTACTCCCCACTGAACGTTAATTAAAGCGTCCAGCAAGTGCTTTGTGAAGCCTGGTTCAGCACTAAGTGAGCCACTGGGATGCAGCTGGGTCCTTTCCTGGGTGAAAGAGAGGAGCTGAAGCTTGGTAACCAGTGCAGCTTTCTTGGATCTGCCCTAGCAAAGGGGGAGACCGTGTGTCCCCCCACCAAGATGATCTAGGCTGGTAGCATTTAAAGGAAGAAATCTGCTCCATTTGTTCTGGCTGGGTTTTGAAGAGCAATCACATGGTTAGGTAAGCCAGCCAATGCCTGGATGGAAGAGGTTTAGGATTTGCTGCTGCCTGAATAGCCTGTGCTGATGACTTGATGTTATCATTCTAAGCAATCACATCTGATCTATGAAATCTTTCGTCCATCCTTAATAGAAGGGGAATTGATGCTGAGAGCACTTGATAGTACCTGTCAAAGCAGAATCACAGGGCAGCAGCATTTTTGATGATGCTTTAGCAGAGCCTGACCACTATAGGCAGGCCAGGAGTTTGCTCTAGGAAAGATGATCTGGGAGACAGCATTATCTCTCCTGGCAATACTGGCATCCTCACACAGCAAAGAAATCTCCATCTGTAAATGTTTCATCTTCTCGTTCCTTTGTAAGCCTGGTTCAGTCCCAGTAACCTGTGATACCAGCACCAACAGGGTTATGGACTGAGCCTAGCTGCCACAGGGGTTTAAGCTGGCTCACAGAACTTGAAGCTGAAGCAGTTTGCCCATCTCTGGGCTCAGGAGGCCACATTCCCCACTGGGAGAGAGAGAGTCCTGCATTTTGTCCCTGGTTCACTTCAGCAGTTGCTTTTCCCCAGGTTTCATTATACTTACCTATAAATAACTGCTAAAAGAACCCCATTTCTACAGGTAATTAATAGGAGAGCTTTGTGGGCACTCCAGCTGCAAGTGCCTGGCTTGTTGCTGTCAGCTCCCCACTGTCGTCCAGGCAACACAGAGGACCAGAGCTGGCCAACATGCAGCAAGTCATGGGAGGGGACAACTCCAGTGTCAAGCCCCAGGTTCACATACTGAGATGCTGTACATGTAGCTCTAGAGAGTGAGGCAGGGGCCAAGGCATGTTGTGGGGCAGTCTTTACAACTTCCCGTGGGGACTGGGGGAGGCTGCATGGTGGTATCCCTCAGCATTACTCCTGCACTGCTCCCCAGGCTTTCAGGGAGGAGGGCAGGGCTCTGGACCATTGCAGTCATCACACTTGCAATCCTGAAGCAACTTCATTTATGGGCATGTTTGCAGTTTGGCAGCTTTTAATAGTTGGGGATTTTATTTGCTTGTGTTTGGGGGGGGTTGCTGTTGTTGGGGTTTTTATNTTTAATGAGGTTGGTGCTGCTCCTGGCAGGTCAGCACCCCTCATCCACACACCTCTGGAAAGTGGGTCCACATGCTGCATTTGCTTATTTGACGTTTTCAGTGTTTTTCCATGATAAGAACAGGCTGAAAGGGATATAGGGAGCTCCTCTGTAACCCCCCAAACTGGAGTCCTGGCTAGCTGCTGGCAGCAGTAGTTACTTTCTAAAAAGCTACCCAAAAGATAGCTCTTTAAAAAAATCAAGTAATTGCAGATACAAGTGTGAGCATCTGAGTGAAGATGAGGATGCATAGGTTGAGGCAGTGCTGGTGATGTATCTGACCCTGGGAGCCCCACCAGGGAAGGAAGCAGTAGAGTGCTGTTTTCCAGGTTGCTGCTGTCTCTTGCTCTGTCCTTAAATAACAAGTCTATGTCTCAGTGTGTCCTGCAAGGTGGCAAGTTCCCCACTGAGCATTGTGTCCCTTTGAGCCAAGGGTCTTCTTGAACTCATGCACTAGTGGGGGTTGGAGAGCCTAAAAGCCACCCAGGGCTCCCATGGTAATGTAAAAACCTTGCCTTTTCCCCTGGGAAGTGAAGGGTTGGCATGAAGCTTCAGAAACCCTCTGGCTGCAGAAAAATGTCAGCAATTTCTGTCCTTTCCCACAGCTCAGCTGGTGGGAAGCAGTCAGAGGTGCCAACTGCACCCTGCTGCTGGAGCCGGGGCTGTTGTGTCCCCTAGGACACCCTCCACCTCAAAGTCAAAGAGGCTGTCACTCATATTCTGCAGCCAGAGGGGTCGAAGGGTCACCAAAAGAGTTCTGGGTTTTGGGCTGCTCTATTTTTTGGTTGCTGTTTTTTTCTTTCTTTCCTTTCAGCCTTAGTCTTTTGCAAGCTTGGATGTTAAAATCCAGACAAAAATGTCACCAGGTGAGAGCGGAAGGCAGCAGGTCTCCTTTCACGCCTCAAAGGGGTGCTATGCTGGCATGCAGCAATGCCTGTCCTTTCTCCAAGGGCAGCAAGGGGATCTTGGCTGCTGCCTTCTGGCAGGTGTTTAAAGCAGAGATCTGAGGAGTTTACTGGAAAACCTCAGACTATGGTGCCTGGAGCCCTAAGGCAATTTAGAGCCCATGCAGCTCGGTTTGAGGAGCCATGGCTGGCCCTGCCTCAATTTCCTCTTTTGGGAGGTGACTCAGTTTCAGCTCTATTGCTTAGCAATGCACCATGGCCAATGACGACTTCTCCCTTAAGGGAAGCAGAGGGTTGTGGTTCTCTGCCCTCCTTAAGGAGCAGCCATGGCTCTATAGATCACTTAATTAAGGGGCAGTAAGAATGGGTGGTACTGGCACGTTTACCTCTTCCTTTGAGAAGGTTTGGAAGGGTCATATTGCAGTGATACTGCAGCCCCTCCAGCTCCCTTCTTTGCACTGAAGTTGCTTCTCCCATGCACTTTACCTCCTAATTTACTCTGAAAAACATCTCCTGTGCAGCAGGATCCGTGTTCCTGAAGCACAGGTGGATAAACAAGCCATTACCGACTTCCGACCTATTCGGGCTGGCATGGTGGGGAAGGATGGCCAGTTCCTTGCTCCCTCTTGTTAGTGATAGTGTAGTGTCCTCTGCTGGCACAACTGAAGCTGGACATGATGTGGTAGTTCTGCATTTCCTTGAGTCCCCTCTCTCCTCATTCCTCGGGTGAGCTGAGGAAAATAAAGAGCAGGATAAACTAGTCAAGGCTAAGGAGACTGAAGGGAAAAGGAAGAGGATACCTGGTTTCTGATGCTGTTTTGCTTTAGTTCTGGTACGGATCTTTCCAAAATCATACAAAATAAATGGGGTGGGCATTTGGATCCATCCTCACTTTCAGCTGCTTTGTTTTCACCTATACGAGAGGTTTGTGTTGGAAAAATCCCAACCTCACCTGCAGCCAGGATTGCTTTTCTTTCTGTTCATCTGCTCTGAAATAAATGTGCTATGCTGGACCTTGTTCTCACCAATAGGGAAGGGCTGGTGACCAATGTGAGGCTCAGGGACAACCTTGGCTGCAGTGGCCATGAAACAGTTGAATTTAAGATCCTCAGGGCAACAAGGAGGACATTTTTTTAAGCTTATGACCCTAGACTTTAGGCATGAAGACTTTGATCGCTTCAGGGATCTGCTGGTCAAAGTATCCCTAGAGGGAAGAGGGGCCCTGGACAGCTGGTCAGTATTCGAGGATCACTTTCTATGTGTCCAGGAACAATGTATACCAACAGAGAGGAAAGCAAGGAAGAATGCCAGGAGGCCTGCCTGGCTGAGCAAGGGGCTCCTGGACATGTTGTCACACAAAAAGAGACTCTACAAGGAGTGGAAGAAAGTACAGCTAGAATGGGAGGTATATAAGGAAGCTGCCCCAGCAGCCAGAGATCTGATTAGGAAAGGCAAAGCACACTTTGAATTGAATCTAGCCAGGGAGGTCAAAGGGAACACCAAGAATTTCTACAGGTCTATTAATGGTTAAAAGAAGAGTAGGGAAGGTGTGGGCCCCCTCAGAAAGGAAACAGCAAAATGGTCACAAGTGACATGGAAAAGGCTGAGGTTCTCAATGACTTCTTTACCTCAGTCTTCACTGCAGGGGCCTCAAGCCACACTCCTGGAGTCATGGAAGATAACGGCAGGGACTGGAAGGAAGAGCTGCCCATCATAAGTGAAGATCAGGTTCATGAGCACCTGAAGAACTGAAAGTGTTCAAGTCCATGGGACCTGACGGGATACACCCATGGGTACTGTGGGGACTCTGTCTGTCTCAAAGAAGAGTCTCCTGTTTCCCAGAGGCAGGACAAAAGAAAAGCAGAGGATGAAAAGCAACAGTCAGCATCGGGCCTGGACAGGTTGCAGGAAGTGTGGATGCACGCAGGTGTCAGGCATTGCAGCAGAGACAGGCTTAATAGCAGAGGGGCTTTCTTCTGCAGCTTTAGAGCTTTCACCTAAGTACCTGCTTTTATCAAACAGCAATAGAAAACAGCACCAGGTACTCAGCAGGAGGCCTCTGCTGCCATCATGTGCCAGCATCCACCAGTCTGTTTTGAGCCTTATGTTTAAGGTCTTTTCTGACTTTCTCTGTATGTAGTAGTGGGGACTGTGGCAGCCTTGAGCCAAGAAAACGATCAGAAGGCTGAAGCACCTCTACTGTAAGGAAAGGCTGAGAGTGTTGGGAGTTGTCCAGGCTCGATAAGAGAAGGAGGAAACCTTATTGTGGTTTCCAGTAGTTTGAGGAGGACTATAAGAAAGATGGGGAGTCACTCTTTGTCGGGGAGTTTAGTGACAGGATGAAAGGCAACTGTTTTGAACTGAAAGAAGGTAGATTTAGATTAGATATTAGGAAAAAATTCTTCCCTGTGAGGGTGGTGGGACACTGGCCCAGGTTGCCCAGAGAGGCAGTAGAAGCCCCATCCGTGGAAACATTCCAGGTCAGGTTGGATGGGGCCCTGAGCATCTGGATGTAGTTGAAGATGTCCCAGATCACTGCAGGAGATCAGACTAGCTGACTTTTAATGGTGCCTTCCAGCCCAAGGCTTTCTATGTAACCTCTCAGTAAGCACCAAGGCATGAAACAATGAGAGAATAATACCGAGAACTGGCTTTTGCACAGTGAGGTGGCTTTCACACCATGAGCCATTGACTCCCTTCTCCAGCTCTTCTATGAAGCATCAAGCATCCAGCCTCATGTCTCTCAAGTCAGAAAACACAAGAGCCATTGTTGTTAATATTGGGGATTTATTTATGGGCCTGGGGTTTGCATCTTTACCAGAACATCATTTGCAAACAGGAAATCAGTTAGATTTTGTAAACGTTGCTTACAAAGGTCTCATCACCTAACAGGCAAGATCTAGTACCACGACTCTGCCTGATGGAGAAGCTGGGTGAAGCACCAGTAGGTTTATAACCACTTCTGTGTCAAAGACTCTTAATTTTGCTCAGGGTGTCATAAACACAAAACCCATTTAGCCTGGCTTACGTGACACGTGCTGTCAGTGTTTAATGCCTGCCCGTCCTATAACCACACCTATACAAAGATTTTAAAGTGCTTGATAAACCTGTCTTACACCATAGCAAATGGCTCCCTAAAGCTCTTAAGGCAAAGACTTATGAAATCTCAATATAGCTCTCTTGCATGTAGACATTAAAAAAACCACAAAAGGCACCATGTACACCAAGGCATGGAAGCCAGGAACCTTGAACCTTCCCAAGTGACTGAATCACTCTTATACAATTTTTTTACCAACTGATTCTTAATTAAAGGCAAAAATCATATCAGTGAATCAACCCCTCCCATGGTGCTAGTTTAAAGGAACTGTTATTATTTTAGTGAGAGCTGATATGTTCCCTGAGCCTTCTGGTCCGGAGCAGAAGCCTTATCTCCTACCACCAGTTTCGCCTGCTAGTGGGACTTTGCTTTAGTTGGCTTTCTTGTTCTTCCCTTCTTAAAGCAGCATCTACGGCAGCAGAATAGGCAGCACTTCAGAGAAATGAACAGGGAGAGGAGCACAACAACGAGGAGGAAGGCAATGACATCCAGGGAGTGGTACTGGATCCAGTTCAGGTCATGAGCAGCAGGTCGCAAGTGTGGGGCTCCTTTGTGTCTCATTACGAACTCCACCCAGTGCACAGCCAGGTCCAGGGGGTGGATGGGTCTGTCGAGGTGCAGCTCTGAGAGGCGCTTAATGTTCTCTTTGTACCTGTCAAGAGAAGATGTTGGGTATTTTCAGTGACTTGTTATTTCAGAACTCCCCAGACAAAAGGGATGTGGTGTCAGTTGTCTGATGATGCAGTGGTGCTACCCCATGAAAGGAAAAGTTGTGGAACAAAAAAGCACTGTTCACAATGACTGGGGGAAAAAAAAAAGAAAGAAAAAAAGCCAAGGAGAAAAGATATTAGACAACAAGAAAAGTAAAAAAAAATAATTTGAGCTGTCAGCAAAATCTCTGAGGTGAAAGTATCTGGCTGAAATGTGAGACTGGGTGTAGAAAAGACATCCAGCTTTTCAAGATCAAGATGCATTATTGTTGTTGTTGTTATTGCTATAGGAACAGCAGCAGTAAGGTACCAATGCTCAGAAATACGATGTGGGACAGGGGTGACAATGACTGAGAAGCCCTAATGACAGTGGGAGTGGGGAAGAGGAGCTCCCCTTTGCTGTGGTGCCTGAAAAGACTTTGGGGCATGCCGACTTGCAGTACTGTGATGTCTAGCATGGTTTTCTGTGCTGTCTCAATCTACCCTTGCATGTTCCTCCTGCTCTGCACTGGAATTGTCCACCCTTTCTGAGCCAGGCAGCAGTTGAATCACAGAATCATAGAATGGTTTAGGTTGGAAGAGACCTCAAAGATCATCCAGTTCCAACCCCCCGCCACAGGCAGGGACACCTCCCACTAGATCAGGATGCTCAAGACCTCATCCAGCCTGGCCTTGAACACATCCAGGGAGGGAGCAGCCACAACCCCCCTGGGCAACCCGTTCCAGTGTCTCGCCACCCTCACTGTAAAAACTTCCTCCTAACATCCTCATAAAGGTCATTATGAGCACTAATAAGGAGGAAATTATTGAGAAAAGTAGTCTGTAAAATAAGTGATAACAGCTATGCTTTACACCCTGCTAGCAGGGTGACAATGCTTCCTGACACAGCACAAGCCTCTAGACTATACAGAGGCACTGCCATTTGTATCTTTCCTCTTACTGCTGTGCAAACAGCATCTCTGGGCAACTTTCATGCAAAGCAAATTATCCAGGCAGTTGAGCTTTTCAACATTTTCAGGCTCCCCATTGACTCATGTCACTACTGATTTGGGAAATGAAAGCAGTTTGCCACATCTCCCTTCCCAGGTTGCTTTTCCTATGTTGTGTCAAAGCCCATGACATCACTGCCTGGTAAATTTGGCGTACAGCAGGTGACACATCTTTTGTCAGTTTGATTTCCTACATTGCATTTACACCTCATCTTCTCTAATGCCCACATCCTCTCAGTCAGTTCTGGTCACCTGACAGTTATAAGCCCAGGCAGTGAAGGAGGATGGTGCTGTTACAGGGACAGGATAAGGTTAACCCAGGGCAAGCATCAGCTCCTGAATGATGCAACTTTGATACAAGAAGAGATTAACATTCTGTTAAGCTGGAAGCTAGCATGCTGCTGTTACATAACAGGAGAAGGAGAAAGGCTGTGTTTCTGTTACTGACTTTTTATCATTAATAACTGTTTTCAGGGCAGTGGATATGTCCTTCGAAGTCATTTCAAGTATATTCAGTGTCAGCCCTGCTTCCCGTGACTCCACTCGCTTGGCATTGTCCATCTGGTCTCCAAACAAAGGCATCAGTACCATTGGCACTGCATTGCATATGCCCTCGTAAACACCATGTGAGCCTCCGTGGGTAATAAAGGCACGAGTCTTCGGGTGAGCTGTGGAGAAAAGACAGACTTCCTTAGCTGTTTGCGTTGTTAAGATCCAGTAACACATGCTTGGGGGATAACTTGCACCAGAATGGCACTGGTAGGTATAAATCAAGAACTTTGGATTGCCATGTGCATCATTACCTTAGAGTAGTGACTTAGGGCTGTGGAGAAAAGGACACTACAGGGGACCGAATGAACCTTGGGTTGTATAACTCTGTCTTAGTTTGGGTAATCTCTGGAAAGAGATTGGATGATCCTCCAAAGCGCCTCACATTTTTAGGATTAAATCAGTTAAAGAGAATGTTACTTTCTATGCTTTTTATACCTTGTTTCCCATTTACTAGTTTTGCAGATTTCCTACAGCCAAGTCCTGTTGTCTAACCAACAAATGCAATTGTACACCACTCAAGAAGCCTGGAAATGCTCATTCAAGGGCCATACCTTTTCTTTTCAGTCTAGTAAGCAAAATATGACAAAAACCCATGGCTGGGTGTTGAGACTGGCTAGTCAGAGACACAGACCCCTGGTTTTGACAGTAAGAGTATTCAGGTATTAGAACACCTTTCCAAACAGTGTTGCTACATAATTCAGAAATTTTGAAGTCGCAAGCAGATAAGTTTATAAAAGACAAGCTCTAGTTCAAACAGCCAAGGCTGTAAGGAAGTCACGTGACCCCTAGTGATAAAGGGAATCAGCACAGATGATGCTATTGAAGCAGCATCAGTTTAGAAGCAACATGCTGGTGTCACTCCATATATCTCAGACCTACCCAGAAGATCATTCTGTGGCAGCCATTTGAGAAGTTTTACGTTCTTTGGCAGGTTGGGGGGTGCTTGTCCCGTGTATCGCCACAAAACCTTGCAAGAGAAGCAAACACAAAGTCAGTTCTCAGCGATTGGCCTCTTGCTTCTCCTCAGTGGGTTTGAAAAGCACAGTCAAGAACATCCATGGTGCACAAAACCCGTTTCATTATGCAGAGCAGCTGGGGTGGTAATTTCTTCTAGCAGCAGGGAGCAAAAGGAAGGAAGTGAGCTCCAAGTACACTGGAAGCTTAAGGTTATCGTGTATGTATCAATATATGTATCGTGTATTATATTTGAAAACAATCTTGCATTTCTGTGCTGGATAGGGAAGAGAGAAGCCATACCGTTTGAGGGACTGTTCCCAAGGCTTCTGCAATATCCATAGCTTTCTTCATTGGAATCTCAGAGACCATGGAGCCCAGTGAGAAGACAATGATGCCGTGTTCTCCGGAGGCATTCACGATAGCTTCAAATTCCTGCCAACACAAAGCACATCCTTAGTCAAAGTCCTTTCCACACCACATGCTGCCATTTCTGTCACGGTCCCACAAAACCACCTGGAAAAGCAATAAAAAGAACAGTCAACACAACAAAATTATGATCAGAAAAATCTGTTGTGTATCTGAAAATGAGTCCTAGGGTGAAAATGCAGGCACAGGTGGATAAACAAAGTCTTGGAGGTGTGTGAGTGCTTGCAGAACCAAAGCCAGAACTGAGATTCAGCATGAAAATGAGAAAAACATTACTTTAAAACAGTCTCACATAGAAAAGCCTGCCTGCTCAGAGACAGCGGTTTCTGTGATGTAAATAAGATGCTGTACCAATGAAAGAGATCCATTTGTCATTGTAGTTTCCCCAGGTGACTACTCTGTGGTTTATTTTCACATTTACTGCAAATCAGATAGTCTGGCTTTAGAGCTGGTGCTCCTCTTTTCAGCTGCAAGAGAGAATGATGATTTTGTAAAGTGTTCCGACAGCAGAGAGCTGTCATTTCTAATGTCTGCATTTATTTGGTCTGCTTTGAGTAGGATAATGTTGAACCACTGCCAATTTGAGGAGATCTGTCACTGGAATACAAGAAGAAATGGATTCTGACGAAGCATAAAAACAGCTGAAGACAGCAGCAGAAATTCTGTAGGAATAGAAAAATATTTAGCAAAACCAAGGAAGGAAAGACAAAATTGGAGGGAGTTGCTGTAGGCATCAGAGTTAAATGAGTGGAATAAAATGAACTGTTTCCCTAAGTCTGGCAGTAGAAATGTTACTCTAGGATCTGAGGGGATAACTGAGACTGACTGTCTTTTTTTAAGCTCTGTTACATATTTTCATGGCTGACCCTTTGCTTGGACTGGATCTCAAACAGAAGGAGCCCTCAAAGGTTTGCTGGTAGCTGCACCCTGAACGACAGACCTGAGACTCTCCTGTGGGCAAACAAGGTGAAAAAGTAGCTCTCATTTCTGGACTTGGTTCTGTCATATATGACTTCTCTGAAGACATGCTCTCCATTAAGGCAGTGTAGATGTCTGCTTGGGAACTCAGGATTCTGTTCTGTATAAAAATATATGGGGACTTCAAAATCCTTTCCAAGCTACAAATGTGCTTTTGGTATAAAACTCTTTAGCAGCTCCTGATGCAGTGAACAGATACAGCTGTTTGAGGGCATGCCTGATCTAGGGTAGGGTGTCCTTGCCCATAGCAGGGGGCTGGAACTAGATGATCCTTCCAACCCGGACTGATTCTATAGTTCTATTTGTTTTCCATGGGACAAATCACATCAGTTTTACTCTATACTTTAAAGGTATTTGAGTGCAAACATCTGGCTTCTTGCTCAGAAATGTCTCTACCATTATGAAGCTGTTTGCAGCCCTGCTTTGGGAATAGGTGGGTCATTTTACTAAAGGCTTTTTAACCAGCAGCTGCTGGTGTCAGTAGGTGCTACACAAGGCCTTTATCAAACACCTGCAGTGAACACTCATGAAAGAATAACCAAAAAACACCAAGAATTTGGAGTATTTCTTAGTAGAAAGTGTAAGATATCCCATATTTGGGAAGTTTGGCACAGTTCAAGTGAAATATTATTGCAGTACAAATATGGACAGTGTTTTACACAAATGAAGCAGATTTCTTGCTGCTTCACTGAGTGGTAGGGATTTCATTCAGATCTGCCACTGTCTGAAATTCCTGCAGCAGTAGTCCTTTGCTTAAGGGTAGAAGCCTAGGATTATTTGGCCTGCTGCATTAGTTTAGGTAGTACCAAGTCTTGGAAACAGGTGTAAAAAATAGAAAAAAACCCCACAACCACCTGCAAACAGGCAAGCAGGAAATAATGAAGGGAGAAACAAACATACGAAAACAAACAAAACCACAACAAACAAACATGGAAAAGCCTAGCTTCGTATACACGCTTGTCTGGGAAACTGGAGGTTTTCCATAAATAGGAAACATCTCAACGCGTAAGGGATGCAAAGGGACAAATTGCTTCCCAAGCTTTTTCCCATTACTGTTTGTTACTGGCAAGAGCCCCACCTCGTGGTGAAAGCAAACGGTGCAGCCATGGCTAAACGGGGGAAAAAAGGTTAACTAACCTGTGATAATGCTTTTTCCTGAGTGCAGCTTATGCCTCCGATCAAGATCATGTTAGGCATTAGGGGCCTGGGGTACTCAAACACAAAGTCATATTTCATGAGCCAAATAGATGCGTGGCTGAACAGCTCAAGCACTGTTGCCTCTTGCTGGAGGAATTCTTTGATCAAATGATCATAGGGTGAATAAAGAAAGCTGCAAGCCAAGGAACTGCTCAGGCTAGCTATGAGATTGCCCACACGCTGGAGGAATGCCATGCGGTCTGTGTAGCGAGTGAAGATCCTAGGAATGTAAGAAGGAGGATTTGGACAGAGGGCAGCATGGAAGTCTAAGCCACATGGTAGTCCCCGTACGAGGTACACAGAAGGAAGGGAGAGATGTTCAGCCACTATCTGTCCACATGGGAAGAAAGGATCCATAAAGATAGCATCAAATTTCCTTTCTTCCAGGTATTCAATCAGCTCTTTGTTAGAGAGCAGGCGTTTGCAGGAATCTAAGAACATGGCTGTAATATTTGCCATTGCGGAGATTTTTTCCAAGAAGGGTTGAGGTGCGAAACTCCTGTAGCCCAGCTTTTTAAATTCTGCCTCCACGTAATCCCTGGTGTAAGACACAGAGTATGTTTTCATGGTATAATGCACTGATGAGTCTATCCGCAGATTTGTCTCTGGTGCAACAACCACAAGTTCATGTCCCCTCTGTGTGAGCTGTTCCACAACCGGGCGCATGCTGAGCCAGTGACTGCCATCAATAGGTACAATCAAAAGCTTTCCACCTTCTGAAAAGGTCCACAGGAGAAAAAAAAACACAACCCAGCAGGTAAGAGAATTCAAGCCTGGATTTGAAGAAGCCATTTTCCTTGTTCTGTCAGGAAGATTTTGAAGAACTGCAGAAATACCGCAGGGGATGATTCACTCGTCGTGGGGTACTTTGCACTTTAACTAAGTGTTTAATTGTTAACAGACTGTGTCTGTGGCCAGAAATGTGGACGTCCTAACTCTGTATAAAGGTTGGGTTTATTGTCTGTGCACACAGCAAAGGCTTTAAGCAGTTGGGTAAGTTGGTAAAATTGAACATCTTAATTGTAGTGAGGTGGGAGTTGGTCTCTTCTCCCTACTGTCAGTGGTAGAACAAGAGGAAATGGCCTCAAATTGCACCAGGTGAAGTTTAGACTGAAGATTAGGGAAAATGTTTTTACAGAAAGAGTATTCAGGCATTGGAATGGGTTGCCCAGGGAGACTGTGGAGTCACTGTTCCTGGAGGTGTCCAAGAAATGTAGACATAGCACTTTGGGACATGGTTTAATGGCCATGGTAGCCTTAGATTGATGGTTGGATTTGATGATCATAGAGGTCTTTTCCAACTGAAACAATTCTCTAATTCTATGAAATCCTCAAGGGAGATGTGTCAAAAAACTGGCACCATGTCTCACACTGAAAGGCTGAACAGGAATCACAAATGAGAGGCAATACCTGACCTAGCAATCACTGTCTTATTAACATCCAGTTAATGATGAACTCCCTGCCTTGAGTCTGCCCAGCTGATTGGACACACAACTTGGAACAAAAATCTAACCTTTGAGTTACTTTGTGCTCTCAGAGTCTAAAAAGGGAGCAATGATTGACAGAAATGTGATACACACTGAGTTGATAACATTTACCTTCACATTTGTTTCACTGTAGTAGCAGTTATCAAAGTAAAAGCCCTGGGCCTACAGTAGTAAATATGATGCAAGCCCAGCAATAACCTGGGCTGTTGCAACACCACTATGGTATGAAAACCCATTTGCACAGCACATTAGAGAGATTTACACAAGCTAAGGAAGGACAGTAAATAGCTATAATTCTGAAGGCTACTTATATGCTGTCTTAACATGCTCCTGTGCTGGTTTGAACTAATTGGAGAATTTGGATTAGAAATTAGGCTATAGGCTGAGAGAGGAAAACAGCTGATGCTACTCCACTCAGAGCTCTACTGAGAAAGAAAAAAAAATTGTTATAAGAGTTGTAACCCAAATATAGGTAAGTCAGATGGTTTCAGAATTCTGGGCTGTGGCTGCTTCTTGCATGCCTCCTTTGTCCCTGCCTTTTGTAGCTGATTTTCAATAATTCCACTAAATTCATTCCTACTGCTAACCCCCCTGGCCAATCTACCTTTGCCTATCTGCTGCATCAACAGATGGTGAGATGAGATTGGAGAAGGAGGGAAAGGTGGTAGGCATGGTTAGAAAGCCCCTCTTAGAGATTTTGATCTGTGGGAGGGGTGTGGTGTTTCTGTATTACCTTTTCACTGTATATATCTGTAAATATCTGTTATACATTGTAAATATCTGCTTGTATATTGTGCATAGCTGTAAATATAAAGCTTCATTTATCAACTTCCAGGCGACTGAGTCCTAGCCTAGGTTATATCAAAGGTGCAGGGGCAGGTAACTGCTAAACCACCACAGCTCCTTAAACAAATTCAGAGGTAAAAGAACTTCTTTTACTATCTTTGCTTGCATACCCTTGGTTTGAGGGTATTCATGCACATTATCAAGCTCCGTGGCACGCTCTAAGTGCCTGGGTATGTACAGACTTAGTTTCACATTTCCGTTTTTCATCCTGCAGTTAAACAGTATTCCACAACCATTCAGAGTATTAAGTCCAATGAGGTACAAGCATTTTGTCATTGATCTAAATAGAGCAATACAGGCTAACACGATACTATTACGCTTACAACAAGCTAAGTTAGACCTAAGCAACTACATGCCTTAGACAACATCATCTAAGCTTCAGCAGAAAGAAGCCCTAAAGATGCTTGCAGAGCAAGTCTTCTGATCATCCATCAGAGCCTGAGATTCCTACTTCCAAATCATGCCATCCTGGTATTAGATCACATATTAGCTCCAGCAAAATACTACTACAGGACACGCTTAGAAAAGCAAATCTGAAATAGTTGTCAATAAATACTGTTTCACTCTCAACATAAACAATGACAAACCTTTGATAGTGGCTGCTTCTGCTCACAGTTGATGCCTCCAATGTAGACCATATTTGGCATTACTGGGCGTGGATACTCAAACACAAAGTCATATCTCATCAGCCAAATCGATGCTTTGCTAAAAAGTTCTAGTATTGTTACTTCTCTGTGAAGAAACTCAGAAGCTAAGTTTTCATGTTGTAAATAAAACAGATGGCAAAGCAAATGCTCTGAAGACCCAATCAGGAGGTTCTTCACACGATCCATAAATGCCATGTGGTCTGAACTGGACATGAAAGTCCTTGGCACGTAAGAAAAAGGACTGGGACACTGAGCAGCTTTGTAGTCTAAGGTACATGGAAGACCACGCATGAAGTACACTGAAGGGAGAGACAGATGTTCAGCAATAATCGGGCCACAAGGCAACACAGGATCTGTCATAATGGCATCAAATTTGCTGTCCTGCAGGTACTTCATTAATTCTCCATTGTATAAAAGATGCTGACAAGTAGAAGAGTACATTTTTGTTACTTCTGACACGTTGTTGAGAATAAACGAAATTTTTTCTAGAAGGGGAGGGTTAGCAAAACTGTATAGCCCAATGGAATGGTAGAATCTATCCATAAACTCTTGTGTGTAAGGC
>VWZI01017323.1:63564-92000 GCA_013396835.1 Psilopogon haemacephalus | reverse complement strand
GGTCTCTTCCAACCTAGACCATTCTATGATTCTATGATTCCTCCACTGAGTAAGTTCTGCTGACTATTTTCCCTACTATTGTCTCACTTATTTTTGGAAGTCTGTTAACAGTTACAATAATCAGAGCTCAATTTTTGGGTAGATAGCAGACTGGGGATGACATAAGAGATGTAGCACTCTCCTCCACACATGGTAGAATTTGATCCTTGGTTAACAAGGGTTTTGAGTTGGAATACATCTTACATGAGGTGCTTGGAATGGTCTGATAGTGACTGAGAATAAAAAAGCATCTTCTGGAAGACAGGACTAATTATTCTTTAACATTTGGATGCAAGGCTTGTCTTGCATTTATTTCCATTCCTGCCAAAATGATTTTGGCTGAGGAACCAGCTGTGAAGTGTAGAAATAAAAGCACTGGCTTGGAAGCACTTGATCTGCCACACAGCAGTTTGCAAATGGCAGTGTGAGGCAGCAGTGTTACGTGGGCGGGAGAATTTCCAAGGGATAAGCCTCTGATTCTCTTATCAACTCAAGTTCACCTAAATAAGGTGCTGATGTGATCTTCCTGTGTCTCCCCAGCCCAACCACAACCCTTTTCTAGGCACACATTGTACATTGTCAGAAGAATGCATTAAATTGCAGTAATGTACCTTAAGTTTAGTTAGAATTACTCTTCAGAAAGTGCTTATTTCAAACGACTTTGTGGATTTATGGGTCTTGATATCCTAGACACTATCCCTATTTTAATAGCTGGACTGCATTAATGAATCATCCCAAAGTCATCTCCTCATAATCCATTGGTTTGAAAACAGCTGTGAATATTTTCTTCCCTTTAGGACTTATATTCCTTTGGGTTTGATGTAATTAATTGTCACTTATGGCTCAAAGCAAACATGCCAATAAATACTGATGCCACATGCACTCTCTGCTTTCTCCAGTGCCCTGTATACTTCATGTTTCAAGAATTTATTTAAGCTGCATGCTGCAGCTTGTGCTGGAGGGAGCCTGTGGTAATAGCAGCAGAGAGTAGTTACAGTTGTCCACTTGGGATGAAGTGCAAGCATCCAGTTTCTTAATGAAGCAGAGCATGGAGGCACTGAAAAGCGAAGCCATAAGATTAAAGAGTGTCCAAGTCTGAAGTTACAGGGATAGAGAAGAAAATCTATTGTCACCCTTCCCCACCCTGAAAACTATGAGGCAGCTCTTGGCCCTATGTATAAAAAAAGTGCAGTGCTGAAAAAGTGGAATTAAAACCTTTGAAAGGCATATTTAATTTCTGCCTTAAAGATAGCTCATATGTGAAGGTATATTTTCCAGAGCCAAGTACTAATGAGAGCAAAGAGAGAAACATATTTTGCAGGCTATGTAAGTAAGCCTTGACTCTTAAGCTACTGCTCAGGCTGCCTGTGCTAAGCTCCAGAAGGAGAGAGTAACTGATGAAGAGGTTCTTCCTTCTCTGTGCAAGTGAGAGGGGCTTCAGGAAGGTACATCATGAACACCCACAAGTGCCTGAGAAAGGACTAGGACTCAACGCCACAATTTTGCCTGCAGCTGTTGATTCCTGCTCCTTGTCAGGATATAATTAAGGTATCATCAGCTCGAATAGGAAGCTGGGACTTAAAACTAAAAATACCACTAGTAATTATGGCTTAGAGCTGGGAAGCAATGGATGGGTCTTGATTTCTGAAAGAGACAATGCTGTTCTTGAAGACAGTTGAGTAATTACTGAGTGAAAGGTAAGCACTCATGTAATTCTCTGCCTTGACATGCTGCTGGGGGTGTGCAGGTGACCTAGTGATGGAAGGCAAACCTCTCAGCATGTAGGGTTGTCTGCTTTATGCAGACAAATGGGGCTCTGCTGTTTTTATGAGAAATGTAAATATTTTCATTCAAACACAACAATTGTTTCAGTTATATATGATCACTACTCAGGAACACACATATGGTTTTGATTTAAAAATCCCAACAAATAAACCCTCTCCTCTGGGATTCAAGACTGCACTTGGCTGCGCGATGAGCCTTGCTGGCTACTACCACTCCTGGGAAGAAGCCTCCTCCTTTCTGAACTGCCTTAGGACCAGCTCTCCACCCTTAGTAAGGGCATGCTTTCAGTCTCTGGAGACTCCTGAGAACATCCTGGAGCCAGGGGCCCTGATTAAGAGACAAAATGTCCCAGTGCTTAGAGTTCAACACCTAGTATTAGTGTTAGCAAGTTCACTGGAAGTAATTCTAGTATAAGAGACCAGTGTAAGATGCAAATCTGACTGTACCTAAACATCTAAAGACACAGCAAATCCTTAAAGAGACTTGGGTAAAGAAATAAGTGAAAACTATAGCCTCTGGTTGGGATGTGGTGCTTATGTGAAGAGGGAGAGACCACGATGTCACGTTTTGTGGGGAGGTTATTGCAGTCTAGGTCCATTTTGAGTCACCCAGGAACACTGTAGCCAGCAGGGTCAGGGAAGTGATCATGCCCCTGTGAGGTGAGGCAACACCTTGACTACTGGGTTCAGTTTTGGAGCCTTCACTACAAGAAAGACATTGAGGAGCTGGAGCATGACTAGAGAAGGGCAATGAATCTGGTGAATGATCTGGAGAACAAGTCTGGTGAAAAGCACCTGAGGGAACTGTGCTTGTTTAGTCTGGAGGAAAGGAGGCTGAGGGGAGACCACATTGCTCTCTACAACTTCCTGAAAGGAGGCTGGACTGAGGTAGGGGTTGGTCTCTTCTCCCCAGTATGACATGAGAGAACGAGAGGAAATGGACTGAAATTGTCCCAGGGCAGATGTAGGTTGGAGGTTAGAAAAAAATGTCAGGTGTTGAAACAGGCTGCTTAGGGAGATAGTGGAGTCACTGTTTCTGGAGGTGTTCAAGAAATGTGTGGACGTGGCACTTTAGGACATGGTTTAATGCCCATGATGTGCTTAGGTAGGTGGTTGGATTCGCCTTAGAGATCCTTTCCAACTGCAACAATTTTATGATGACTATATGAAAATATTTTTTTCACTGCAAATTTAATTTCTGCTAGCTTTTCTATCTGTTGCTGCTCTGGACTGTCAAAGTCCAGAGTAATTCTAACAAATTTAGTGCTGTGATTTATGCATCTTAAGATAAATGGATGCCAAATGCCTGGCAAGTCTGTAATATCATCACCTTTTTATTGTTTGTTTTGTTTTATACCCTGCATTTTTCTAAATTACTCTTTTCATTATGAATTCCTAGACTTAAGTTAGGAACATCTTCAGCAGTGTGGCAATACCACCTCAGTCATGCTAATCTTTACTGCACAGGCACTGAAAAAACAAATATCAAATCTTGGTAACAGCCAAGAAGAATCATAAATGGCTTTTCTGTGTGCAAGATTAAGACTGCATTTCGGGAGATTCCAATGTTAGGAGAAGCTACAAATTGTTTAATTAAAGCAGAATTTTGATTTCTTAACTTGTACCAACATAAGCCAACCACAAATGCTCAGCACTGGTAATTACATAATCTAGATCTCTGGAGGGAAAGCAGGGACAATATTTCATGTCCATTATTTCTTCTCAAGTAAGGTTTGCTTAAAAGCATGGTGAAAGCAGGGAACATCTGATGTAGGTCCAGAGAAAGAGAGTTTGCAATAATGGAGTGGACAAGGGCATAAATATACTAACATGAAACTACATTTATTTTATGAAGTCTCTCCATGGGGTAATCAGAATGCCACATTAGAGATATTTCAATTACATTTATAAATCACTGTGTACAACTTATATCTCACAAACCCATGTCTTTTATTCTGTTAGGTGGACTAAGATCTCATTCAATGGAAACAAAACAGGACTTCTATAATTAAACTACCTTTAAAATTTACACTATCTAATTATTGTCTTAGCATGAAACTATGTTTTCTAATCTGCAGTGGTAAACTGCATCTAAACAATTGATAATTGGTAATTGAACTAAGATTAATTTCATGTTGAGCAAGTACTCATATTCTCAGAAGAGAAAAAAAAAACAAACACTGATAACACTGGTGTAGGTGTTCTCTGAGGGAGTTGAACCTTTTTAAGTGGATAGGGTCTCCTGAAATCAGGCAGGTAGCACACTTCAACCCAGGGATGCTTTAGATAGAACCGGCAGGGTGCACTATTCCAGTATGGAAATGAAAATGAACAATGCTAATAGCCAGGATTTACCTTCCTCCTACTCCTGCTATACCTTCACCTCATGCATTCAGAGATGTCTTTCCACTGCCCCACACACCTCCCAGCCTTTGTGCAATGGATTCACTAAAAGCCCTGATAATCTGATGGCCCTGCCCCTCTGGACATGATCCCAGTGTAGCTAATTGCACTTCCTAAAGGCAAAGACACAGTACAGCAAGGTAAAAAAAACAAAACAAAACCAACCAACCAAAAAACAAACCAACATTCTGTATAGAAAGTAGAAAAGAGAAGTTAGGAAAATATGATCTTTTAAACATTCACATATTGCAATAGCTCTTTTCATAGCTAACTCACCAGTTTGCATAGAAATTGAGAACAGACAGCACATCTTGCTGTGATCATCACTGCAGAAGACCAGAAACACTGGATAAAAGATGGATACACTACAGTGTCCTCAGCTGTGGCAAGGCACCAGAATTTCAAATAACAATTTTCAGAGCTCAGGAGAGTATTTTCTGCTTAAGCAAATGGGAAAGACTCTTCTTTTTACACAATTTATTATTTTTCCTATCATAATGGCTACATTTTCATTAACCAGTTTGGAAATGAATGGACTATTACACAAACTTCTTCTGCTTAAAAAAAATATTTAAAAAAAATCTCTCTTTGAAAAAAAGCAGACTGCTCTAAGTGTTTAGTGTTTGAATAAAGCAATGTGAGTGTACTTGATAGGCATATGTAGGACAGTCATGAGTCTATTTTTATTTGTACTAACTGTACTAATCCGTAGTGGGGCATAACGATGTAACATTTATGGAAGCTATGTTCATATGGTCTTGCTGCATTTACGGTTTTTGATTAAACCCCTTATTGCTAAACACAAACTCTTGAAACTGAACACTAGAGCTAAATGTATTCCACCTATCCTTGGCAAAAGCATGGTTAATGATACCATAAATCTGAGACTTCCTTTTTCTTTCTCCATACCTAGTGACAGCTTTCGGAGGCATCAGGAGTAGGAAATGGAGAAGACTTGCTGACTTTGTTACAAAGCATACCTTACGGCTCCTGCCTGTAAGAAGGGGGTGGTCAGAGTTTGCTACCTTAGGAAGGTATGAGGAATTGTGTAACCATGGATGCCTCGTGGTGCACTGCTGCTCACCCTCTGCCTACAAGCAGAACTACACCACCACCTTGCATTAATGTAATCTGTTTACTTCAGGAAGAGCTTTATTTTGTTTTTCCTTGGAGAAAAAAGGGATAAAGAAGAAAACTATCACTTTGCATGACTTTGACAGTAGATGAGATCTGGCTCCGTGACTTCTGAAACCCCTTATCTTAGAATCTCCTTTAAGGATTGTAATGAAAATCATTTCAGTGCTTCTTGTCTAGAGGGAGGTGTCTGTGTCCATGGCAAGAGAGTTGGAACTAGATTATATTTAAGGTCCCTTCCAACCCAAACTAATCTATAATTCTGCCTTTTCTCTCACCTTCTGCAGAATGGTAAAAGTAATATTTTACCAACAAGGTGGCTAAAAAAACCTGATCTGTGCCTTCAAGAGGAAAAGTATGTATCAAGAAGCTATACTGGGTATTTTAAAATTAAATCTGAGCATAGTCTTGCTTTAACAAGATACCTTTTCTCAGTAGCTGCATCCTATCAGAGATGGAGGTGATTTCCTATAAGATTCAAAGAAATGTGAAGAATAAAGTCAAAGTTCAACATATCAAAAAGCAAGTCATAACCCATTTTTGTATTATTCTTTGGAGTTATCCTTTCCTCTGAGAAAATAAGCCTTTTGTAGGATATCAAATACCGAAACCAAGTGACTGTGGTCAGTGTATTGTGCATTAAAAGCAATGCCTTCCTTTGTCTAACAGCAAGGATATCATTGACTAGCTACTTGACGAGCCTTTTCTGGCTAAGATGTATTCAGTCTGCTGTTCATGTGACAGCAATTCAGCTGTGAACAATGTTTGTACTTCCCAGTACCGTCACCCTTTTCCTTGGGAGAATGTATGCAGAATGCTCAAACAACAGAGAACTACTGGTCTGGGGAGTTAGAAAATCAGTACCACTAAACATTCCTTATTTCACCTACTGCCTTCCCACATAGTTTCTTACCTCACACCCTACATGGTATGCATATGTAGATTAGGTTGTATTTTGATCTGTCTTGTGGAAACCAATAGTGCAGTAGACAGCATGACAGTGAAGTGAGCCCTTTGGCCATATTCCTGACTTTAAACTGCTGACATTATCTGTGGTATCACTCCTGTAAGCTGCATCACCCCCAGGGCGAAACACAGTCTTCAGTCATCCCCACCGTGGGTGGGAGATCCAGCAGGCATCAGGTTCATCAGCCAGAGCAGAAATGTTTGTGTCTGTGAGAGAATCCCAGCAGATCCCATAGAGCACTCAGCTGGTTGCCAGTGGTGCTGGAAACCCTTCACCTGAGATAAAATTGCTTTGTTGGCTCACTGGGACCAGAGAGTAGCAATCAAAGGGGATTGCAATAAGAATCTCCTTTCCTGAGTGCTTCAACAAATAAAAACCTATGACAATCATAGGAACGTTCTACTGTCTAGTTTCACGTAGGTCATATGTAAAGCAACCTAACAACTCCTATTTCCTCATGTACACTCTTAAGAATAGCTGTTCTTAATAGCATTATAACCCACAACAATGAGATTTCAATTGCATTTCAAATGTAAAATAGTTCTGTTTGAGTTCTTTTGAAGCTTCACCTCATCTAATACAGAAAGTGTTGTCTCTTTAATTCACTCTCTCTGCCTTCAAGAACATGGAGCAGGCTTTTAAACATCTGCTCTTTCCAACCTGCCACTTAACAAGTTGTGGTTTGGAGTAATTTTCTCTCTGTTTTATTTTTCTCTCTTGTAAGTTGCAGATTATGAGCATAAAAAAACCCATGGACAACCACAGAGTCTGAAAGCCAAATGTGGGGAAACCTCTGCAGTAGTATTTATTAATGTGCTCTGTACAGAAATCCATATGCATTTTTTTGTTTGTATAGTTGCTTTAGACAAGAAGCTGGAAATTGCAGAAACTTTAGCCAGGGTGATGTAATTTCAGCGTCAGTCAGTGATTTTTTTTAATGTAAGATGTGCTGTGATCATCCTCACACCTTAGCCAAACAAATCTCTATGAACATTTCCCCAGAAGAGGTTACAGCAAGTACTTACTGAGGCACAGTTGCTTTCTGACTTGTCTTCCAGAAAGCCAATTTGGCATGGTGTCCTCTTGTTCTGCAGCCAGTAGTCGGTTGATTCTAGCAGACCGTTACTGCAGAGAATCTGTTAAAATAGTGAAAAACAGTTAAAATTCTTTTAAAATATACTCAGTCCTATCGTACTTTGGGGGCCTAAACTCTTGTTATAACTCAAAGGAAATGTTGCCTACAGTTTTATCTTTTCTTTGTTTGTTGGTTTGGTTTGTGTTTTTTAGGGGATGGTTGGATGTTAAGACTGAGAGTCCTGCTGCTTTTGGACCTGTCCAGTTAATGAACCTTCAATTAAGTGATTTATGTATCTATCCCCTAAAGTATTGACCTTTTTACTCTCAGAACTGAAAGTCCTTCAAGACGCTTGAAGGAGATGCCCAAGCCAAATATTTTGACTGAAAACTAGTGGTAGGAGTTTGAATCTGTATTAAAAAGATAAACATAGATGTCGGGGAAACAAATTGTTTAATGATAGCAGAGTGCACAAACTTGCAGCCTTTATGATTTCCTGTCTCTCTCTCCACAGTTAGCCATTCTGCCCACGCTGCAAACTCACTCTTCTTAAATACGTTTTCTGCTTTCTGAGAAGCTGGAATTTTTAACACCTGCTGTAATGATTATCAAGCTGAGACCAAAGCTCTGTCTTTAGCCTCTCAATGTGGCCTCAGTCCTGCACCTTATGCCATGAGCTTTGCTCAAATGAAACCAAAATTGGGCCAAGTTTGGCAAGTCTGATACTTAGCTTGAGCTGAATTCCTTCCTTGGTGCCTCTGTACCAATATTCTTCCATGAAAAAGGAACTCTTAGTATTTTTAAAACAAGAAGGTAAATGAGAGAAAAGAATAGCTGCAACAGTCATGCTACTTATAGAATGTTTTATATGGCTTACCATCTTCCCCAGGCAGCAGTGTGAAGAAGAATGTTTGCTAAATGGATATATATTGTGTTTTTATTTCCCATCATCCTGCATCACATGGGAATAAGCAATACTCCAGTTCTTTAGCCTTTTATTTTAGTAGTGATATTTTAAAATAGAAATTTGTTGCTCTACCTGGGGGAAAAAAAATCTATCCATGGTACTCTCTTTTACCTTACTGTGTATTTTGCACTGTCACAGCTTTGTCCTACTTCAGGAACACTTGATCCATAAGCCTAGATCCCTTGCTTAGGAAGAGAAGTGAAGGAACTTGTGAGGCCTCTTCACCTCTTGGGGAAGATGAATGCTGTGGAAAGCTGATCTGGCCAGTGGACACAATTTTCTAATACTCAGGGGCAATCCAGAAGTAAGCTTATTACCACCCACAGACGAACACCCACTCTAATGTTTATCTCTCTGGCAGAAAGCCTGTTAGATAGTTAATGCTGCACTCCCTGCAGCAATACAATTCTATATTGATTCCCAAATAAAAGTCAGCAGAAGATGGATGAGGAGGTCATGGGAAACACCACAGCCCATACGTTTTCTTTGGTGCCCTCCACAAAGGCCTTGCCCCTTTGTGGTGGCTGTTTTCTCAGTGCTCCAGCCCCACTATGAGGTTTCTTCCAAAAAGCTTCTGGATACCAATTTAGGGTTCACAAAACACTCAGGAAGAGCACTGTGCCCAAAGACTTTGTTCTCACAATGACAAAGGCTCCTGAATGCTGCACATCAGCACCAATCTCTTCTTAGGTGCTGCCAGCTAATCTTGTTTACCAGTTGAATGACTCTGCACACAATACATTTTATAACCTCCTGTCTGTGCAAAAAGATTGCTGTCACCATAACTAACTCTGAGGCTAGACAGAGAAAATAATAGATTTCATATCCCAAAGAAACAATTTCCTGTTCATGTTACAAACTCTTTTTTCCCCAGAAATGTCTTTGAATGTGGAAATACCAAACCAGTAAATAAACCAGTGGTAGAATCTAGAATCAAGCAATTTTTTCCCCAAAATTAGCATCCTTTGAGACGTCTTATGAAGACATATAGAATAGAACAAATCCACACATGCACTCTCACATACACATTTATAGAAACAACAAATAAATAAATAAATGAAACTTCAGATTTCATCTTATTCCAGATATTCTGGCCTAGGTGACACTGTTTTGGCAGGAGGTTGGACTAGCTGGTCTCCAGAGATCCCTTCCAACCTCTAGCATTCTATGATTCTATGGTTCTCATTCTCAAGGGCTGGAGTTCTTCATTAAGATATAAATACTGCATACATAGGAAACAACTCTCTCTAGCTCAAATTGTGATCACTTTAATGAGCACTCTTGTTTCATTTACTTAAAAATCACAGTGACTTTGTCTTCAGCCTTAATCACTTCAGATCATTCTTTCCTAAATCTCAGACAGTTTCTGAGAAACTAGAACAGGAAGAAATTATCATGCAGAAAGAAGCTGCAGAAATGAATCCTTGGTACAACTCTGTCTCATAAGGACCTGGTGTGAGCAGACAACATTCGAGAACAGCTAGATGATAGCAGATGTACATTGTTGGTGAGAAACCCATGGAATGGGCTGGGCTAGGCAGCCCAGACTTCAGATAGTTCTCTTTCTTTGAGATGTTCAATGACCTATGGTAGCTTTGTCTTTCTTTCACAAGATGCTTTTGTCAGGAAGAAAACACTGATTAAGCACCAAAAGAAGAAACAACTCCCCTGAACAAATGTTCCAGTTAGGTTAGGTTGTAGTTGCCAAGCTCAGGTCACTCCAGGATGATTTATAAGTCACAGGGGTTTACGGTTTTCCTATGCAGCTTTTCATAACAGACTTTCAAGTCAAGAGTAGAAATTATTACATGGACGTTTTGGATAGCATGTGGTTTTTAAGTAACCTCAAGGAGATGAAGGAACAGGAGGATGTTTTCCATGGGTAGATTCTGCTCCCATGTGCACATGCACTCCAGAATGCAGCCAGAAATGTGAAGAAGAGTGCAATAGGCAGAACATTTTTGCTGCCAGCGACTGGAAAAAAATTAGTATCAATCTGGATTTGAAGAAGGCAGATAACAAAACAAAGCTAGAAGCTGGTGGAGATCAGCAGTGTAAGGAACACCAGCTGGCTCAAAGTCACCTGGAAAGTCTCTTAAATTATTCAAGAATGAGAGTACTGTGGGATAGGGAGGCACAGGCAGGAGAGGTTTTTACGTGTATCTGAATGGTGCGCAGGAGAGAGAAGTGGTGACATTTCAGTAATGAGGGGTAAACTTCGGATGAGTTTAAACTCTACCTGATTATGAAATGCATTAGGACCATTATGGACACATTGTGGCTTATCTTCTTTGGAGGAAGGATAATCTGTGCCTTCCCACAGTGCTGACCACGTTGGGTCAACTATGCCAAAATGCATCTGCAGAAGCCATGCCAACTTTTGGGCATGTTTCTTTCGTAAGAGATAGCAATATTGCCACAGGCAAAGACAAACCTACAGGAAGAGCAGATGTAGCATATCTTACAGCACCTCACTGCTGTTGGGCAATTTTCCCTATTAGCTGTGTGCACATGCTGATAAAAAGTAGGAGTTTCCATACATCGTGAGATGTTCACACTTTTAAAGGAATATGCTGAACTCCTTCTAGTAAAATAATTACAACTGCAAACTTGAAGGAGCTGGACCAAATTAACAAGGCTAATTAATTAATCACCAAATCACAAAATACATCCAGCTGGAAGTGACCTCCAAGACCATTCATTCCACCTCTTGACCCAGCACTGAAGGGCCAATATGAAACCATGTCCCTTAGTGCCAGGTCCACACACTGCTTGAACACGTCCATGGATGGTGACCACCAATGTCCTGGGCAGACCATTCCAATGTTTGAGAACCCTTTCTGTGAAGAAATATTTCCTAACATCCAGCCTGAACCTCAACTGGTGCAGCTTGTAGCCATTTCCTCTGGTCCTGTCACTTGCCACCCAGAAGAAGAGGCTGGACCTCTCCTCACTCCAGCCTCTCTTCAGCTAATTGTAGAGGACAAAGAAGTCTCCCATCAGCCTCCTCCTGTCCAGAATGAATAAACCCAGCTCCTTCAGACACTCTTTGTAGGTCATGTGCTCCAGGCTCCTCATGAGCCTCGTTGCCCTTCTCTGGATATATCCCTGTTCCTGCTGGCCACAGGATGCTATACCAAAAGCAATCTCATAACTGGTATTGCTCAGAGCTGTAACTCTGCCAGTACATTCTGACTGTCAGTTCTGCACTTAAGTAAATATCTGCTCTCATGAAGAGCTGGTCTGCAACACAGGATAAGGACCCTAAACCTGCACTACTGCAGTTTTCTGTCAGTGCCCTTTTTCTATACAACCTCCTTGTATCTTGCACTTTACTATTATCTAATTGAGTCAAGTCCTGAACTAATCCCACTGACTTGCTTTGTTAGCAATCCTGCTGAATTCAGCCAAGTTGAGAGAACTGGGATTGTTTAGTCTAGAGAAGAGGAGGCTGAGGGGAGAGCTCATTGCTCTCTACAACTGCCTGAAAGGAGATTGGAGTGAGGTGGGGGTCAGGCTCTTCTTCCCAGTATCAGGTGACAGAATGAGACAAAATGGACTGAAATTGTGCCAGGAGAGGTTTAGGTTGGAAAAATGTCTTTACTGAAAGAGTGGTCAGGCAATGGAACAGGCTGCCCAGGGAAGTGGCATTGTTACCGTCCCTGGAAGTGCTCAGAAAACATGTAGACATGGCATTTTGGGACATGATTTAGTGGCCACGGTGGTGTGGATGACTGGACTTGATAATCTTAGAGGTCTCTTTCAACCGAAACAGTTCTGTGATTCTAAGTTCCTTCCGATTTGCAATGGTACTACTGAAAGCAGAGCTTGATTCACTGACCATACATAGGTGTGACAGCTGCACACACTATACTGCTGTGTCTCTGGTTCAGAGCAGGATCATCACACTGAAAAAATTCAGGATGAATTTACATCATGCACTAAATGTGAAATCAGCAGTAATTCATGCTTCTATAAAAAAAGTTTCCACTCTCATCTGGAGACTGAGCCGTCAGCATTACTCAGTGTGTTGTGAATCAATGAACTAAATCAGCCTCTAGCAGAGTGCGGATTAGAAAAGTCACTCTTTCCCAGAGGAAAATACTGCATATGATTTTAGCATAACAGCTTCCTGCTCCCCAATTTAGATCATAAGACATTAAAATACAGCAAATATCTATAACCGAGACAGCATTAAAAAGGCTCTGCTCCCAAATGAAACAGCTGCGTTTTGGTGGCTGATCATCTTAATTGCTTTGGTTAATTACTACTCTTCAAAAAAGATATGGAAGTGGAACATACAGAATGGGATATCAAGAGGCACATCTCCTGCATTCGATCGGAGTGCTCTGAGTAGCCACAGGCCACATCTCATATGGCTCCTGACAGGAGCCACTCATGCCAAACTCAACTGCTGTAAGCTGCAAGTCAAACGTTTGAACTGTTCCCTTGCAGCAGGGGCACAAACATGCCTCTAACTTAAAACCCACAGAGGCTAAAGGAGCAGGTAATAGCCTATTTTTGGTAAATCTTTATGCTTTTCCACACAAAAAACCCAGTAATGGTAACGCTGTGACATTGTTGTAAAGCAGCCCAAAATACCCTGCTGTGTGTCAGAAGAGTTGGCAAAAGTGAATCACTTCTTTAAGTGTGCTGACAATCATCCAATCGACTGGTGTACACTGAGATGTTCAGATGAAGAACTCAGGCAGGGGAAGCAACTCCAAATCCTGTACAGCAGCACTTTATAAGCAGTGATGCTTCTCAAGGTGACCATAATGGGAGCATTTGTAAACACAGGGAGTGGTGGCACTTCTCAGCGCTGTGCCATCTCCTTTGGTCTTACAGAAAATAGACAACTCTGACATTAAATGAAGATTTAAGATGGCCTCCCACACAGTGGATTTTCTGCCTGTTTCTGTCTGTGTGAAGATCCTGATTACAGTCAGCAGCACTTCTTTCAAAATCAGGTATTCTTCTGCAAATAAACAACGTCTTTGGTCAAATGAAATGTTGACACTTTTAGCAACTTTGGGGTGAGCTGCAAAAGCCCAGTCCCAGCCCCCAGTTCTTTGTCGTAGCAATGACATTGCATTTAGCAACATTTCCATAGACAATACTCACCCCCCACACCCACAGTGTGGTTTGCAGGATGAGGAAGATAAATCTTATATCTTCTACATGTTTTTATCTTTTTCTTTCTCTGCTTACCTATATAGAGATATTTATTGTTGTTATGAAACAAAACAAAACAAAAAAATCCAAAACAACAAACCCCAAAGGAAAGTGTTATTATTACTAGTGGAGGGAAAAGAAAAAATAAGTTAAGAATTATGGGGAAAATGAATGAACTCTGAAGTTTTATAACATTTCTGTGTTAGAACAAATGCTTTCTTATCAGCTCTGGAATTATGCCTGTGGGGAACAGCATAGTTCTGAGAGTTATTGCAAAGTGAGGGATGAAGGATGGCCTGTCCTCTTCAGCAAGTCTTTTACAGTGCCCCTGCCTTGGACTGTACTGCTGTAACCTGGCCCTGGGGAGGAGGTATCTGTATTCCTTTTCACTGCTTTTATTTCATATTGTCAGGCCATGAGGAAAAATAGAAATGTCCAGGGGGAGTTTATCTCCTGTAATATATTTTGGGACAAGTCAATTGTGGACTAGGCTGACAAAACTGGGAGATACCTTAACAGCACCCAGAATTTATTTTTCTATATTATCACTGGGTTTTTTTGTTTGTTTTTTTTTCATTTGTGGGTTGTTTTGTTTGTTTGTTTTTTGGTAAGCAATCAGTTGAACTTTTGATTCTCCAATAAAGACAAAAGCTAAAAAGCAAAGCTATAACCTGGGATAGGTATATATACCTTTGAAGAGAACATAAACATAGAGGTTACCTTCTTACATGCTGTGACAGAGCTTCCCAAACTGGTTGCCGAACTCTCTGCGCTGCTGCCTTGGTGATCTGGGATATCATGCATCAGTGGAGTTTCAGAGTTGCTGAAGAACAAAAAAGAAACAAATCCCCAAAAACCTTTCCAGAGACTCAGCTATACAGAGAACTCCAGTGACACCAAAATACAGTTTAGTAAAGAGATGTAACTTAACTTTGATTACAAGAAGTCATCCAAACTCCCTTTGCTGACATTACTGCCCTATTTTATTGCCTTCATTTTCACTTTTTTCCTGAGGTATATACCTTGGATATAGAATAGCAGACCACTATCTTTTGAAGACCGAAGCATAGCATACAGCTGCCTATAACTGTGTCCACCTGTCTTGTGGACTTGTAAGAAATGGTAGTAGCTTGCTTTAATGAGCAGTCAGCTTGGAGCAGCACATGAAACCTTTGATGCATTAATTCAGCTTGGCAAACAGAAGAAATATCTGCTGCATTTCCACCTGCCTGGATAAAGAGGCAATGGGGTAGTGATCAAAATGTAAACACTAGGAGTGGCTGAATTCTGTTATCTAGATGAAAAATGTGTGGTTTTAGAGCGAGGGTAAACCATGCATATGCACTGTGAGTCAGTGCTACAATGGACTTGTATTTTACCTTGGCCTGTGCAGATGTGAAAAATGCAAACCCATTACAAACAAGCTTCCCCAGCCAAGTTATCTGCATGCACAGCTAGTACCACCCCTCACACTTCTCCAGAAATGTACTAGGAAAGGAGCAACCTACACCTTCAGGTTCTGTCTCCCAAATTGGGTCTCTAGAGTGCTTTTCACTTATTGCAAGGCATGTATTAGAAGATGTAGAACACACTGTCATAGAACACAATCAAGCAGGTCACCATGGCTTAACCAATAATCTTTCATCAGTTTCAAGGGGATAACAAACCATGTACAATTTCATGGTATGCTCAATTAAAAACTAAGATGTCACCTTCATTGGAGCGTAAACCATGATGTGAAAAGGAGGTTACTTTTGCCCAAATCCACAGCTGAACAGCAATAAAGCTCCCTTTCAAAGACTCAGTTATGTCTGTCTCACCTGATGCTGCTTAGGACCATTTAGGAATATATCTGCTCCCACTGACTGCTCCCATTGAGCTTTGTCAATAAGAATTCTGCTGATATTTGTGGTGTGTGGGGTTTTGAGTTTTTGTTTGTTTAGTTGGTTTTTGTATTGTTTTGTTGCTGTTGTTTCTGTGTTGTTGTTTGTTTTGTTTTGTTTTGTTTTTAAGTATCTTTCTATGATATTAGAAGACTGAATGAAAATATAAACTGAAATTAACACCTATTAATTGCTGACTGGGGGGCAACTTCATGAATTGCATCAGTGGACTAAATACAGATGTTTTTTCCTGAAAGAGTGGTCTGGTATTGGAACAGGCTTCCCAGGGAGGTGGTGGAGTCACCACTCCTGAAGGTGTTCAAGAAACATGTGAACATGGCACTTTGGGACATGGATTAATGGCCATGGTCGACTTAGGTTGATGGTTGGACTCAATGATCTTGGAGGTTTTTTCCAACTGAAACCATTCTATGACTCTGTGTGAGACCAGTCAGTTAAGTGACCTCACTTGGAATGTGTAATACCACTTAGGACTCTGTAGAATACTAGCACTACCTGTACCTAGAAGGGAGACTTGTCTGTTTACTTTTACTCCGTTGCTCAGATGATACAGTTAAACAGTAACAACTCTGGGCAGTGATTTCTCTGGCATTTGAAAAAGCAAAATAGCATTTTATAAGCTTATGCCGAGTTGTTTAACGCAATGAGTTCTTTAACTTCAAACACATGAAGTAATATTGGTTTCATCCCATCATGAAAAATAGGAGCCTCATATTCAGAGAGTCAAATACTCTGCAAGTTAAGTTCCCTTCTTGTTACACCCCTGTTTAGATGCAGATTCTGAACCAGGTACCACTCAGCACTCCCAGCAGACTTCCACTATCACTGCTACTTTTCACAAGCTGTGTCACTTCTGCAATCTAACAGTAAATGACAAATCAAGTCTGACCTGCAACTTGAAGCACAAAGCCTACTATTCTTTCTTGCTCTTCGCTGAGCAGAGGACTGAGTTTGCCACAGCTTTGCCCTGCAGGGAGCTGATACGCTGCTAACAACTATTTGCTCTCTGTTACAGTGTGTGCAGTGAACTTACTGATGCATAAAGTGCTGCCCGGTCTGAAAACGACAAAGCTCTACAAGTGTAGCCACTAACTAGAGGCCTTTTAGGACCTCAGTCAAACAGTACAAATAGGACAGTACCCAAACACAGCTGAGGAGCCATATTCTGGAGTATTAGCACCGCAACTCAGCACAAGTGTCACCCTGGTGACATCAACTCCAGACTCCCACTCTTTGCAAACAGGTTCATTCTGTCAGGGCTCACAGTCACCAAAAAGTGGAATAATGTCAGCAAAGAAATGCTAAATTATGAAACCTCAATTCAGAAACAGCTTTTTCCTCCATGAGTTTCACGTATGCAATGCAAAAACAAGTACAGAGAAACACATAGACCACACCTTGGTCACCACTGATGGTCACCTACATGAACACCTCCAGATGTGCCAGCAGTAGATACTTCACTGCACATGCTAACCATGGGAAAACTGAACACCTAGTTGAGCTTCTTCAGGTTGGGCATTCAATGTCACAAACCTGTGCCTTCTATAACTCAAGGACATTCTGCCTGCTAGATGAAACCTTCCAATTCTTGGATCTTTCTTTCAACATAGAACATGACTTTAGCTTTTCAAAATCCCTTTGATCTCTCAGATCAAAGTTTCATCTTTCTTTATCCTGTGGGCACCCTTTCTCATCATTAATTTTCAACATATATGTGATTTCTTAAGAGACCCTCTTCAGGCCTTACAGCTCTGCCACAGTCCCTCTCTGTAGCAAAACCAGTAAGATAAATCCCCAGGAAAAAACTGTTCTGTATTTGAGGAGCTGCCTGCTCTCCTTTGTTCCTCAACAGCAGGAAGTTAAAAGAAACTGCTGCAGAGATGTAGCCATCTCATCATCAAATGCCAGTTCTGCATTCACATACTGCACTTGTTATTTCACATTAAGAGTTTACACAAAGCATTCATCTTTCAAGGCATCTGGCACAGATTGGAGACTTCTGGCAACAAGGTAAAGCAAGCTGTTGAGGGTTTCAGGTCCTAATTCTCACCTTAGCTCAGCTCTCCTTGTTTATTATGTGATAGAGAATGCTCATCTGACTGAGAGCTGAAGGCCAGAGGCATAACAAGATGTTTCTGTTAAAACAAGGCTCATTTGGGGATTTTTCTTTTAGTGTGAGAGATCTTGATGTACGATTCAGCTTTTGAAACTGAAGCTGGGAACCTGCCCCTGTGGCCTAGTGTTCAGAACTGCACCATGTTCCCTTTAATATTTCCATTAACAGAGAAGTCCACAGTCACTTATCTGTCACCAGATGCAGTCTTACTGATTCATGGAGTACGACTGAGGCTTTTTTCCTGCAAAGCACAATGCTCTCACTAAGAACACAACCAAAATTCTTGGAAATCAGAGGACTGTAGTAAATAGCTATTAGGTTTATGGCACTATGAATAACAATACACACTTTATTACTCACAGAAATGCAAACTAATTGCCTCTATTTTCCTGCACTGAATAATTCAAAAATACTGACCTTGATGACTCAGGACTTGATCAAAAAACCCACAGCTGCTCCTAAAAATAATTATCTCCTTTGCAGATGTGGCAGATGGCGCTATATCAGCTAGAAGAGGTAATTTAAAGAATTCCCCAGGTTATCACTACAGAAAATTAATCTTGTGAAACAATATCAGAAACTTCAATTTCTTACCATCTTGAACAAGCATAACCAGCTTCCAAACTCTTGCTTTTCAATAATCATCTCTAAGGAGCAATTTCAGTAAATAATAAGTGACTGCTGTATACATTTAAAACAATCCTGTTATAGCCTACTCCTTTTGATCTTTTCATAATCTCCACATTTAGGAGAAAAAGAGATTACCTTTTCCTAATCTCCACATCCTGAATATAAAGAACACACCGATCTGTGAAAAAGACAATCTTGATGAAAGAAGCGATCTGAACAAACACAGAGAGGCTTCTCAGTCCAATTAATTCCACACTAGATTCAGCTACATTTCTATTATTTTGCTAGGATTTGTACTGAACACCATGAACAACAATGAAAAGAAGAAATCTCATTTTGGGATAGAAATATGAAACAGGTGAAAGGGTGGCAGAATAACTTAGGATATTCTTAACTTCACACTCCCAAATCAATCTGAAAGCTACTCAGAAGCTAAGAAAGGCAGCTCCCTTAATCCAGACACTGAGCAAGAGGCAGTTTTGGAAAGCATGCAGCATTCAAACAGCATCCCTGAGCTTCAAAGCCTTTTTGAAGTGGACGGACTAGTCATTTTCTTTCCTCAGGCAACCCTTCAGATTCCACAGTTTTAAAACTTACCTTTACATGTAAACAGGTCAACAAAGTCTCTATCAGTAAAATCTTTAGATGCAAAAGTGTCAAAGTTACTATTTTGATCCACAAGATTGGTTTTTAGTCAGTCTGGACCCTGTGTATACTTCAATCAGAGCACAGATGGTTAGTCAAACAGACTCTCTATAAATACCTCAAACAAATGTCTTTCTGATTTTGTTATGGGTTTGGAATCCATGTGCAGAATATAATCACTGGCAATATAAGGGTCTGATCTGCCTATCTTGTGGCACATCACACAGTAAAAAAGCCTTTTCCTTCCACGAGCGCTCTATTTTGTCCCATATTTTAAAAAAGGCAAACAAATCTAGAAGCCCCTGCAACCACCAGAAATGCTAAGCCTTCTTTCAAATTGTGAGTGAAACATATTGTAAAATAAGCTCTACTGAAGAATAAATGTAAAACAAACTGACTAAATTTTTAGGATCTACTCAGAACTGTTCCTCTCTCCCTTTACTGATTGATTGAAGTCTTAAAGGGAAATAAACAAGGGTTTACGTAGAAGGATATAAACTTAGAATCATAAAATGGTTTGAGTTAGAAGGGACCTTAAATGTCATCTAGTTCCAACCACCCCACCACAAACAGGGACACCTCCCACTAGACCAGGCTGCTCAAGGCCTCACCCAGCCTGACCTCCAATACCTCTAGGGAGGGGGCACCCAAGGCTTGTAGGGTTTTTATTTAAAGAAGCCCTAAGTCAACAGCTAAGGACCAGATAAGGTCTGACGTGGAGGAAAGACTGACCTTGTGATTAAGGTACAGGGACAGATAAAGGACTGCAGCTTATAGAAATCATAAAAGTATAGATTTGTTTTGGTTGGAAAAGACTTCTAAGCTCATTGAGTCCAACCATCTACCTAAGACCATTGTGGCCATTAAACCATGTCCCAAAGTGCTTATGTCCACATGTTTCTTGAACATCTCCAGAGATGGTAACTCTGCTACCTCCCTGGGCAGCCTCTTCCAATGCTTGACCACTCTTGCAGCAAAGAAATTTTTCCTAATCTCTAAACTAAACCTCCCCTGGTGCAATTTCAGGCCATTTCTTCTCATTCTATCACCCAATACCAGGGCTGGACTGAAAGAGAGGCAAGGCTACTTTTCTGCCCTAGAAGGAGTCCATAACCATCTCTGCAATGCCAGCTAGTTGGGAAGCAAAGGTGCTGCTGAGAGCTTGGCTACAGGAAAGAGAAATCTCATTCAAAGAAGGATTTTTCAAACTCATTAATCTGCATGTACATAACTTCAGTGGGCAGTACTGATCAAGAAGGTAATTTTAGAGAGATATGGTCTGAATTCACTGTATCGAGACACAGATACTACAGGAACATCAGAGTAAGGCAGTTTCATTTCCTCCGCAGCAAAGCAACAGGATTGCTACTGTTTAAACCCATTAAGGCAGAAAGAAGCAATATAAACCCACCCCCAAAAATTGTTGTATTCACTTGGCATATATAGGTATACTGTGTAATGGCACTTGTCCTTGTGCTGCAGAAAGGGGCACAAAGAAGAAATTTTCCTCTCCAACAAGAATGTTCATAACTATGTATTTATTGAGAAACTTTTTTTTTTTTTTTACTGCAGTTTTGATGCCAATGCCTATTATTCTTAACATAGGTTTTGTTGTTAGTGCAGTGATTTTACTTCTTTTAGAGATAATGGGAAAACACACATTGTGACACAGCTGCAATCCAGTGGAGTTTGGTCCAAATTAAATACATAGCAAATATGCAAGCAGCTCCTGAGATTTCATCTAGAAACAGAAATTGTCAGCATTTTCCAAGATTAAGTGAAAGATGTTGCCTATCATGCCATAAACTACGGAGTGATTTTTAAAAGTCTGGTTTATGTGTTTCTTGTATCTAACAAATCATTCTGTTCCCTTACTGCTCTTCTCATCCTTCTGCTACGCACAAACTCTCAGACGGGTATTCCAGGAAAGCCAGTGAAACCTGACATAGGAAGAAAGCAGTGATTCTGTGTGGAGGATGTTAATCTTGGCTTAACCAGTTTGGTATTTTTTGGTATCTTGTTTTATACTGTAGAGCTAAACTTCACAATCAAGTTTCTCAACAAGCTTTTGCCATCGACCTGTGCAGTGCATTTCTGATTCTGAGCATTAGAGCAACAAGAGTCCAATACTGACAGAACAGGTCTCAAAGCCTGCAATCAGTTTCAGTATCTGACAACTTTTCTTAAAGATTCCCTTTTAAAAATTTCAAATCTACCCTGTAAAAGCCTTTTCATTAATTCAAGACAGAAATGAAGTATTTCTGAAAGGAAATGTTCCTAACTTGAAAGTAAATGTGTATGTCACAATTTTGTTTGAATAGAAAATCTTTGTAACTAATCAAATCTCACTGTTCCAATGTTTTGCTTTTGAGATTGACTACAGATCAAATAGACTGTAGAACTCTAATTGAAATGTGGTAGGTACTCAGAATACCATGTGTGATAGGATGGTGAGCACTGCTTTCATGCTTTGAATGACGTCTTTCTAATGTTCAGCATTTTCTGTAGCATTCTGTACCAGCCCTCCTCAGATATAATACAGCTGGCTTTGGCAACCTGAGTCCCCAGATACTGAAGCTTGGGAATCTCCTATTGCTGCAGAATCACTTTCAGCTACATTCAAATAGGTAAAGGGCAAAGCTGCCTGTGAAAGGAGGCTGGTGATACTGGAAAACCAATCTTTTCAACACAGAATTGGAATTATGGAAAAGCTTGAGGTCTTGGGGAAAAAGTATGTGTGTAAGCAGCTGAGAGGCCAGAATGTCATGCTGTAACCTGTTCTTTATTACAAATCGTGAGAGCCTGACTTCAGCATAGTGTTCAGCATAGTGGTCAACTGACTTCAGCATAGTGTAGTGGAAGATGCAGTTTGCCATACCACAGAAGTTAATGTTCCTCAATACTTAAGGAAGTTATAATAATATATTTATTCTAAATGCTTGAAGACTCCCCAGATACCACTGAGTCACAGAAATAATCAGTAGAGCAAGACAAACTATTTTTCCTTTTTTTTTTTTTTTTTCCCTGGGAGCAATTTTGATGTTCAGGTCAATCAGAGTAGAGGGAGAAAGAGCTGATCCCAGTACCAGGAATCCATGTGGCATATGACTAGCCAAAAACTGGTGTTAGCCAAGCCTTTTATAAAACACGGACAGTGCCACTGCGGAATGATCTCTCCTATACCAACCACCTATGCTAGCCTGGGTGGTTGGTCTCATCCATGAAGTAGGTATTGTGGTGAAGAAGGAATGGTCAGATGATTTTCATCCTCAACCTAATGGTGGCTTGCAGATACTTTGGCAAACTGCCAAGGATGTTTTGATCTTCTGTTTGGCGTAACAGTAGATCTAAGCAGGTATTTTGAACCCATATGCTTGAGTTTCTCCCTTCTGCCTACCCTGAAGAGAACCAGGACTTTGTTGCTGTGAGCAAAGCTGGCAGCTTAGGTAGATATTCTTCAGTGGAGAGTCTAGCCTTCTTCTTTAGTTCTCAGAAATAATATCATCCAGTGGCAACATGCTTCCTACAGATGTAAAAATTAAGGCAATTTATAGTTTATACTCATTCCTCTCCTTGGACAAGCATCTTCATCAACACAGTTGTATATGCAAAAACCAACTGGTTGAAACTACTCTGTGGAGTTTCAAAGCTGTTTCCTGCTAAATTCCATTTGGTTATAACAAATATTTTACTTCAACATTATCTAAAGTACTTTCAAAAGTCCCTATCTAGTAAATGTATTAATTCTACTCCGTTCTGGTTTTCAGCTCTTTTTCTTTGAAAGAAAGCCAAACTGATTTATATGCCTGCTAAATCTGTTTAGGATTATGATACTGTTAGAACCCTATATGTTTTTATCTTAAATAATGCTACCAGACAAGTGAAACAATAGTCTAAAAATAAATTTTCCTCTTCTCCTTAATCCAGTATTGTTCCTATGACCATCTGAAGTTCTATTCACAAACTATCTAGTTGAAATGTCAGGGAACATTCTGAAGTTATTTTAATGCCAAAGAATACATTCTGTCTTTGCTTATTCACAAAAAATCCTATTTTAAACATCATTTACACATTTACAATTCCTCAACAATTATGATTTGCTACTAATATCCCAAAGGAACACAAATCTTATCAGTTTTGATGTTAATTTAGTATATCACTAAGTATCAATCTGTGATAAGAGAAAATAAGGTCTTAAAACCACATGTTCAAAGCATCAAACCTGTATCTGGTAACTACACTGACATTTACATGACACCATGCAAACCACAGTTTGATGCAGTTCACACATGCTACTTACTTTTTAAGAATGTGAATAATGTGGCCATTAGATTTCACTGTGTTTATGGCACATACTGTGTTTAGGATTGAATGTACTGGCAGGTACAATGTGACCGTTTAACTAGACTCCTTAACGGCCATGTCATTACTTCTGTATTTTCACACCCTCAAGAAACTTTTTTTTTCCTAGCTGAGGTGGGTCTTACTGCAGAAAATGTGTGAAGATGCTGGGGTTTTCATTCCAATATCACAGCATGCAAATATTTCCTTTTTAAAAGTAAAGGAGCTGATCATTTTTACTGGATGTCTACAGTGGAAATACACACTTTTCAGTGAGAAGGAAGAACACTGCCTTGACAATATAGAAGAGTAACAATCTATGAGCACATTGTTGAACAGTTACCCTACTGATCCAATCTCCTTCCTTCTCAATTTGAAATAGCATAGACATAGATAGTTATAAAAGAATCTTGTGGGAAACGGATTCAGGGCTAATATAAACACAGTTCTGAAAATTAAGAGACCTCTTTTCTTTCCCTCTTTAATAATCTGAAGAGCCACTGCATGCCATGACCAAGTCGAGAGCTGGTAAAGATGTACTGTGATTGGTATGTAAAATTCTGGTAATTCTGCAATCTCACAGGGACTATTCAAGGATACCTCAGGTTTTCATTGCTGAGAGAAAATACAGGTCCAGTCCTATGGGATGTTCTAAGTACACTGAGCTCTTTCTGAAGTGAAAACACAGTACCCAGTAGGTTAAGATTCTGCCCAGATGAGCACTGTGGTCCCCTTGTCCTGCTGAACATCCATGGAGTAGATGGTGGTGTTCACTGAACCTATACACTCTGTACTGCCATACCAACAAGGAAATTAACCTACACACAAGAAAAAAACCGCAACACCAATCAAACCAGTTACATAGCTGCCAATAAGTAACTGGTTCTAGATAAAGTCCCATCACCTGGTGGTGATGAATGGGAAAGCCAGTTACCAAAGTTAAACTACTACCTGACTTGGAGCATCCTAAACACTGTGCCTCTTTTTGTTTAACTGTAATATAAAGATGTTTTAGTTCAATGAACTTCACTTTCTCATTAATTCATATAAGAAATAAAAATTCTTCCAGAAAATAAAAATCTCCCATAATACTTGAAGCTGGTTATTGCTTGGAGCCAGCTCAGAGCAGAGTGTGGAGGGCTAGTCCCATTCTCAGAATGGCCACTTAGGGTTATATGCAACTTGCTGGACACATTTGAATTTCACTAGCTGGGAAATGTGCACTGAAGCATTAGATTCTGTGTCAGGATTTTTTTAAAGTATTTTTTCTTTCAGTGGCAAATTAAATTTAACCAAGATGTAGAAAGAAAACTTCTGTTTGGTGATTCTGCCCCTCTGCTCTTGTGATACCCCAGTTCTGGTGTTCCCAACACAAGAAGGATAGCAAACTGTTAGACGGGGTCCAGAAGAGGCCTCAAAGATGATCAGAGGCCTGGAACACCTCCCTTGCAAGGACAGGCTGTGAGAGTTGGGGTTGTTCAGCCTGAAGAGAAGGCTCAAGCGGGACCCAATAGCAGCCTTTCAGAACCTGAAAGGGGCCTATAAGAAAGCTGGGGAGAGACTTAATATGAGGGCTTGTAATGACAGGACAAGAGGGAATGTGTAGTGACAGGACAAGAGGAAATGGATTTGAACTGGAAGAGGGAAGATTTAGACTGGAGATTGGGAAGAAATTCTTTATAGTGAAGGTGTTGGGACACTGGAACAGGTTGCCTGAGGAGGTTGTGGATACCCACCTCCTGGAGGAATTCAAGGTCAGGCTGGATGAAGCCTTGAGCAACCTGGTCTAGCAGAAGTTGTCCCTGCCCATGGCATGGGGATCGGAACTAGATGATCTTTAAGGTCTCTTCCAACCCAAACCATTCTATGATTCTGTACTGTGATGCCATAAGCTGGAGAAAATCTATCTCTGATAACAAACCACTGAGTACTTAGTAGGTGTCATGGGCACTGACAGCAGCCCATGCGAAGTGAAGAAAATTAATGATGGAAACAAAAAAGACTAATGAAAATAATCCAAGGTTGGCAAGATAAAACAAAAAAAGCCTTAAAAATCAGTCTGGGAGCCAAATAAATCATGCCAATCATGGTATTAATCTGCACATACTAGATTTGTACTTGTTTTAAAAAGAAAACCAGAGATACCCAGCACAATTTCCTGTGGTTTTCAGTGTAGCAGAGGAAGGGAAGGTGTAGCTACTATACATGCAGGCTGAAGCACTGTCTAATCATTGATAAGCAAACAGATGGTTAAGAAATTTGGAAACAACCCCTCCCCCCCCAGGTTTCTGATGCTGAGCTCCTGATGTATGTGAAGTGTCTGTGAGCATTTTTTGCCTCTCTGTAACCTGAGCTGGAGGGGGAGTCATCTCCTGCCTCTGCCATGCCAGTCCCAGACAGGAGCCCACACAACAGGAAGGGAGACAGGGAACTGCTGCTGCATCTTATCCAGCCAGCTGGCAATTAAAGTTGTTGTTCTGATGGAGAAGTTCAACTACTTTTTCTTCCTTCTGAGAGAAAACAAAACTTTCCTTTTAGTTTTGTAAGCTTGAGCAGAGAAACTGCAGTTGTATGCAAAAGGGATAGTGGTATCTCCTCAGGCATCTGTGCACCAGCACCCCACAAGCACTGCCTTACACGAGACAGAAGCAGTGTGTAAAAAATACGGTTTTCTTCCTGCCCCTCACCTGAAGAGACAAAAGGCAAAGTGGTATGCTTAAGGTCTTAGTGTGGTCTCGTTTCTCTACCATAAGAACCCAACTAATTGTTAAAGATCACAGTTTGAGCTTCCCAGCTACCATGTGCACCAACAATGTCTTTTAGCTGCTTGAAGAAAAAGCGACAGCTACCGGTTCTATGCAGTTCTCTGCAGCTGCTCCTCTGATCCCCAGGGCAAGTGTTCTTTGCAAGAAGCCACAGTCAGAAGTGGTGGCTTGCCAGTGGCTGCCCAAAGGTGATTGCCTGCTCTGTTGTGCTTCACAGTGGCTGCTGTCACTCAGGTCCAGGGTGCTTTCAGGTAAGGCTGTCAAGGGAAGGGGAGGTGCTGATTCACCCTGATTTTATGGTGAACTTGAGTGGTGATTGTAGTGTGTGACAAGAGAGAGCACAGTGGGGAGAGCTGTGGCCTTGTTTTGGGAAGCAGGGTGTAGGTAAGATAGGTGTCAATAGCCACCAAAACAGGCCAATGCCCAAAGGGATTCTGTGAAGAAGACCCAGAACACTATTTGATTTATAGCAGTTCAACAGTGCAAACTTTCTTTGGTGAGATCTGTGAAGTCAACTCCTAAATGGATTGTATTTCAACAGCTGCTGTACCTAGTTTCCACACGGGAGTTGCCCATGGTGAGCACGATGAGCTGAAGATGGACAAATCCAAATCATCTGTCCCATGGCTTCCCACACACACTTCCACAACCCTTCCCCTCTCCCCCCCAACAAGGTGTCCTGGGGAAGACAGGATCAGCCTGAATAAATTCCTTGCTGTTTTGGTCAGCTTCTTTCCTGAAGCCCTCTGACCAATATTCACAAAGTATGAAGCTTAGATAGCTGGTCAGCATGGAAAGGGTTAGCTTGATTAACAAGTAACAAGCAGCTGTCACACACCAGCTGCAGGAGATAAAAGAAATTGAGAACGCCAGTTCTTGGTAGGAGGAAGTCTGACCTGTTCAAATTATGGGAGGACTTCTTCAGGCTGAAGAAAGAAGTGCATAGTTATAAAAACAAGGTAAGCTTTGGCTTTGCTACATCAATGGACAGTGTTTTCTGGGTAACAGTGAGGATGGTAGTGCTCTGGTCACCTTGGGTTTACACTGGAATGGAAAGTCCAGCAACAGTGTTGGGGGGAGGAGAAGGGTTGGAATGTGGTTCTATGCCTTCGTGAGGAGGTAAATAGAGAGTAATAGAAGCAATACCATAATCAAGGGAAGCTGCAGCTTGTCTAATTCTCAATATCTTTCAGACTATCACTTGGGAATATCTGGTGACTGTTGTAGCAGAGGGTTGGGACTAGATCTCCAGAAGTCCCCTCCAACTCCCATGCTGGGTTTTATACTGGCCCAAGTTACTGGTGTCAAAACTGTATTCTACTTAATTTTTCATGTTGAGTGCAAGATACAGGATGTCAGATCAGGTAACCTGAAAGTCTCTCTGGCCTTAAACTCCAAGCCCCTCTCACTGTGTCTTCTCATCACAACTACCACAAAAAGGCTGAATCCTTATTTCACCCTGAAATGCCAAAGGAAAACTTGTGAAGGGCTATTTCTGGATCTCACAATTCATATCAATGTGCAGAAGCGTTATTAAGGTTTGGCTAAATATGTTTATTGACAGGAAACACTACTTAGTCAACACTCTTTGGGGAGCGGGTAAAGCTTTTTAGTTCCCTAAGTAAACAAAAGCAATTTCTCCAGCAGGTAACTAGCACCCACTTGAGGGTCCCTGCCCCTCCCAGCTCCTCTGGAGCTCCCAGGTAGGTGTATATTGTTCTCCACCTTCCTTTAAAGGCTTTGCTTGGTCCAGACTATTTCCATCATTCCTACCCTTCATCCAAAGTTGGTAGCAGTGGAAGCAGATAAACTCCAAATTGTCCTAATTTGCAGCACATCCTCGCTCCTTTTCTGTAATAGCTTGTATCCTACTTAAATGGTGCAATTTATGTAAGGCTCCTGTCTGCTACTATCACCGTCATACAATTTACTCTTGATCGCTGAAAACGATGCTTAACCCCATCACCAGCAGCCTGCTCTTCTCCGCGCATCCATCTCCAGTGGGAGGGAAGTTTTGCTTTGGGCTGTGGTTCGCCTTCGCTGGGATAACGAAAGAACCGGGATTTTTAGGTTTTTCTGTCATTTGAGCTTTAGGGTTTTTTTCCCCCCCTCATTTAGAACTTTCTTTCATTTCGCTCATGTGTGGTACTGGCTAGCGTACCTGGGTTCAAGTGACTTGAAAACAATGTCCTAAAGGTATTTTATTAGGCGGTAATTAACTCACCGACTCTCAGCGCTGTGCTATAAAACTCGGCTGTTGGAGCGGTATTAAATGAGAAAAAATGTGTATACATTTTTTCAGTTTTAAGAAAAGCCCTTTAATTTTTCTCTATTTGCGCCGGAGCAAAGCCGTGGTGGCTGATCCCGCTGCCCCAGCTGGCCGCACACCGACGCGCGGTGCCTGGTTCGGCCGCTCCCGAGCCCGGCCGCTCCCGCCGTCAGCGCCTCCCCACGCCCGGCCGCTTCTTGCCGGTACCGCCGCAGCGGAGCG
>VWZI01017323.1:5510-63204 GCA_013396835.1 Psilopogon haemacephalus | reverse complement strand
TGGGGTCGGCCGGCCATGGTGTGCTTGGCGGCGGGACCTTCCGCTCTGGCGGTGTCAGGGCAGCAGGAGCGCGGCCTCGACGCGCTGCAGCGCGGCGCCTCTCAGCCCTGCCCTCTGCCTCACTCCTCCCCTGCCCGCCCCGACCGCCTCCCCCGTTTTCCTTCCCGTCTGCAAGGCTGGGGTTTTCGAGGGGTGGGAAAGCGGCACCGTGGTCACGGCTTCCTCGTCGCGTCCCCGCGGCCCTGTGCACCCGCGCGGCGATGCCTGGCGGGGAGTCCAGCCGGGACGAGGGGCCCAGGCCGCTGCGCGGGGCCGGTTCTGTACCGCTGCACCTGTGTGCAGAGGCTGCGCCGGGGGCAGGACGCTGAGGAAGGTGCCGGTGCTGAGCTCGTTTTGTACTGTGGGAGCTGGGACCTGACAAAGAGATGATGAGTGACTTCAGTAAGACCCAGGCAATCGCTGCCAGTTCGTGTTTGGGAACGTCACGGTGCTCCCAGAACGCCTGCCACTGAGCCCAGGGGTTTGAGTGATAAGGCTTCTTTCAAGTCTTGCATCTAAGAGAAGCTTTGCTCCTTTTCTGGGGAGCACTTGGATAGGAGTTAACCACAATTATGTCATCGTCATCATCGAATGGTTTGGCTTGGAAGGAACCTTAACGATCATCTCATTCCAACTCCCATGCTAGTGAGCGTGTTGAAACACTGGCACAAGTTACCCAGGGAGGTTGTGGGTGCCCTCTCCCTGCAGGTGTTCGTGGCCAGGCTGGACAGGGCCTTGAGCAGCCTGGTCTAGTGGCAGGTGTCTCTGCCCATGGCAAGGGGGGCTTGAAACTGGATGATCTTTTAAGGTCCTTTACAACCCAAATCCATTCTGAGTTTACTTTTGTTAGCTACATAGCAAGCACTGTGCTCAATGGAAGAATTCAACAGTAAAACCGTGGCAAGTCCTTACACATATCTGCAGGTCCAATGGTAGGACAAGTGGCCATGGGTGCAAGCTGGAGCACAGGAGGTTCCATGCAAACATAAGGAAAAGCTTTTTCTCTGTGGGGGTGTCAGAAGACTGGAACAGGCTGCTCAGAAAGGTTGTGGAGTCTCCTTCATTGGAGACTTAAAAACCTGTCTGGGTGTGCTCCCATGTGACCTGCTGTAGGTGGCCCTGCTCTATCAGGGTGGTTGGACTCAGTCTTTTGAAGTCACTTCTAGCTCCTTATATTCTCTGGTTCTGTGAATCTGCTGGAAACATGACTGAGGTGCAGTGAACTCTGTTCTTTATTCCCTGCCATGCTCAGTGATTTGCTGTGTGAATTCAAAGACAGATGAAGGGCAGCTGGCAACTAATTTCATGCTTTGACAACACTTTTTTCTGCCACAAAGATTCCTTGTTTCTCACCTTTAAATGCCTTATTGCTGTGTCTTTTCTACACAGGAATGTAGCTCCTTTAGTTGGCACAGCATTTGAAATCATGAAGTTTAGTGAGTTTTGGAAGGGCCTGGGGCACACGGAGGAAATTATTTTATATATTAAATCGGGTTTTGTTCAGTGTTCCCATTTACAGTGCAGAAATTTCCTAATCCAGCTTTTCAGCTGGAGAAATGGCATCACTTCAACAGTTCATGTTATTAAGAATGCTTACTTAAGGGCTTGGTCACAATGCTCAATGGCTTTTGCATTGCCAGGAGGAAAAAGATTTGTGTTAGTTTAAAAATACCTGTTAAAACCATGCTAAGGGTATGGATTATTCTTGCTGTTGTGTCAGTCATCTGTCAACTTGTGAAGTGACAAATTAGAGATGGCAAGGCTAATGGCTGTGTCGGGATGGTGAACGGGAAAAGAGGAATCAAAGCAATGGGAAGTGTTTGGGTTTTAAATTAGAAGTAGAGAAGCTGAGAAAACTAAGACACAGCAGCCTCTTAGGGGAGCACTTGAAATGTGCTGGCCTTAAGCCAGCCCATCTGACAGCAGGGTGGCTCCGAGTGAGTGGGAAGTCCTGAAATCTAGAGCCAGACACACCAGACTTTCCCTCTTTAAAACCCAAGTTAGTGTTGAAACTGTTTGGGTGAAATGTTACCTGTGCCAATTAATACTTGAATGGCAGCCTCTCAGATGTGATTCCCTTAGTGCTATGCTGTACCTTCTCACACTCTCCCAGTGCTGTTGAAGTGCTTAATTCCTAGAAAATGGCTGTAATTCCCTGTACTCCTCCTGAGCTGTCACCATGCAAAGTCCATGTTTTGGGTTCACTCAGGCTCTGTTGTGTCATTCAACCCTGCTGACTGTTTCTTATCAATTCTTCTCTAATAAACACCATGGCATCGTGTAGTGCTTAATATTTTCTACCAGCTTGCATGTGATCAGATACTTGAACTTCAGTTGTCTTTTTCTATCAGATCTCCTGTTTTGTATTTTAAGTGTCCTATTTTCTTTTCCTTGTCATGGCATTCCCTTTATAGTATCTTCAGTCTTGTTGCCACTGAGCTTCTAATCTTTCACTTTCTTCCTCATTCCGCAGCTTGTTGTATTCTGCTTTACTGCTGTTATTTTATGCTTTTTCTGTAAACGTTCAAGCATATCTTCTGCCCCAGATTGTTACTGTTACCTCAGATTGAGCTCACACATGACTCTACCTCTTTTTCTTATGTTATGTATGGGCTACTAATTAGAGCTGGTCAAGGAATTTGCTGGCCCCATGGTCACAGAGTAGAGCATGGATCGTGTCTAAACTTTCAGGCTTTTAAAGCAGTGTCACCTTCTCCAGACTGTTTTGATTTTTTCCACTTCCCGATGACTGCAGCCTCTCTCCCTTCTGTGTCCCTTGTTTATTTCCATGGGTTTATTTGCTGTAGTTACTTAAAACTTGTAGCCCCCAAGGGTAAGTTGTTTAATGCTAACTCTTCTCTGCGATACTGTGTTTTGTTTACCTTCCTCAGGTTTTGGAAAAGGGACTCAAAAGACATTATGTTTCTACAGATGTTCTGGTTAACTGTCTCACACCATTTCCTACCTTTAACTCTTCTCTTGTGCTCCTTTTCCCTATCAGTGAGTGGTTCTTTTCTCTTTATATTTTCTGTTTTCTCCTTTACTACTTTTACTCCTTTTTTGGTTCCCTTTATATTCCATTTCTCCCCTCCCCATTTTAATTTTTTTTTCTTTCTTCCCTTTTCTTTTGCTCTCTCAGCTATTGCGCTCTAAGTCCTTTAAACTTTATTGACCTGGTTTTCCCATCCCTGAACCTGGCTTTCCTCAGTATTGCTGAGATGCTTTGTTTCTGTTGTGAAAGAAAAGGGCAGAGAGACCTTCAGCTAAAGACAGTTCAGGGAAGAAAAAGACTATTTCCTGTCAGTGAAGTTTGCGCTCCAGAAGTTCATAACGAGTTTTGCACTCCTTAATTTCAGATTGCCAGCCCTTGAGAGTTGTCAGGGGGAAAATCTCTGTGGCAGAAGATAGAGGAGAAGAGGCTTTTCTCTCATTAGAGGTGGTGATATTTGTTGTTCAGTCTCACCTTTATGTTTGGTCTTTGTTCCCTGTACCGTCACTTTCCATCAGAGACACTGCCACTCATCTGTCCTTTACTCCAGCAGACAGCACTGAGGTTACACCCATACTAGTCCTTTGAGTTTCATCACATCCTTATAGTTGATGTGAATTCTTCTGTTAATCTTGCAATTTGATTCTTTCTCTCCTTTTTACATCAATAACTCTTTACTCTCTGACTCTAGCATCCTGCAAAATTTCCAGAAACTTGTCTTGTACAAGGTCTACTATTGCAGTTTCTCCCAATTTCAGTCTCTCTAGAGCCAGCCGTTACAACCCAATTTATTCACAACCTCCCAGAAAACCTGATTTTGGGTAGCTGACTCTCCTCTTTGCTGAAAACCCATTGTCTTTATTTCTGAGGGAAACAGCAAGTTCTGCTTTGTGCCATTGTTCTTATTTCTTGACAACCTTGGCACATAGNCTTGAACCTGACTTGTCATAAGAGACTTGATTGCTGTCACACATGGATTTATTTCAAAGCTGTCACTGGAAGTGTATTTTTCACTCAGCTTTTAGATATGAATTGGCAACAGGAAGAGAGTTCTGTGGCGTTTTTAGTTTGCTGTCTGTCTTTTACATGTCATCCAGTCTTTCCATACTGGCTAATAAAGTAGTGGAGAATAAAATATTCTTATATTGTAAGGATATAGACTACTCCAGTTCTCTGCCTTAAGATTTTGCTGATTTAGACTTCTAGAAAGAAAGAAAGAAGAGGCTACTTGAGGATAACTGACCAGCTCTTCTGTTCTTGAGATAGGCATTACAGAGTAAACTGGTGCAGAGTTGTTAGTGAGCTGAGAGAAACTGAAGCAATAGCACAAAGCACAGCTGACTGCCGTGCAGAAAATGTCAGTCGTCCTGAAAAGTCACACAAAGATTGTGATTTGGCTCCAGTCTTTCTTGGAGATGTTCAAACCCCTCTGAATGTGGTACTGGACAACTTGATCTCCAAAGAGATTTCCCCCCCCCTTCCCCCCTCTCCTTTATATAACCTCGGTATCTTTTGAGTCAAGGTGCAAACTTAAATATGAAAGCTCCTCTGTATGACTGTGACTCCTAAACCTGCACTCAGTTCTCAGTCTACCTGTGTTTCCAGAAGAGATAGGAGAAGAGAAAGGGATAGGAACATTTATCTGGAAGATAAATCTGGAAGATAAGTCAAGATTAGTGAGTTGGTCCTAGATTTTTGAAATTCATAGTGGTTTGTTGTCAGCCTAATTCTGGCAAACTAGAGAGCTCCTTTAATTGAGTGTTTCAGCTGATTTCAGCTGTAGTATTCCTCAGGGAAAGAAGCTGGTATTTGAAGTAACAGCTCAAACTGAGCTGTTTAGTTCAACCACTAGTGCACTCACTTTCATTTCACATTGGGCTAGAAGCTGATAGTAATAAGCAGCTGGTAGGCAATGAGCCGTCAACTGTAGCATTAGGTATCTTGTCTTGTAAGCATCTAAAGATGAAGATGCATATAGACAGAAAGAGGTATGTTCAGGAGTACACTCCCTGAATTAATCTATGCTGTCCTGGAGTTTCAGATAAAGATGGAAAAAAAAGCTTTTGACTGCTGCTTTTATGTGGTTTGGGGTTTTGTTTGTTTGTTTGTGTGTGTGGGGTTTTTTTTTTTTTTAGCATCATCACACAAACTGTGAGAGTACCTTGTGCTGTGTGCCTGCTGTTGTCCCTTCCTATCACTCCAGAGGTGGTACAGAGCACTGGTACTGACTTAGAAGATTGGAATTATATGGGTCAGCTTTGTTTTGAGACTACATATAGAATTTTAAAACTTTTCTGAATAATTATTGAAAATGGCATCTGGAATTCTAATTCTTCCTGGGAACTACTAATCACTGGAATTTTTCATTACTAAATGATTTTTCTAAGCTTTATCTTAATTCTAGCTCTGCTAGCTCCTTTTTTTCCTTAGACTTCATATTTTTGGCTACTCTCCTGGGTGAAATTTTACAGTGCTGGGAGCAGTTAGTTTTCAAATAGGAATTATATTTTTTACATCCCCAGAAGAAGAGTTCAAGCCAAAAGGACATGCTAAAAAGGCCTCAGAGCAGCTATGAATGAGAACAATCCATACTTGCTCATTTGGACAGGCAAGCAGAAAAGAAAAATTGAAATAGGTCTGGGGGGAAAAAAAAACAGAAAAAACAAGAACAGAAAGAAGCTGAGAAAGGAAATCCAAAGACCAATGCAAATGGTAATGTGGACAGTTGGATTTGTTAGTGTTCTCTCTAGCTGCATTGTTCTGTGCTTTCTAAGGTGGCTGAGGTATTAAAATCACATAGATGGTGAGAACATACGGTTAAATTTTGAAGGAAAATGGTTTACTTTTTTGGGTAGACTTTTCACGTAAGCATACACCAACTGCTGTGTCTTAATTTTCTGGGTGAATTATATATTCATGAGATGCTGTGTGAGCAATTACTCATGCACTATAGTTGAATAAATGACAGGATATACTGACAATGAAAGGCAGGTGTATGGAAAGAGCAGGGCAGCTACTACTAGTGAAAGCAAAATCTTCTTGACTGTAGAATTTCAGTCTCATTTTGGACATCTCTGGCAGGACTCTTGAGAGTAGTAACAAAGTAGTGGTAACCTTTGTGCATACCAGAAGGACTTAATAAAACTGGGGCAGGACATCAAACTGTTGGAGCAGGTCCAGAGGTGGCCACAAAGATGATCAGGGGGCTGGAACAGCTCCCCGAGGCTGAGAGAACTGGAGTTGTTCAGACTGGAGAAGAGAAGGCTTTGGGAAGATGTTACAGCACCCTTCCAAAAACTGGGGAGGGACTTTTTACAAGGCCTTGTTGTGATAGGATATGGGGAAATGGCTTTGGTCTCTGAGAGAGGAGAGAGAAACTGGATATTAGGAAGAGATTCTTTACAGTGAGGGTGGGGGAATACTGGAACAGACTGTCCAGGGAGGCTGTGGAAGCTCCTTCCCTGGAGGTATTCAGTGGACAGGGTCTTTAGCAACCCAGTCTAGTGGGAGGTATCTGCCTATGGCAGGAGGGATTTGATCTAGATGAGCCTTAATGTCCCCTCCAATGCAAACCGTTCTGTGATTCTATGAAATAAATGCGAAAACTCTGACCTTTCTTGGGGTTTGATATTTTCTGCTGCTAAACTGCCATGTAGAGTTGTTTAAATAGCTGCAGGAGGGGAGTCTGTAAATAGATGCCTACAGTACTGTATAAAATCCTGTGGAGTTGAAAGTTTGTTTCAAAGTGACTATTAAATCAATTTGTATCACCATAGTAGCTAATGGTATTTCCAGAACCACAAATCCTTGTTGTTAAACTGAAATGCATATTTCCCCTGTAACAGGTACAGTGGAGCCAGCATAGCCCCTTTAGCATAGGTCAGAACCACTCTGCTGCCTGAGGAAATTGAAATAACTCCATCCTTGCACCAGCAATCCTTTATTTCCTCAGGTAGCTTGTAAAATTACCAGTTACAGGATCACTTTGAGATACGAGAACTAGGATTGTGTAGGAGCCTAAGGTTGCAAGAGTTTAAACACTTTTGAATGAAGATTTGCTTGTAGGGCAACCTATTCATTGTAGGAATAGGAGAGATTTCTCTTATAACTCTGAAGGAGCATGGAAATAGTTTTTCTAGATTTGACAAGATGTATTTAGGGCTTCTTGAGGTCCTGAAATGATTTTTTCTGTTTTATGGGGAGCAATCAAAACAAGGATCTTGGGAAACACATACCTTCACATGGAGTTATTTCACAGATCTCTCCTTTAGAATATGTGCTTTCTGATTTCTGACAGTGAATGTGCACTTCAGTGTTCAAGTTACTTAAATTTTGATACAAGAAGCAGTAATGAAAATTAAGCCAGGCACAGGTGCTTCTGCTACCTGACTTCTGATTGCCAAATGCAGAATTAGCTGGAGCCAAAGGGATGCTTCATTTAAAAACAATTAAAGACTCACCTAGGGACTGGTACATTTGAGAAATGAGTGATTTATGTGGCCACAACTACACTTGAATTAGATGAAATGCTTATAACTGGAAGTAAAATGGGTGAAGCAAAACACTTTGTCTTTTAATGAAAATTTTAAATACCGTATTTCCCCCCTCCATGCACTTTTTTTTTTTTTGGTAAAGAATAAGAGGGATACAAAAGGAAAGGGTAAATCACAATTTTTTTTCTGCAGAAAACTTTGAACTGCAATAAATTGAGTGCTTTTAGAATGTTAGCTGTAATTTCTATTATGTAAGTCTTGATCATCTTGTATATGGTGAATTTTTGGGGAACAAAAGAATAAGGTGCACATCAGGACAAATCAGAAGATTCCTGGCATGCCTCAGCATTCCCAGAAATGAGTAAACCTGCAGGAAATACTTAGTGATTATGGCTTTTTTTTTTGTTGTTTTATTTGTTTATTTGGAGATTGTTGGTTGGTTTTGTTGGTCTTGTTGTTTGTTTTTGATAGTTGTTGTGGTTGGTTGGTGTCTTTTGTTTTTTTGTGGTTTTTTTTTTCAGGTATATTTTTTATTTATTTTCTGTGTTTTGTTTGTTTGTTTAATGGTTACTTTTAAGACATTCTCAGGCTCTGCTGTCCTGGCAGATGGCAGCACTTAGAGATTCTCAGAGGCTTAAGCAATGTTGGAAGTCTGAGGATAGTCAATCACTGAAATATATCATTGTGAGGATTGTGATTTCTCTATTGCAGGCTGTTCTTGGGAGTGGCTGTAGGCCATCAGTAAGGAATGGAGCTGGCATTACACTGAGGTTACAACATGTACCGAATGACTTCTTTAGCTTCTTTCCAGTCTCATTTTCTACCTAGAATGGTTTAGATTGCAAGGGGCCTTCATGATCATCTAGTTACAAACCCCCTGGCAATGGGCAGGGACACATTCTACCAGACCAGGTTGTTCAATGTCCTGTCCAATCTGACCTCAAATACCTCCAGGGAGAGGGGACATCCACAACCTTCCTGGGCAACAAATTCCAGTGTCTCACCACCTTCACTGTAAAGAATTTCTTCATAATATTCAGTGTAAATCTACTCTCTTCCCGCTCAAAGCTGTTCCTATCACTACAAGCTCCTGTAAGAAGTCCCTTCCCAGCTTCCTTGTAACCCACTTTAGGTACTGGAAGTCTGCTCTAAGATGTCCCCGGGGCCTTCTCCAGGCTGAAGCAGGTGCAACTCTTGTAGCCTGTACTTATAGGAGAGGTGCATTATCATCTTTGTGACTTCCTCTCAACCTGCTCCAGCAGTTCCACATCCTTCTTGTACGGGAGCACCACTCTAGGTGGAGTGCCATTTGAACAGAATAGAGAGAGAGAATCACCTTCCTTGTTCTGTTGGTCATGCTGCTTTTGATGCAGTCTAGTACACAGTGCTAAAGAGGTAATGGACTTCGAAAAAACCCACCAATGCTGACATAAGAGGAGGAGTCACACTTCAGTGACCTATTTTATGACACTTTTACCTTGCTGTGCTATGAGTGATGAGTGTGGCTGTGATATTGAGTTAATACATGGTAAGCTCACATGAAGGAACCATCAGGCCATTACCTTGCAGATGTTACATTAGAAATTTGTCCATATATGTAATGTCATTAAGCTTTCATTCTGGCAAAAAGGATCTGTGCTACATAGCTATTAAATTATGGAAACGTGTTTTTAAATGTAAGATAATGCTATTCTGATGTGAAAATCCAAAAAGGATGTAAAGGTAGCATTTTCTGCTGTAACTTATGGTTCACCTTTCTGTGGTGTAGTGAAATGTCATTGGAAAAGTATATGATTTGACACAAAATTACCGTGCAAAACTCTAAAGCATTCACAGGTTGTTTTGGCTTGAGGGGAGGGGAGTGGTGGTGGTGGGTGGTTTTTGGTTTTTTTTTTGTGGCACTCAACTACTTGTATCTTGAAATTAAGTGAAATGCATTGAAACTTTGTTACTTGACCTCACAGCCTCACTGTGGTAAGATTAAAAGAGACGATATATAAAGAAAGACCTCTGAATAAAAGCCATAATTAACTTGCCAGTGTGGAATGGAGTCAAGAAAGTACCTTCCTTGGTGAATTTTGCTCCTTTTTTTTTTTTTTATTATTTTTTTTTTTTTTAATAGCCCTCTGAATATCAACATCATCTCCATACAGCAGCATAGCTTCCGCAGGCTCTAGGTATGACTTCTGCCATCTCATCTGGTTGGGATGGCTAGAACATCCTGATGACAGATTGCTTATCTGGGTGTGAACCTGCCAAAGGGTACTAGAGCCCCAAGTCTTCCATTTATATTCTAATTAGCAGCTTATAACTTATTTCAGGGGCACACTTGTTTGATCTTCTAAGTATGAACCTGAGTCAACGGCTGCCTATGAGTCCTTTGTCAGAGAAGCCTAATTTTGGCAGATACTGTTACCAGTTGTTCACTGACTGCTGTTAGCTGCTCATTGGTTGTCAACACAAAATAATTATTTCATCCTGGAAGGTTCTTTGTAGCTGTCTTAGTACATTAGATTAGATTCTGCTCACTGTCACACCAACACATTTATAAAATGCCATGACCAGGTAATAGCATCATTTGTCCTTCCCTCAAGACATTAACTGAATGACTGTTGCTTAGTGGTAAGAAAACATGCTTTGTATAACACTGTGTTTTGCCAGAACTAATGATTTTTGGTTGTTGTCCAGGATGAATTTTCACCTTCAGTATTGAATGAATGAGCGAGATGGGATTGTTTAGTCTGGAGAAGAGGAGGCTGAGGGGAGACCTCATTGCTGTCTACAACTACCTGGAAAGGAGGTTGTAGTGAAGTGGGAGTCTGTCTCTTCTTGCTATTATCAGTGATAGAATGAGAGGAAAGAGTCTGGCAAAATTTCAAACCATGGTGACTCAGTGGTCACCACAGAGATGTGGTTAGATTCTGTCTGGAAAACAGAGACTGAGCTTATTTCAAAGAATCATAGAATTTAAAATCACTTTCTACAGGAAACATCTTTTCTTCAGTAACTTCAGTTTCAGCTTTTAGTAATTTAGATACATGTTAACACCACACCTGTGCGGTGCCTGGATCCTGGGCTCATGGAATCAAGAAGCAATGTTGGCACACACCTCATATGTGCCAGTGGGATCAAGAGAGCTCAGATGTGTGTTCAGTGCTGGAACTTAGAATTGTGTTGTTGGTTTGGGATTTTTTGGAGGGTGTTTGGGCTTCTTTGTTTTGGCAAATCTAAAGGCAAGGTCTGCTTTCATTCTTGATTTCTGGTAGATGTGAAGGAAAAGAGCAGGAAATAAATGTGATACTGTTTGTACTGTTCGCTGGATGATCTGTGGATGGAATGTATAGGATGCTGATGCCATGGACTTGGAGAAGAGGAGGAATCCTCTGTTTGGCTGGTATGAACAATGGCAGGTCACATCAACCACATAAACTTGCCCAAGTTTTGTTTCCCATGAATTACTCTCTTTTGCATAGTTTTCACATCTCAGTTCAGTTCTCAGCATCTCCTGGTCCATCTTTAACCTAAGGAGAAAATAATAATGAGAGAAGAATAAAATTAATTTGTCCATGGGATATCAGCCTTGTAGTCCTTACACTGTAGAAATAAAAGCCAATGGGCTAGCTTTACAATTTTAATGGTGCCTTGTGCATGGCTATATCTTGTCTGTCACCAGAAGCAATCTGCAAATGTTCTCATTCCTATGGAGCCATGAAGCTGTTTTTCTTGTCAGAAAACACTTGCTAAGAAGCAAATACTAGAGAAAGAAATAAAGTTATTGTGTGGTTTTATAACCTGATACAAGTACATGTAAATTACCCCATTTATCAAAGGCTCATTTTTACTAGTCAAGTTATGAAGTTTGTTGCATTGCAGATTGAACTCAAGAATGTTGCATTTATTTTCTAAGGTGGTAATTTCTTTGTGGTTTTTTTTTTCCCCTTTGTTTCTGTGCTGAGCTCTTAGAACCAACTCAATGTATTACATTATTGCATACTCACAATCCATTATATGTAGGGAGAAGTATTAACTGCCTCACAAAGTTAGTTACATAAAATTTTATTGCTGTGACAGCCAAGTAATTATTTTTACTGCAAATTACAATTCCACCAATTTTTTTTTTTCATTGTTCTGAATGTTCATCTGCAAATGCAGGTCAGTTAGATGCAAGGGTCTTCCAGACTAATGAAACATTTTGGGTTAACTCTAAACACATAAAAGAAACTACTGAAATTCTTAAGATATGTTAATTTCCAGAGGAAAAGAGAACAGGTGAAATAAATAAGGAATTTTAGTGACCACAGTACAGACCTAAACAGATGGGGATGCACATATACACCAAGAGCGAGAGGATGAAATACACCATGGGAGAACTATGTTTAAAGGCCTATGTGTAACCAGTCTTCTCCAGCACTTGTGGGGCTGTGCATTGAGTACTGGTTTCAGGTTCAGTTTTGCGCACTGCAGTGGAAGAAAGACATTGAGGTCCTGAAGCATGTACAGAGATGGGCAGTGAAGCTGGTGAGGAGTTTGGAGCGTATGTCTTATGAGGAGAGGCTGAGGAAGCTGCAATTGTTTAGCTTGAAAAAGAAGAGGCGGAGAGGAGCTCTCACTACAGTCGTCTGAAAGGAGGTTGTAGTGAGGCTGGTGTTGGCCTCTTCCCCCAAGTAACTAACAATAGGACAAGAGGAAATGGCCTCAAACTGTGCTAGGGGAGGCTTGGGTTGGATATTGGGAAGCTTTTTTTTTTTTTTTTTTTTTTGTTAACATCCCTCAGGGAATTAACCAGATCATGGTATTAATCAGAAGGCATGTAGGAGGGAGGGGGGCAGAATGCTAGAATTACATGCGTGTNTTGAAACAGTGGTCAGATATTGGAACAGGCTGGCCGTGGAGGTGGTGGAGTCACCATCCCTGGAAGTGTTAAAAGAACAAGTATACATTACTTTAAAATGTAGCTAGTGGTCATGAAGGTGTTGGATTGAAGATTGAACATAATGATCTTAGAGGTCTTCTCCAACCTTAATGGTCCTCTGACAGAAGGCAAAGTTTGATGAATGGTAGTGCAGCCAGGAGGATATCTACATGGAGGCTGGGATTTTGGGAATAGAAGCACTGAATTCAGTCAGCTAACCCCTGTGTAAATGAGCTCCTCAGGACTTTGTAGATCTGCAGAGTGGTTCAGCTGACACCAGCATTTTGCTGGAGAAAGGTTGCTGTATTTATGCTGAAAAATACCATCTAGCTCCTACCAAATGGCAGTGTATGGTCAGTAATGCTGCAGAAGTCTCTGGGTGAAAGTCTCATCTTTAGTCCCTGTTGCTGCAAAGGGTTACCACGATTTGCTGCTTTGATGGTATCAGAGGCAAAAATATGCACTACTAGATTATCTGTTACCACTGCCACAGCCCAGTCCTCTCTGCTGCTAACATAAAATGAAATTATAAGCATCAAAGAGAAATGGAAAATCAAATCAAATTGCCCACTGAGTGACTCAGTTGCATTTTCTGTTTATTGGATGTGATGACATGACAAAATACCATCATTCCTGTGCAGTTTAAAAGCAATCGCTAGCAATTTATTTGATAGGTCACTCTTCAGGCTCTGTCTTTATTTCCAGTCTGCACAAGAAAGGAATAATTATCAGCCTAAATTTAGCTATTTTGCCTGGAGTTCTGCTTTCCAGCTTATCTCTTTGTCTGCCTAGGAGAGGTGGAAACACCTTCAGAGGGTTTTTGAGTAGGTGTTGAACTCTGAGTCACTGTCTAAGAGAGCACATTGAAGCCTCTCTCTCCTTGTTTGGTTGGGCAAGTTGCTGCTTAACAGCTGATGGTGGGGCAGAGTTGACTTTCCCCCTGAAGCTGTCTAGTTTCTCTTTAATCGATTAACTCTTGCTGCCACATGGCAAGGAGTTCCACAATTCTACTACTTCTGTACAAAAAAGCAACCTTCTTTTGTTTGAATGTCATTCTTGCTAGCTTTATGTGAGTGCTCTTGGCTCTTGCATTGAAAGAGATTAATAGGCCATCTCACCCTTATCACCTCTCTGCCATTCATAATTTTGACACATCTGTGTCTGTTGTTTGCTTTTCCGGATTTCAAAATCTTGGACATTTATGACAGATGTTTTCTTATCTTTTAAACAATATTGCTTGTGAGTTTTGTCTGGCCCAGCTTTTTGAGAGGAGACCAGAACTGCCTACAACACCTCCAACTGCCCTCCTCACCCCTTTGCCTCTTGCCCAGCCCAGCAGGTTTCAGGGTTCATTTAGATGGCATTTTCCAAAGGTTTAGGATTTACGTGGGTTTGGAACAGCACAGAGCATATGCACAAACAGGGTATTCTTCCAAATTTCAGATTCCTGCTCTGAAGTCTGAGAGAAATGAAGACTGGCAAAGGAAAAATTGTGAAACATTGTCTTGGAAGAGAGGTGTGTGCGTGTGTACTTTGTGGTGGTTGTTGTGGCTTTAATCAGTCTTAGGAAAAAAAAGTGTGTGTCTGAAATGGAAAACTGGAAGCTTCAGCCATGTTGTCTAGCAGAGTTCTGTGTAGCTGAATAATGGAGATTGTACTACCAGAGGCATTTTGTTTGCTGCTCTGAAGTGGAGCTGTATATTGAGATGTCTGCCTGTCATAGCTTTTGTGTAAGAGTGCGACAGACTGAGGGGCCTGGAGCACAGCTCTATGGGGAGAGACTGAGGGAGCTGGGGTTACTTAGCCTGGAGAAGAGGAGGCTCAGGGGTGACCTCATTGCTGTCTACAACTACCTAAAGGGAGGTTGTAGCCGGGTGGGGTTGGTCTCTTCTCCCAGGCAACCAGCAAAAGAATGAGGGGACACAGTCTCAAGTTGTGCCGGGGAGGTATAGGCTGGATATTAGAAAGAAGTTCTTCATAGCGAGAGTGATTTACCACTGGAATGGGCTGCCCTGGGAGGTGATGGAGTTGCCATCTCTGGAGGTGTTTAAGAAAAGACTGGGTGGAGCACTTAGTGCCATTGGATAGGGCTGGGTGCTAGGTTGGACTGGAGGATCTTGTAGATCTCTTCCAACCTGGCCTATTCTATTGTATTTCACTTTTCTCTTTTTCTAAGGAAAAAGGGCAATAAAATAATAACACTCTTGCTGGACTGGACAAGAAAAATGCAGAAAGGTTGTATTTTAAAATGTGCAGGAAAAGATAGGGCATACAGGAATCTTTAAAACCTAATACAGGGTGCATAAGAATTCCCCCAAAACCTTCCTCCCTGAGCAAAAAAAAAATCAAAACAAACCAAAATACCCACCAAAACTCCAATGCTTGTTGTCTCCCATTAGGCCCAAGCAGGACAAAATTCACTATGGCCCATGGCCTTGAAGGCCACAGCCCACAGGGTGTATGCTTACATAGTTACTCAGATAAAGATCCCTCTGGAGAGGCAGGGAGAAAAACAGAGCAAATTGACATTGCTGCTTACTTGTAAAGTATTTGCAGGATCATGGGAGTGAAGAACATGGTTATGATATCTGGAGGCTGTCCAGTTTGTCCCCTGGGCCAGATCTTGGTCTTCGTAGTTCTTTTAGGGAGTCAGATAACCTGGAACCCCTCAAACTACCACACTGCCCAACACAAAATTGTAGAATTATAGAATGGTTTGGGTTGGATCATCTAGTCTCCACCCCTGCTGCCATGGGCAGGGGCACCTTCCACTAGACAAGGTTGCTCAAGGCCCTGTCCAACCTGGCCTTGATAACCTTCAGGGAGGGGCATCCATGACCGCCCTGGACAACCACCCCTGTGCCACCACCACTGTAAAGAATTTCTTCCCTATCTCCAGTCTAATTTACGCCTCTTCCAGATCAAAGCATTTGCCCCTCATCCTGTCATTACAAGCCCTTATCAAGAGTCACTCCCCAGCTTTCCTGTATCCCTTCTTCAGATACTAGAAGGCCTCTGTTAAGGTCTCCTTGGAGCCTTCTCTTCTCCAGGCTCAATAGCCTCACCTCTGTTAACTTGTTCCCATAGTGCAGATGCTCCATCCCTCTCATCATCCTCATGGCCTCCTCTGGACCCACTCTAACAGTTTTATGTTCTCCTTGTACTGAGGACACCAGAATTGGACCCAGTACTTTGGGTAGAGTCTCATGAGAGCAGACTGGATGGGGTTGGGGGGGGGAGTCACCTCCCTTTTCCTGACAGTGACTCTTCCTTTGATGCAGCCCAGGATACAGTTTGCATTCTGGGCTGCAAGCAGGCCTCCTGCTTAATCTCTCTGGTTTCGTAGCTGCTCTGTTTTTTCTGTAGTGGGTGAGGAAGCTGGTGAGGTGATTTCTATGCTCTTCCTCTTTCACCATGTTCCTGCGATGCAGCTTAAATTTGATACAGCATATGCCCTTTTTAATGGAAATAATAATTGTATGACCTCATGCAAATCAATTCTGAACCTGGATGTTGTTTGTGCTTTTGTTGGTTTTGAAATCTATGGTGGTGAGATGATCTATCAGCTTGTTTTCCTGTAGTAAAATCCCTCTGGACTGAGCTTACACTGCTCAGCGAGCATCAAGCTGCTGCAGAAGAGTAAATCTTATTAGGAGATTTCCAAGGCTGCACTGAAGAGCTGACAAAAAGATGGGTCAGTTCAACTAATCAGCTTTTAAAATGTATTAACATTTAATTCAGGAGAGATGACCTAGAACGGTCAGCTGCCTGCAGTGTCCATAGGGATGAAGGGACCAAAGCTGTGGAGGCTGTTCTGCGGGACCATGGCATTGCTTCAGGCCGGCAAACTGCCCGTTCCCATCCCTCAGTGATGGGCATAAAAGAGAAGCATAGTGACTGCAGAGTGCAGTTACACTCACATCTCCTGCTTTATCCTGTGATTGGATTCAACAGGCATCTCCCAAGGCATTTTATCCAGTGATCCTCCTGCTGAGGCTCTACGTGAGGAATATGTAATCCTTGGCAGATGTGTAGCTGCTTGTCCTAATTGTAAGGTAGTTGCAGCTGAGAGCGTGCAGCAGCTATTGTGTTCATGTAACTAGTTTCAGCATAAGATAGCTACAAGCATTTTAATTGCTCTATCGATCAGAGCTTTGTCATAGCAGAGACCCCAACTGATCATGTTTTGGTGTTAATTAGCTGTGTCAAAACCAACTTCACTGAAGTCAGAACAGTTTGGAATGCATGTGTTTGTGCAGAGAAGACACACAAATGATTGAAGACTTACATGTTTCTCCTAATTTTACTCCATTGACTTTCACAGGCTGCTGCTGCTGAATCTGAATGGTCCTTTGTTAGATGGCAATGGCTGTGCAGGTATAAACTTGTGAAAGAACTGTAGTCCCGTGAGTCTAGAAATGGGAGTGCTAAAGGTCAATGAAAAAGGGCTGCTTCCTAGAACCTCCATAAGTTATGTGGAACAGTACCAGGCCAATTTTTTAGTAGCAGTTCACAAGGGCTTAAAGGTGGCTTGTTGTGTTCCAAGAGGATGTGGCTCAGAGAGAGAAGGAACTGCTGCTACTGTTTAGATGTCAGAAAGTTTTAATGTACAGAGGATTTGTTGGATTATTATTTGTGTAACAGCAAGAAGGTACAGGATCTTCATATCCAGGGTCATCTTTTTGTTGTGGAGTCTCCTTTAGAGACTTTCAAGGCTCATCTTCATGCATTCCTGTGACCTGCCCTAAGTGATTCTGCTTTGTCAGGAAGGTTGGACTCTATCTGCAGAAGTCCCTCCTAACTCCTACCATTTTAATGATTCTATAATATCAAACCCAAAGGGAAGGATAAGTAAGGCAAGAGATAACAAATCTTGGTCAAGAACAAAGTGTGTCTGAGTGGGCTTTTTGTTTTTTCATGTCTTTGGGATTGAGGAGAGGGAACGATGTATCAAATGTGCATATATACAGTGCTGTTAGTCATTTATATAAATGCATTGACTGGTTTTGATGCACCTGTGGTCCCTTCCACCCTTTCATTCTGGCTCTGTCCCAGCCTGCTCTCCTGGCCACTCTGTCTAGGGGAGAGAAGAAGGACCAGTCTTGTTCAACATCTTTGTAGGTGACGTGGACAAAGGCATTGAGTGCACCCTCAGCAAATTTGCTGATGACACCAAGCTATGTGGTACAGCAGACATGCTGGAGGGCAGGGATGCCATCCAGAGGGACCTGGACAGGCTGCAGAGGTGGGCACAAGCCAACCTCATGAGGTTCAACAAGGCGAAGTGCAAGGTCCTGTATCTGGTCGAGGCAACCCCAAGCACAAATACAGGCTTGGCAGTAACTGGCTGGAGAGCAGCCCTGCAGAGAGACACTTAGGGGTGCTGGTGGATGAGAAGGTCAACATGAGCCAGCAGTGTGCACTTGCAGCCCAGAAAGCCAACCAGATCCTGGGCTGCCTCAGGAGAAGTATGGCCTGTATTGCAAGAGGGATGTCAACATGCTGGAGCGTGTCCACAGAGCGTGTCCATCCACAAGGATGATCAGAGTGCTGCAGCACCTCTCCTATGAGGACAGACTGAAAGAGTTAGGGCTGTTCAGTTTGGAGAAGAGGAGATGCCAAGGTGACCTTATTGTGGCCTTCCAGTATCTGAAGGGGACCTACAGAAAAGCTGGGAAGGGACTTTTTAGGCTGTCAGGTAGTGAGAGGACTAGGGGGAATGGAGCAAAGCTGGAGGTGGGCAGATTCAGACTGGATGTGAGGAGGAAGTTCTTCACCATGAGAATGGTGAGGCCCTGGAATGGGTTGCCCAGGAAGATGGCTGGGGCCACTTCCCTAGAGGTGTTTAAGGCCAGGCTGGAAGAGGCTCTGTCCAGCCTAATCTAGGGTAGGGTGTCCCTGCCATGGCAGGCGGGCTGGAACTAGATGATCCTTGTGGTCCCTTCCAACCTTGACTGATTCTATGATTCTAGGAGCATGAGCACAGAAAACCCATTTAGTCAGATAGCCTTCCTGTGCCTGTTGCTTTCAGAGTCTGATCTGGGGCTGCTCATGCCAGGAAACAAAATGAGACATAAATGAGACATTAATGAGAAGAGCCAAGAGTTGTATTTCATAGAAATGGTGAAAAATAAGTTTCGTGTGAGAGGGAACACTGGTATGTATTAAACTGCATAAGAAAATGGTGGTGCAGTGATTTGGTTAATAGGGACAATGGAGAAGTTTCTATTAACACTGATTTTTACAAACAACTGAAGTATTTCAGAGATCATGTTTCCCAGAAAAGTCCCAGTAAAATTGCCCATGTGGGACTGATAATGTGGGGGAAATTCAGCTCCTTTTCTTGAAATACATGGTTATGGTGGTTTAAGCAGCTACCTGCCCCCCCCACCTTTTGATATAAACACTGACTAGGACTCAGAACACTGGAAGTTGATAAATGAAGCTTTATATTTACAGCTTTGCACAATATACAAGCAGATATTTACAAGGTATAACAGATATTTACAGATATATATAGTGAAAAGGTAATATGGAAACACCGCAGCCCTCCCAGAGACCAAAATCCCTAAGAGGTGTAATCAACCACCCCTACCACCTTTCCCCCCTTCCCCAATCTTATCTCACCACCTGTTGATGCTGCAGATAAGTGGAGGTAGATCAGCCAAGGGGATTAGTAGTAGGAAAGAAATTAGTAGAAATACTGAGAATTAGCTACCAAGGCAGAGAGACAAAGGAACTGTGCAAGAGAAGCAGCCACAGCCCAGAGCGGCCTGAAACCGTTTGCCCTTTCTATATTTTGGTTTTAACTTTTAAAACAGCTTTTTTTTTTTTTTTTTCTTTCTCGGTAAAGCTCTGGGTGAAGTGACATACTGTGTTTTCCTCTCTCAGCCAATAGTCTCATTTCTCACTTGAATTCTCCAGTTAGTTCAAACCAGCACAATGGTGGGTTAGGAACTTCCCCCTAATACTGGAGTTTACCAGACCAGCTCAGACAGCTTGGAAATAAGATAAAGCTATATTTACAGAAAAGCAAAATTTACAAGCATATATGACACGGTATATTTACAAGTATTTGCAATTATATACAAATTAGAAATAATACAGAAATCCACATTCCCTCCTGGACAAAGAAACTGCCCAAAAGATTCAAAGCCACCCTCTTTCTCCCTCTCTTTCCCAGATAGACAAACAATCAGCAAAACTTATTTATCTGTTAGTGGAAGATATTAGAGCAGAGCAAAGAAGAAGCGAAGAGAAGCATCATTCCAGAGCAAAGAGAGACAACTTTTTATCCTAATTTCTCTCCTTAGGATCTAATTTCTCTCATTAAAATATTCCAATTAGCCTCCACAAATATATCAAAAAGTTCTAAAATTGCTAGATACTTGAATGACAACAGGTACATGCCAGATGCTGTGGTATTACCTGAAGGCAGCACTGCTTGTTCTGATTATCTTCATTTCCATCCTTCTGTTAGGACTTAGCTCAGGGGCTTTCCCAGAGTTTGTCTGCTGCATGAATAGCACCTGGTTCACCTATTCCCAGGCTGTCCTGTTGTTTTCTTGTTGAAATTTTCCCTGTTGATGTAATCTCTGACACTTGCTGTTAATTACCTAGCTCTGAGCATTACTTGAGAATGCTGTGTGGCACAGTGCTGCAAATAAGACCTTAGACTAAATTAAATAGATGCTTATTAAGACTTATTTGCTTACTGCTATTAGTGGTTTGCTTATAATCAAGGATTTTGGCATTGGAAAATTAATGTAGTTATGTAGCATCTTTTTTTGGTGGGGGTGGATGGGGTGTTTAAGGGTGCGGGTTTCTCTGTACATATGACTGTACATTGAAGTATTTGTTGGAAGCAAGCAGGGTTTGTTTGCTAACATTCTCATGACCAACAAGATAAAAATAACCAATATGTGACTGCATGCAGAGTTCATTTTTGATGGCAAGCTGTTGTTTTGGCAAGTTAGACTGCTCTGTGATCCTTCCTTTGGGTAACTGTTGCGGTTTGCTATGAGTGATGTGATGAGTAGTGTGAGATAACAGAACTCTTAAAGCAAAAGGTATCTCTCCAGGTTCTGAGATGTGGTCATCCAGACTAACAAGTGCATTGAATTTTATTGATACTAGTTATGTTGGAAAGGATCCAAAATCAAGTGGCCAGCTTCAAACTTCAGTATTGGCTACTTCAGGATGACAAAGCCCCACCTAAGTACACAGGATTGTATAAACAAAAAGATTAAAAATAAAAAGTGTTTTCCTTCTTATAGTCACCTATAGAAATTTTGGGTTTTTTTTTTTTTTCATCTTTGCTTTTTCTGATATTGTGAATATTAAAGTTTGGTGTTTTTAATGAAAGCTGAGGTTCTCAATTAACGTTCATGTCAGAAGTGGAGCTGTTCAGGAGCAAACCAAATAGCACAAGAGTTGAAGCAGAATGGTGAATAAGCAGAAGTGTCTTGGTGTTGCGCACAAGTGTTTATTAAATAGCCCCATCAGTATCATGTTTCCAGCCTTGCTTCACTCTCTTGATTGACTGGTCATTGTCAAGACCTGGAGTTTTCAGCAGTTCCACTGTTTGTGTTCTATTTCCATGAAAGGTAGTATCTGATTTCTTTTGGATGCCAGAGGTGTGGGTTCAGATGTGAAGGAAACAAAGATATTTTAGCAAAGGTCTGTCTTGTATTCTCCCCAGTTGAGGCTGGAAACACTGGAAGGTCAGATCTCTATTCTAGCAAATTACAATTCAGATCCTAAACTTTAAATAACTGACCTCTTCCTCAGAATACCCTTATACACAATATTTATTTTGCTGTTTAGGTTGGTTTTACGGAGATCCAAATCCTGTCAGGCTGACAGCTTCAGTCTTCTCCAGCTCGATGGGACATGTACAGAGGAATTGTTGAAGTGGAGTCTTCGTGTTTCTGTTGCTTGTACCATTAATTGGTCTCAATGCTTGGTCATAAATTAACTTGATACTTTAAGATATTTAGTTAGTTATTCTGTGACCTTGTTCTGAGTTCTTGATATGACTGAAGTTTTCATTGTGTTTCTGGGTGTGTAAACTTCAGAGTAAGAACCAGCATCTACTGTAGCCAAAAGTTCCTCAGAAACAGCCAGACTGAAAACAGCTGCAACTCTTCTAAAAAAAAAACAAAACACCAAAAACACAAACCTGAAAACCAACATACTGTGACTAATATGTTTTGTTGACTTTTTAAAAGCTGATCTAATGACATCCCGAGAGCTGAGTGAATCTTGTCTGTAGCAAACTGGCCTACCCAGCCAATGGAGCAGGAGCAAGGTGGAAGCTGCAGTAGGTTTCTTGTGTTTGAGGATTCCTGAAGCTGCCCAATGCTGGCAGTACTAGTACATATGTTGTGATATTTCTAATGCTACTATGGCACTCAAATTAACAAATGCTTTTAAATGGTGCTGGCAACATTCAGCTCTTAACTGTCATTGCATTGTGGTGCTTCTCAGAATGGACAGGAGTGTGGGGCCAAGTTAACCTGTGCAAAGCTCCAGCAGGAATCGTGTCACCTTGAGAGTCAGGGGGAAAGGCATTATTTAGAGAAATCGTGAAATCCTTAAGTTTGGAAAAAACCTGCAAGATCAAGTCCAACCTTCTACCCAGCACCTCCATGACCACTGGAACACGTGCTGAAGTGACAAATCTACTCATTGTTTTAACACTGCCAGAGATGGTTGACTCCATCACATCCCTGGACAGCCTGTTCTAATGCCTGACCATTTTCAGTAAAGAATTTCTTCCCACAGCTTGAGGCCATTTCCTCTTGTCCTATTGTTAACTACTTGGAAGAAGAGGCCAACACCAGCCTCACCACAACCTCCTTTCAGGTAACTGTAGAGAACAGTTAGATCTCCTCTCAGCCTCCTCTTCTTCAGGCTAAACAATGTTTTCCACACTTCATTACTAGGGGATAAGTTTTGTGTGTTTCTTTTGTAAACAAGTGAGGGCAAAACTATGTGACATAAGATTATCAGAAAATGGGATTTTAATGCTGTCAAATGAACCTGGCTGAACATAATGAGAGAGAAGACTTAGAATAGTTCTCATTAAGGAATTATTCTTTGTTGTTCTCGTTTGTTGTATAAAATTTGCAGTGGGCAGTTATGTAGTAGCAAGGAAGGATCTATGGGGAGTTCCTGGGCAGTGAATTGACTGCAGTCAATGTATTGGGTAAACCAGAATCATGGAATTGTTCTGGCTGGAAAGGACCCTTAAGATCATTGACTCCATCAACCCCACATCATAGCACATGTGCTCAGAGCTGTAAACTGCAACTTGGAGTAAAGAATACTTGCTGATAATGGCAGGTTGTGTAAAACTTCCCAGGTGATTTCAAGAGCTGGGAAGGTAGGTTACCAATAACTCCAGAAGTAAAAGTTTTGCTTTTCCATCTCAGAGATCCTCAAATATCTCTTGGCAGGTGGCAATAATGAGCTGATTTAAAAGCTAACTGAAAAAAACCCCAAGCAAATGAAAAAAACAAAACACACAAAAAAAACTCCAAACCCCAAAAACCCCACAACTCTTGAAAACCCTGAGCAAGGTCCCAAAATGTTGTGTACTCTACTCCCTTAGAGTTTAAGGGAAATCTTTATCTCCCATATTGGACCTCTCATTAATGAGAGTGTAAAGGCAGAAGCCACCTGGTGTGGATCATACTCTTAAGTTTTTTCTCAGTCACCTCAGCCACCAGCCTCAGTGCTTGTGGCAAGTGTTGATGTAGAATGTTGATCACTTTAGATTTATAAAATAGTGTCTTCCTTTAGGATGTACTGGATTTGCATCAGAAAAAAGCAGTCTTAAAGATGAAACAGTTCTGGGTTGGTTTGTTTTGTTTTAAACTTAGTGGGAGCTATGGGCACAAAATTAGAATCATAGAATGGTTTTGGTTGGAAGACACCTCAAAGATCATCCAGTTCCAACCCCCCACCATAGTCAGGGACACCTCCCACTAGATCAGGTTGCTCAAAACCTCATCCAACCTGGCCTTGAACACGTCCCGGGAGGGAGCAGCCACAACCTCCCTGGGCAACCTGTTCCAGTGCCTCACCACCCTCACTGTGAAGAATTTCTTCCTAACATCCCATTCAAATCTCCCCTGCACCAATTTGAACCCATTCCCCCTCATCCTGTCATTACAAGATCTTGTGAACAGTCCCTCCCCAGCCTTCCTGTAGGCCCCCTTCAGATACTGGAAGGTTACTATAAGGTCTTCTCGAAGCCTTCTCTTCTCCAGGCTGAAAAGCCCCAACTCTTTCAGCCTGTCCTCATAGCAGAGGTGCTCCAGCCCTCTGATCATCTTTGTGGCCCTCCTCTGGACTCTCTCCAACAGTTCCATGTCCTTCTTGTGCTGGGGGCTCCAGAACTGCACACAGTACTCCAGGTGGGGTCTGACAAGAGCAGAGTAAAGGGGGAGAATCACCTCCCTTGCCCTGCTGGTAATGCCTCTCTTAATGCAGCCCAGGACACGGTTGGCTGTCTGAGCTGCGTGTGCACACTGCAGGCTCATGTTGAGCTTCTCATCCACCCAGACCCCCAGGTCCTTTTCTTCAGAGCTGCTCTCCAGCCACTCACCACCCAGCCTGTATTTGTGCTTGGGATTGCAGCGACCCAGGTGCAGGACCTTACACTTGGCCTTGTTAAATTTCATGAGATTAGCCTGGGCCCACCTCTGCAGCCTGTCCAGATCCCTCTGGATGGCATCCCTGCCCTCCAGCAAGTCAACTGTGCCACACAGCTTGGTGTCATCTGCAAACTTGCTGAGGGTGCACTCGATTCCTCTGTCTATGTCACTGACAAAGATGTTAAACAGCACTGGTCCAAGCACTGACCCCTGAGGGACGCCACTTGACACTGGTCTCCAGGTGGATATTTTGCCCTTGATCACCACTCTCTGTGTGTGACCATCCAGCCAATTCCTTATCCAGCGAGTTGTCCTCCCATTAAGTCCGTGTTTTTCCAGCTTGGTGACCAGGGTGTCATGTGGGTCAGAGTCAAAGGCCTTACTCAGGTCTAGGTAGATGACATCAGTTGCCCTTCCCTTGTCCACTGCTGCTGTGACTTTATCATAGAAAGCCACCAAATTTGTTAGGCATGATTTGCCCTTGGTGAAGCAATTACAAAATTTGCCTGTAAAAATTACATGATTTTTACAGCCTCACAATTGCTCAGTAGACAGCCAGGTTTGGTTTTTTATGTTTGTTTTTTTTTTTTTTTTCCCCCCATTCAATCTTTTTGCTGTTGAATCTGCTGTGGTTCCATTCAGAGAGTGATTCTACACTTACCCAAAACATGGCTGCAAGCTTCAGTGGACGTTAAGGATTTCAGACCTGGCTTCTTCTGTGTTTGGGCTGAAACTACTTCATGAAAAAGTAGTTTACCTACTCCTCCTGCATTCACCTATGAGCCCACCTCTGTCCCTTACTCCTCATTCTGCAGGAAATACTCTTTAATAGAGCCATTTATGACTTTTTATTACTGTAAATGATAGACCCATCCCTGTGTTCAGAGTCCATCTCAGCTAAAATATTCAGTCAGCTGCTCTAAGAGTACCCACTCATTAAACTATCTAGATTAACTCACCATTTCCTTGTTTTCATACAACCCACACTTCACGAGTCATAATAATTATGTTCCACAATTACCTATGTATGTTTCTTCTGGTTTGTTACTTGTTTTGGGGCATCATCTCAGAGAATGCTTATCATACTTGTGTATTCAGTTTAGTTCATGTATTTACTAGGTCTGCAGGATGATCAACAGGCAAGTGAAGCAGAGGTCAGATAGACTGATGATTATTCATGTTCTTTAACAGGGAAATGTTTCAGCAGAGTCCTTGTTGATGGATCAGAAGGGGGGAATATGTCACTAATACAAGGATTGTCCAGCAAAACACCTGCAACTTTTTGTATCAGAGGTTGAGCAGCTATGGATGAGGCAATAGAGGCAGTGGTAGGAGTGAAGAGTAAATGTGTGATCTGTAATGTCAAGAAAGAAATAATCACAATACATAGCTTTATGCAGAGCATGATGGTAAGTTTAGGATGTATCTTGTTGCTTTAGCTATATGAGAATTGGGTTTAAGCATGCAATAGAGAAATTAGATTAGCTGCACTAAAAAGACATTTTGATCAAAAATATTAATCTGACTTTTTATGCTTTATTGGTCTTCAAGGACAGATACTACTAGAAAAGCAGAAAAAGAGGACTGAGACAAAAAAAATCTCCTACCATCATACCAAAGCTATGGTTTTCAGCCAGCCTGGCAGGGTAGGAAGCAATCAGTGTGTGGAGTTCTTTGTGGCAGTCAGGCATGCCATAGTCTTGATTCTTTGACCTCATAAAATCAACTTCGTCCTTCCTCAGCAGAAGTCCACTGCACACTGAGACACTAAGTGGAGAAACAAGGAGGCTTGGAGAGTAATTCAGACATGCTTGTTGTCTCTTTGGAGTGATGGTGCAATGGGAGGAAACTACAAGAGTATGTTCAGTGCTTTTTCTGGAGAAGCAGGTGTCAAATCCTGGTATGGAAGCTGACCTGTGCAACTTGAGGGGGAGGATCTGTGTTTTACAATGTTTCTCAATCTTTCTGTTTCAATCTCACTCTAGGAATGCAGTGCAGAGGGAGGTGACCTCTTAAGCTTCTGCCAGCTCACTGAGCTAGCTAGGAAGTGATATGTTTAGCCCATAGCTGCTGTTGAGTCATCATCAAGAGTCACCTCATCATATTGAAAGTTCTATATTTTCCCTCACCACTATCCTGAAGTAGTTGGTAAAATTTACACATTTGACACTGCACTTACAGGTGCATCATAGTACCTCCCTGTGCCTAATGGCTTCAGGAGGATTTATGATTCTTGTTATAGCTTCAAAGAAACAAGGTGTTGCAAGTTGATTAAAATGAAAATACAAATGCACTAGAGAGATGCCTGTGCAGAATATGCTGTGACTTCTGTAACCCCTGTATTTATTTTTGCATGCTGGGAATTTCACCTACTCACATTTAATTTATCAGCATGTTCAATATAACCTTCAAAGGCTGTAGTACTTGGGGTTTTCTTTTCAAGCACCATTTTTCTTTCTGCTGTTATTTGGAAATTAGTCTGGATGGAATTTCTTTAAATGTCTTTCTCCCAGAACCAGATGTATCATTTTAATGGAACAAGCCCATAGGGCTTCCAGATTTTGTGGATGTGCAGCAAGTAATTTTATGAGGTATGTCTTTAATATCAAACCTGTGCTCTAGTATTTTAATATTCTCATATTTGCTGCATGACACGATAACATTCCTGACAAGATCGATTGCATCTTTGGTGCTAGGACAGAAAGTGACAGGTTAATTTTCTACGGTATTCTGCCTGTTGTTCCCAGCTCAAGAGAGACTGTAAAGTGCTCTTTAAGATCACCTTGGAACTTAATCTTTAAGTGCAATTCTTAATACACAAGAAGGTTAAGAATGCATGCCTCTTCCATGAAGGCACCTGACTCTTTGTGGTGAATTTCTTCAGAAGAGTGGCATGCCTTCTCAATCATTCTCTGTAGCGGAGAGAGAATCCAGAAGGTTACCATCCATCATAACTCACATGACAAAACAGGAGTATAAACTGAACTGGGAGAAAGTTGTAAACAAAAGGTTCGTTTGAGCTAATTGGCATCGCAGCGCCATGTCCATGTGTTTCTTGAACACCTCTGGGGATGGTGACTCCCTCACATCCTTGGGCAACCTATTCCCGTTCTTATCAGCAAGAGGGAAGAATTGCCTCGAGTAGCATGCAAAAACTGTCAGGAGTTACAGTTGGCACTCTAAAATCACCAAAAGGAAAAATAATGTCCCATCAACTATCATCTGTCTGGCAAAACTGAGGATGCTGCTGTCATTTTCCTGATACTCTGCTTACCAATGGCACTTGGACAAAACTTGTCATTTAGATAAGAGCCAAACTGAAGAGACAGCAGAGCACAGTCATTTTTGTAGTTTGGATTGAATTCAGAAGAAAAACTGCTGTCGAGAGTTTTGATCCTCACTTCATGTGATCCTGCACTTGCTGTAAATTACAGCAGCTTGACCTAACAAAGATGTTTCTGTTTTTTTAAAATGTATCTTTCTTTGAAGTTTAAGTGTAGTATCTCCCTGTGTGCCTTGTAAATGTCTCACTTCCACTGCTTATAAAACTATGGATGACTGTGGCATCAACCTTGTTTCATTCTTGTTTAAAAAACACACCAAGTGGAGCAGCCACATCAGTCTGTGTTGTCAGGCATACAGACAGAGTCAACTCCCTAGCTTCCAGCCTTTTTTAAATGCCTATGCCATGTTCTGTACAGCAGCCATATGTCATTTCAAGCAGCGTGTTGCCGTTTCAGGTGTCATTTGGTTTACGTCATGTTTATTCTCATCAGGCTTTTCTCTCATCTATACATGACTCTGAAAGCACTTGCACAATGCCCTAAATCTTCAATAATTAAAAATAATAAAATCCAAACCAATTGCCAAACTAGAAGTGAACATTTTGTTCTCATTTTCGTTCCAAACTGGCAGTGTGAGAGAACTATTGAGAAGACTTCTGAAGAAGCAGGTTAACGGTTTTGAGGAAGAAAACAAATACAAAAGCCTAGACAGTGGGCTGTTAGTACAGGGCTTAAGGTCCACCCTTTGTTACTTGGGTCTTGAACAGTCCAAGCAACCTTAGTAGAATTCACCTCTTCTCTGCCTTTTTTTCTGCATACTCTGTGCTATCTCCATATCAAGACCACAATGATCAGATGCCACCACAGTCAGGGATTCACATGGCATCAATGCTGCTCTGCTGGAAGTAGTGCAAAAGGAGCTGTGTGTGTCCTGCACACCTCTGCCACTGCAAAGCTTTTTGTCAGTACCTGGCTGAAAGGAGGCAAAAGAATATGGTAGCATTGGTTTGGTATGAGCCTTGTCTCTCTTGTGCAGGGTTTGGTCATATTTGTGACCTTAGAAAAGTCTATTGCAAAGTTCTGGAGTTATCAGCACAGAAGAGACATGGACTTGTTGGAGCAGGTCTAGAGGAGACCACAAAAATAATTGAAGAGCTGGACGCTCTCTGCTGCGGGGGCAAGCTTGAGGCAGTTGGGGTTGTTCAGCCTGGAGAAGGCTTCAGGGAGACATTCTTCTGGCCTTACAGTGCTTGAAGTGGCCTAGACGACAGAGGAGGAAGCAGAGGGCAACGGGGAGAGGGACGGCTGCCTATTCTGCCTGCTTCTGCTCTGGTTCATGTCTGGTCAGAAAGAATGAGTCCTTCGGAGCTGGCGTTCTCTAGTGTGTTCTGCTATAAAGGATTCACACTGGCTTTTGTAGTCTAAAGAGAAAAGCTGTATGTAAGTTGGTGATGTTCAGGTAGAGAGGAAATGTTGATTGTGAAGTATGGTGTATTTTCCATGTGAAAAATAGCAGTCAGTGGACAACAGTTGTCAGTAAAGGTTTGGCAGGACACAGGTTTCTCTGCAAAGGCTCCCTAGTATGTTGTGTTGGTTTGAGCTAATTGGAGAATTTGAGTGAGAAATTAGACTATTGGCTGAGAGAGAGTTAAACACATTGTGTCACTTCACCAAGTTTTACTGAGACAGAGAAAAAAAAAATGTTTTAAGAAATGTTCTCAAAACATCCAGATAGCCAGTCTACCTGGGTCTGCGCTGGCTCCGGCTGCTCTCTTCTTTTGTCTCTCGGGCTTGCTGGCTAAATTCACAGTAAAATCACTAAAACGATAAACTTTTTGTCCTACCACTAATCTCTCTGATCTTCGGCTTATCTGCAGCATCAACAGGTGGTGAGATAAAGCTGGGGAAGGGGGGAAAGGTGGTAGAGGGGGAGTTTGGTTACCCTCTCTTGGGGATTTTGGTCTCTGGGAGGGGTGTGGTGTGTTTATTACCTTTTTTACTGTATATTTCTGTAAATACCTGTTACATCTTGTAAATATTTGCTTGTATATTTGCATTGCTGTAAATATAAAGCTTCATTTATTAACTTTTAGTGTGTTTTTCTTAGTTTTAGCCAGGGTTTTAAAGGTGGGGGGGGCAGGTAACTGCAAACCCACTACATATGTGAATGTTATGTCTTAGAGAAATGTTATGTCATTATCACTAAACTATTACTCTTCGGAGCTGGTGAGTTAGGGTGGGTGCCCTCACTTTCATTGGTATAATCTAAGTTGTGGGCTCCATCTCTTTAGCAAATTTGTCAGTTCTGTTTAGTGTGTTGGGATGTGCAGCAGATTGTTTTTAAGAAGAAAACAATGTATGGCCTGAGAAGTTGTGGTGATGCCTAATTGAAAGTCACTGCCTGTAGGGCTCCACTGCAAGCAAGAAACTTTCTCCTCCCAAGGAGGCATTGCTACTATTATCTTCCCTTTCCTTTGAAAAGAATTATTATTTAGAGAATGTAATGGCAGTTCAAGAAATCAAAGACAACTGCAGGAGAAATATTATTGTGTCAGACTAAAATCCTGTTTAGTCTTATTTTGTCTTCAAGTAGGAAAGCAGTGAAAAGGTGTAAAAGTGGGACAAGTGCAAGGGGAGGTAGACACGAACTAGAACACGGGACTTGAACTTCTTGACTTTGAGGGTGCCAAAGCACTGGAACAGGCTGCCCAGAGAGTTTGTGGAGGCTCCTTCACTGGAGACTTCTGAAACCTGTCTCAATACCTTCCTATATAACCTTCTTTGGGTGACCCTGCTTTAGCAGGGCGTTGGACTTGATCTCCAGAGGTCCCTTCCAACCTCTACCATTCTGTGATCCTATGAAGTGCAGGCTCATCTGCTCCCTTAGTCTATGGAGATCTGTGATCAGAGGACTGCCAAAGATAAAGATGCTTTAATTGTGTTGAAGTACATAAGCAATTTTATGGACAATAGGTCCGTTTAATTCCTTTTTGGACTTGCTTATGTGTCTGATCACCTCAGTGTCCCATGGCAAAATAATCAGTGAAGTGTGTAAAAATATTTATTTTGTTGTGCATTTAACAGCAGCACTAAATAATGTGACTTGAAGTAATTGGTGCTCAGAGAAGCAGTCAATAATCACTTTCTATTCATCTTCTCCCTATGGACAGAGATGCATGAAATGAGTCTATTCCATCTTCAGTGCCAGGTTTCAGCTCTAAAGAGTCCTTCTCTATTTAACCTCTACGTTTAGAAAATCGACATGTACTGCTAATTATCCTTTGTTGCCCTTTTCCTCTGTGTGTTATGAGGTGAGGCTACCAAAATTGCACTCAGGATTCAAAATGTGGGCACCTAAAGGATTTGTACAAGAGCACTATGATGTTTTGTGTTTTGTTCTCTCCCTAACCATTTCAAGCATATTATTTACATTTAGACCACTGGGCATTGAAATATTTTTATCAAAGTAGCTGCTATTTTTGAGCAGTATCAGAGATGCCAGATTACACAAACAGATAATTTGGAGCAGATAATTTTATACTTCTGTTTTCCCCATGCAGAGTTTTCAGTTTATTGATGATGAATTTGCCCTTTAATTACTTACTCATTCAGCATTGTTAGGCCTTTCCAGAATGCTTCTGGGTTTGTAATAGTCTTTATTACCTTGAATAATTTAGCATCAACAGGAGAATTGTTTATTTTTATGATTTGTCTCCTATCCTTTAGCAAATCATTAGTTTGCAGGGGAATGTTCCTTCTTATCCAGCGATAGCTTGTTTTCCTTAAAGGTCACTGAGGAATTTTAATATACTGCTTTCTCTCACAAGATCCTCCATGGCTGGACTGCACTAGCTTATTTGCAGCTTCAAAAATTTATTAAATTTGAGATTTTATTTTTATTCTGAAAAGAAATTCTAAACTGAAGTTCATAATGCTGCTCCATTCTACAATGAATAATTATCTATAAGAAAGAATTAATAGTACTACCCAGATAGCCACTGAATTGATCTAAAATGCCACCTAGACTGTAAATGCAATGCACTTTCAACATGCCAATTTCCATTTCTTCACTGCTGCAAGGAAAAAAATAGCCATCATTCCAGGTTTTGGAACATATTAAAAAAAAAAAAATCACCTGCCCACCCACACTTATTCACAGACCTTAACTAATTGAACTCCTTTGCTTGACAACATCTCCTGCTGTTCAGTGTGGGCTGAGCATTTCCATCAGCTAATAGTCTGGAAGAAGTTCCATTTGAAAGGGAAGCTTTGGCACAGGTCTTTCATTTCCACACATCATTAACTCACCTTCCAGGGAAGAAACACTCTTTGTCTCTTGCAACAAGAGCCTTATTTCATCCAGCCCATGATGAAGATTCACAGTTCAGTCACCAAAATACAATTAGTGGGGAAAAAAAACCCTAAGCACGTATCACTTCAATAAGCTGTTCATTTCCAGCAGGTTCAGGGGGAATGGATTACTCATAAAAGAAATCTCTGCAGACAGAAATTCAACAAGTTACCTCAGCCAATACTGAGTAGCTGAGAGCTGGAAACTTTTTATTAAGTTGATATATGAAACATTTATATGTAGCGTGTACTTTACTTAATATTGACTGCATAAATAATTCAGCTGAGAAAGATGACAGAGACACTTAGAGTAGTAGATGTGACAAGCATGATTGTGCTCATGGAAGTGTATGCACACACAGCTTCAAATTTATTTCCTCAGAATGGGTGTCCTAATGGCACCATTAGCACATAGGGTGTCCAGAGAAGTGCAACAAAGCTGGTGAAGGGTCTAGAGAATAGGTCTTATGATGAGTGGCTGAGGGAACTAGGATTACTTAGCCTGGAGAGAAGGAGATGGGGGGAGACCTCATTGCTCTCTACAACTCCCTGAAAGGAGGTGGAGTGAGGTGGGGGCAGCCTCTTTTCCCTAGTGTCAGGGAATAGAATGAGGAAATGGCCTGAAATTGTCCCAGGGGAGATTTTGGTTAGATATTAGGAAAAATGTCTTCACAGAAAGAGCGGTCATGCATTGGAACAGGTTGCCCAGGGAGGTGGTGGAGTTACCATCCCTGGAGGTGTTCAAGAAACACTTGGACTTGGGGACATGGTTTGATGGCCATGGTGGTGTTATGTTGATGATTGGACTCCATGACCGTAGAGGTTTTTTTCCAACCTAAATCATTCTACAATTCTAAGTTACTGAGATGGCAGAATAGCAACCTTAGCTTTTCTTTGCTAGTAAAGTTGGGCTAATAGTGACACCATTAACATAACTGTCAGGTCCCCTGTGCCTGTTAGTGAAATATATTGTGTACCAGAGAGATTTGGTTGCCAGGTTGATTACTGTGAAGTGCCTCTGTGTGTGTATGCACAGAGATTGACTGGTAATACCTGATGACCACACCAGCCATGCTGGGCTGGTTGGCTTCTGATCCTAACTTGGTGGAGCACTTGTGGGCACTTCTGCAAAAAGCTGATTGCAGTGAAAGTCCATTTTCATGCTTTCTTTATGAAAGAAAACTGACAATTTACCATGCATTGTGCTATCGCATACAAATATTAGTCTGGGAATTTTTTCTCTTTACTGAAAAGTGGAAAAATTATGAGTTGAGCCATTAGGATCGCTCTCACACACAGAAAATGGATCAGGTTGGAAGGAACCCTCAAAGGTCATCTTGTCTGTCCCCCTTGCAGCAAGCAGGGACATCTCCAACTAGATCACGTTGCTTGTGACTCCATCAAGTCTGAACCCGAATGTCTCCAGGGGTGGGACCTCAACCACATCCCCAGGTAACATCTTCCAGTATTTCACCACTGCCATTGCAAAGAACTTGCTCCTAATGTCCAACTTAAATCAACCCTGCTTCAGTTTCAAACCACTGCCCCTCATCCTATTACTACAAGCCCCTCTAAACAGTCCCTCACCAGCCAATGAGAGGTGCAGGAAAGAAAATTGGTGCTGGCTGCTCTGCATTCCAACCTGCAGCAAGGCTGTAGGATGGGGTTTCTTGCCAATCCATTTTTCATTCTGGCTGTGTGAGGCTGACCCCCATCTCACAAAGGGTAAAGGGAAATGTGCTCAGTAAATGAACACTGGGAATGAGTGGCGATGCCAACACAATTAATTTTCCTGTCATGTTGTATTGCCTCAATTGTAAACAGCAGCATGACCAGCTGGTAAATTACTAATTTTCTCTTGGAAGACAGAGAGGTGGAGTTAATAACCTGCCTGGCTTGACTTAGATTTTGGTACTTCCTCACTGTTCTTAAGTGTTGGTCCTCTGCAGGTTAGGCATGTTGAAGCATGACTATTCTAACACTGAGTGGCACATTTCTCACCATTTGTAAGCATTTAGGTTATGAAATATAGCAGTTCCTACTTTCCACCTTCCTGAAATCAATTTAATGCCTTAATTCACCTCCTGGAAAGTACAGAAAAAAGACTGAAGACTTAAATCTTACTGGAAATGTACTGAATTTGTCTCTGAAAGTAACATAGGAGGTAGCTGCTTATGCCTATATAAAATTTGCAGGAAAGAGAAAAGGTTTTTGTTCATTATTCACTCTTATTACTGTAACTTTCCCATTCAAGTTATACCGATATCACCAGCCTGTGTTTGAAATTTCACAGATCACAGACCCTTTGCTGTGAGCAAGGACATCAACTAGATGAGGCTGTCCAGGGCCACATCAAATCTGACTCTGAATTTTTGTGGAGACAAGGCCTTAACCACATCTCTGGGCTACCTGCTCCAGTATTTCACCACTCATTTTGCAATTAACTTCCTCCTGATGTCCAACTTAAGTTTACCCTGCTCCAGTTTCAAACCATTGTCCCACATCCTGTTACCACAAGCCCTTCTGAATAGCCTCTCCCCATCCTTCCTGTAGGTTGTCTTCAGATACTGAAATGCAGCTCTAAGGTCTACTGGAGCCTTCTCTTCTTCAGGCTGAACAACGCCAATGCTCTCAGTCTGTCTTCATAGGAGAGGTTCTCCAGCCTTCTCATTTCTTTTGTGGCCCTTCTCTGGACCTGCTGCAGCAGCTCCATGTGCTTCTTGTGTTGAGGCCCCCATAGCTGGACACAGTACGTCAGGTGAGGTCTGAGCAGAGTGGCAGAATTACCTTAGCCTCCTTCAGTCCTATCAAACACATCACTCAGCTTGGTATCATCTGCAAACTTGCTGAGTGTACACTTGATCTCACGGTCTATAGCTTTGATGAAGATATGGAACAGAACTGGTCCCAGTACAGACCCTTGAGGTACACTCCTTGTCACAAAAGGATGATTTGGTTTCTTATTGGAATTATTTCTCTATTTAAAAACACACATCAAATAGTACCACCTCACCAAAAAAATCTTGAACCTATTGAAAAGTAACAAATTGCCAAACCAAGAATGCTCCCATGGGAGAGAATTAAATGTGCCTTTGTGCTTGTAGAGGCCTATGCCCAGAGCAAGGACTGTGCCTATGCAAAGGGGCAGAGGGGTGTGCTTTGGCTTTTAACTTTTTTTTTTTTTTTCCCTTTCTCCTTTCCTCCTCATGTTATCCAGTCCTACTTAAAGAGAATCCATAAGACCTGCACTTTCTGAGTTACTGTCCTTAAGGCAGGCAACGGCAACCTTCACTTGGTACTTGGAACCATTTTATCAATCACAGATGACTGCTGAACTTGGAGTGCTCTAGTGGAATATTTTGTTGGGGCAAGTGTGAAATAAATGTCAAGATGTTTCTAAGTCTGGTCTTGCAGGAAGTTTTTATAAGGACAGGTGCAAGATAAATCAAGGCCAATATTGGGCTGTCAGAAAGTACAGGTGAGAAGGTTGATGTTCTGCAAGAGGGGACAAACCTGAGCTGTTAGGAGGACTTGGCCATAATGAGATACACGTTAGCAGTAAGGTCAGTGGTGGGTTGCTTCTATGAAAAAAAAAAACCCCATCAAAACCCTGTGTGTTTCTATCTCCTTTCCCCCTTGCCCTTAAAATGAAGCCTGCCTACATTTGACTGCTGGCTGTATACAGCTTGTTTGTAGGGAAAAAACATGCCTACAGTTAAAAAGTGTCATTGTTAACTACTTCTCTTCCATTAAAGTACTGTGAAGCAGAGCTACACTTCTGTGATGTTCTCTCACAATTGGTTCCCTGTGCACCACAAAAGGGAATGGCAAATTCACATCCACATTTGTAAAAGAGCATCTCTGTGTCATGTCTAATTCCAGATCTTGCCTGATCCTGCTGTCCTGGTGCCCCAAAGTGGGAAGGATGGCTGGCAGCTGTGTGCTGCATTGTTCCTGATGTAATAGGTTGTGCCAGCAGACTGGCAAGTATGCAGTGAGAACAGCTAGGAAGTCTGAGATGTTGTGATCTCAGTCCTCAATTAAAGTTGTTACTCATTTGCTAGTTATTGTTCATTTTTACAATAGTCATCCATGTTTTTCAGTTGTATTTCTATAGATTTACATCTTCCTCTTTATTTTTCCTCTCAAATGTAGATTTACCTTTGAAAAAAATTACGTAAAATAAGAGGAGTGAAACCTTATGGTCTCCTTAGAAACCAGTTAGACAAGAAGACACTTATATGCCAGAAGGGGACTCAAAGACTGAAACAAGCTGCTCAGGGAAGTGGTTGAATCACCCTCCCTGAATGTTTTAAAAATCTGTCTAGATGTGGTGCACAAGGACATGGTGTAGTAGGGACACTGCTAGAGTTAGATCATCTTGAAGGTCTTTTCCTCCCATGGTGATTCTACCATTCTGTGATCCAGTGTGTTATGAAGGTCTTGGTAAATGAGCTCTAATCTTGCACCTCAACCTGTGAGTTTTCCTGCAGCCCACCTGAGATAACTGCTTCTGAAGCCTTATTCCTTGCTGTTTATTGCAGTAGGCATCTGCTCTGCATTTCAGTGTGCTTGTTCTTGTATTATTAGATCTGTGTTAAATTCTCCCTTTTCACAGGTTCAGTTTCACAAGTCTTTTTTTTTTTTTTGTTCCTTTTCTGATCCATGTCACAGAGTATAATTCTTGCCAATGAAAAGAGTATTGAAAAACCTTGAAAAACCTTAAAATACTGAGCTAGTTACAGTGGGGAAGTGAAAAGCCTGTGCTAAACAGCTTAGAAGAGTTCGTTTGAAAGATGTGAGTTTATTGGTCTGTTTGAGTGTTCTACAAAGAAGTACACAAAGGAATTAAGCATACAGGTTGTGTTTATAAAGCTGTGAAGTTTAGTGACATCTCTACATTAACTTTATGTCATAACAGATGGAGCCTTATGGGAAGAAGCTGCTGCACTGCACCAGCACCGTGAGCTGTGTATGCCAAAGAGGTGTGCTAACAAAACTGAAGCTGAGAAATGCCACTGAGAGAAAAGTTTTCTTTTACCTGTATGTTGATGATGAGAACTACCAGCAGTCATCATTTATAAGTTTCACTTTTGGTATTACTGGTACTTGGTGGAAGTGGTATGGCTGAAATATTGCATACATATCAAGTTAGAAGAGGCTGTAGGAGGACAGGGATGCATAAATGTTAAATCAACTTCATCCATGTCATTGATTCCTGAACACCTGTGACTCAATATCCAAACTGATTGTGTGCTTTGGGTCAAGTCACATGTGAAGTTAGAATAATGAGCTTATCAAGTGCCTTTCTGAAATGTACTGGAGGAAAAAAAAGCTGTTATCGGGGAAAGTAATTTGAGACTTGGATGATAGTATTCTGCTGCTGTTGAAATTACCATGCACAATGTAGTGAATGTCCTTAAAAGATGTGCTATGGAGTGCCTTAAGCACAGCAAAAATTACATTTTAGCTCATTTTTGACAGAGAATGTAAAGGAGAAGTAGTTTAGGGTTTTTTGGTTTTTTTTTTAGTGCACAAGAATCCAGATTGTGAACTCTCATGAGTTATGGTGTACATATACACATCACTGAAGGACTTGCAAGGGTAATATTTTAATAGAGGTAGAAGTGCTGAAAATTACATTAACTGGATGTGAAGGATAACTGTGAAATCAGAATATTTTCTCAGATGCTCCATAAGTCATTAGCTTGCACTGAGCAATTTCACTTAAAGAAAGAGCAAAGGCAGAAAGTACGGCAAGTACAAAAAAGAAAACAGGCAATAAATATTTAAATTAGGGTCTTAGAAATGTGGACAATTGATTAGATACACTGAATGTCATGAGAAGAAAAATATGGCCAAAGAGCAAAAGATGGCATGGAAAGTAAGTACACAAGGAACAGAGAGAATTCCAGCTGTGCTTTCAGCCTCTCCTAAAGGAAGGTGTGTTGTGTTTGGGATTTTTTTTTGTGTTTTCCTCCGCCCCCCCCCCTCCCTCCCCCCCCGCCCCTTACCTAGGGCTTAAAAAAGACACGATTTCATCAACGGAGTTATTAAAAGTGATGGAACAATTGGACAATAGTATGTCACGTGTCCAGAGCCAGAGCTCTTTGTGGATTGTAGGGATGTGAAGATCTGTGAAGCTGTGAAAAAAGAAGGCCTTTCCATCAAGAATAGAGGTGATCCTTCACGGTCAGCAGTAAACTCTGCTCCAGAAGCACCATTTCAAACAATTCCAGGAGACTCTCGGCATGCAACGTTCTTCTAATGGGTGCAGAGGATTAGAGAGTGATTTCACAAAATCAAATCTGTTACTTCAGCAAATCACTCCTAAACTTTTCTGCTAAACTCTTTTATCTTTTTCTTGTTTCCTGTGATAGAGAAAATAGTGTCTCGCTGTAACAATGTGTGGGCTGAGGTTGATCTTCCACTGCTCCCATTTCGTAATCAGGATCTTTATTCCTTCCCCCCCTGCCTTTTTTTTTTTTTCTTTCTTTTATTCCAAAGATGAACACTAAATTCTGTTTCAACATTAGCTAAATGCCTTCAGACCATGTTTCTATATTCAAATTCTCATCTATGCACTTGGGAGAGCAAACTGTGCATTGCCAGTAGTACCCTCTACCCTTTATATCAATGCAAGCTTCCCTGACCCCAAAAGCAGTCTGAAGAAAATAGGGAACAGAATTATGCCTAGAGGTAAAATTCCATAAATAGCAAACTCTCCTTTGTTGACCAAACATATAAAAATGCCCTTTCTTTTGACTGTGTAAAGTCAAAGTTGTTACGATTCTGTTTGTGCTTTTTGGTTTCCATGGAAACAGTCTAATTTTAGGGAATATTCTTCAATCCTATCATTCATTTCAGTTTTACATGAATCTTTGTAGTGTCACTGGTGTCTGTTGCGGTGTCCTCATGGCAACTCAAGCTGCAGTTGCAGACAATGTACACATCAGATATGGAGGGTACAGGTGACCTTTTTCTAAAGGGAAAATCATCCTAGCTGCATGAGGAAGGTGTGCTGTGGCTGGATTTGACTGAAATAGTATTAAAGGAAGAAAGAGTCTAGCAAACTGTGGATTTTATTTATCTCGGGTATGTGCCACACCTTCCTTCCCAGGCACTGGTGTAGGATGCCCAGGGAGGTACTGGAGTCACCATCACTGAAGGTGTTAAAAAAATGTGTGGCTGTGGCACTTTGAGATGTGGTTTAGTGTCCATGGTGGTCTTAGATTGAAGATTGGACCTGATGATCTTAGAGGTCTTTTCAAACAGAAGTAGTTCTGTGATTCTGCATATTTAAATTGTAAAGTATTTCAAATAAACAATGTCATGTGCACATACAGAAATTAAGTAGAAAAGCAAATTTCTACTTAAGGTCAGTCTCAGGTGACTTCAGACTTAGATGACTTAATCCGTGTTTATTCAGGTAGCTCCATCTTTTATAATAACATTTGGAACTTCGCCTATGAGGGCTGTGGTGCTGTAGCAGAACAGAAGTGCTGGTGTGTAGCACAAAACATGCTGAGTATTAAAAATGAGAGGAAATGTCATATCTTGTCTGCAACTAACCCACCAAAAAAGATAGAGCAAGATCTCTGCTCCTGCCAGCCCCAAGATGGGAACTGTCAGCATCAGGAGCTCTCAGAACTGGCACAAGAAAATGGTGCTCCCAGAAACATGATAGAGGTTTAAAATCTCCAGCCTTAAGGATGGATTTAGGTCAGATAAGAGCTCTGCAAATATTTCTGCACACCTTAGGAGTTTGGTGTTCAGGACATAGATCAGGAAATGCCTGGAATGTGCCTAGAACCTCGTGTTTTTAGTACTGGAAGTAAAAGGTCTGACTGTTGAATACAAAAGGAATGGATCTAATCTGCACAAAATTATGTTCAAGGGACTCCTCTCAGTGCCATGAGAATAATGGAGCCAGTTATTGAATCTGGGAGTAGCATGGAGCTAAAGCAATTGGGGTGTGTTTGTGTGTGTGGACTCCTGGCTTTTGATACAGGCTCATCACCAGACAGCTCTCAGCAGTGCCCTCCTTTGGGGTAACTTATCCTGGCTCATGGGTAGCACATTGACAAATCTCCTGCAATTACTTCTCTAATAAATGTCCATGGAAGGTAAAATCACAGAGAATCAATTGTTAATTGTCTCCTGCTTAACCTAATAACATTTTTGTACAACTAACCACTCTTCATCTCTGATTTTTTAATTGTGTTATGAACTAAGAGGAATGTTAATGAATTGAATGGTTTGGGGATTGTTTTCTTGTGGCTTTGGAATGTTATTCTAGATGTATGAATATTTATGAATGGCAAACATAATATATCATACAGAAAACATCATTACAGGATGTGCAGATGGAAAAGGAGCTTCCTGGGGAAAGTAATGCTGCCTCACTTAAATTTGCTAATAAGGAGTCTGAGACAGCAACCTCCCAGAGAGGTTATGGATGCCTTCTCTCTGGCTAGGTTTGACAGGGCCCTGAGCAACCTGGTCTAGTGGAAGGTGTTCCTGCCCATGGCAGGGGCGGGGCTTGGAACTAGATGATCTTTAAGCTTCCTTCAAACCAAAACCATTTTATGGTAACTTTTACAGTATGCTTTGGAGAGTTGGCATAGATTACAAAATACACATACTGAATTATTCATTTCTTTGAATCATTATGAACATAGCAGCTTGTTTAGACTGACATTCAATAAATGGAGTAATTTTTAGTTCTAGCTAGAAATTAATTTACTGTTAACATTTTAGGTGAGACTGTGTCAGACTTTTCATTCCTACAAGTAACTTGGGCACTTGGAAAAGTAGTTCCCATTCAAGAGGCATCTAGGGTGTTTAAAAATTAGGACTGTTTCTGGAAGAATGACACATTACTATCTTAACTAGCAGGAGCAGACATTACATTTTTCAAAAGATAAAATTAACTGAAAATGTAATTGATTTAGAACTCCATCTATTCCCTACATAAAATGGGGAGCTGGCATGTAATTTCTGCCCCCATAAGAGTACAGTTGGTGGCAGCATGAGAAAGAGAAGGGGACTGGCAGCTGAACAACATACTGCTGGGACAGCATCTGTGCTTCAGAAGGTGGTGTGGGGAGGGCAGATCGAGCAGCATATGAGGCAGAAGCTGTAGATCTTGAGGTCATGCAAGGTCAAGATAATAAATTTAGATGGTTTTAGTTAATTTTCATCATTCTTTTTTTCCTATTTCAATATTGTTAGGATTCTTCCTAGAGGCTGCCAGAGATGTGGTCAGGCTTGCACATTCAAAGAAGTCTTTGGACCACATGCTGAACTTGAGTCCTGACCTACCCTGTGCTACCTTCTGTTGCTCTCCTCACTGGTCCCATTAAGTCATAGTCCTCTCTGATAGGTGTGTAACTCAGCAGGACATAGCTGGATCTTTTATCTACTCAGGTGCCTTGTTTCCTTTTGATGCTTCTGGATGACACATGGAAGCTACTTCCTCTAAACTGAGGCATTTGCTGAAAGGGCCAGAACTGTTTACTTTTTGTCTTAAACTTGTGCATGGTTAATGTGTTACAATGGGAAATAGCTTATATGACTGCAAGCTTTTGATTCCCGAAGACTACCTCACTAAACGAAGCTCTGCAGAGAGCCTTGATCTTTTTCCAGTGGCAGTGGTTATTGCCTCAAGCACTGTGGTAAGGTACATGAAAAGAAAAGCTTCTTTGGACTTGTTATCACTATTTGGGATATTAATGTGGAGTGGCCTCATATGTACTGCCAGTGTTACAAGGCAGGAGTGGAAACCATCATGGAAGGCAGCAACAAGTCATACATTATCACTGTTACATACAAGTGTCCCATGAGAAAGACTATTCCATAGGGTCTACCCATCTTCCTCGTCTTGCATTCCTATCCACCTCAGGAACCCATCTCCCACCTAACCTTCCTACTTTGACTTCTGCAAAAGACACCAAACAAAACTAAGCCCACACCTCTCCCCATTCCTGTAGGCAGTGTGTGGAAATACGCATCACTCTGGGAGGTCTATGATTAATTTTTTGTTGTTGTTATGGTTATTTTTTTGGTGGTGTTTGATGAACCGAAGGCTCCACAAGCCCTGTGGTTGATTGCAGTTCTACCTGCATTGTGCTCTTGGAATATAGAGCCCAGAATGAAAAGTAAATAGTGAATGCTTTGTGGAATGCTTAAAATCCTTTACTTCTGAAGTACATGCAATGAAGGAAATAACACAGAAAATCCTTTCCCTGGCTGTAGTAGCAGGATTGTAATTATATTTAATTCTACTATTCACTGGCTCACAGACACCCTCTTCTGTCATTCTCTGAGTGTTTGATGCACCGCTTGTTAAGGGCATTTTATTTGCTTTTGGAGTACTTGATTTGCTTCAGGACCACTAAGTGTAAAGCTAAACCTAACTTACTCCTTGGGTTTTATTTTGTATAGGAACCGCCATTGTTTTATAGAGTTTTCTTATCCTGAGAATAGACCAGAAAGCAGCTTGTCAAACCTCACTGGCTGAATTTCTTAGTAACTGGAAAGAAGCCTTTGCAAAAGGAACAAGTGATTTGTAAGGTTGCAGGCATGTGATGAGCGTGATACCACCTCAGCAACAGAACAACTTGCTCCATAGCAAGTTATCATAGCCACCATGGATGCTGTATTTTAGGAATAGGTAATACACCTGTCTCACACATGGTTACAAGTAACCACTGTTAGCTAACCCACAGGTATAAGAAAACAAATAATTCAGGTGATACCTGGCTGGCAGTGTAATACTTCAGAGAAGAAAAATCAAAGAAACGGTGATAAATCACATTTGTTGGTTTTGTTTGGTTTCAGTCACAGAATAGTAGGAGTTGGAAGGCATCTCTGGAGACAAAGTCCAACCCCTTGCCAGGGCAGGTTCACTTAGAGAAGGTCATACAGGGATGCATCCAAATGGGTCTTGAAAATCTACAGAGAAGGAGGCTCTGCCACATCTCTGAGCAGCCTGCTCCAGTGCTCTGTCACTCTCTAATTAAAGTTTCTCCTCATGTTTAGATGTGAAGTTTTGTGCCTGTTACCCCTTGTCCTGTCACTGGGCACCACTGAGAAAAGACTGGTGCCATCCTCCTGACACCCACCCATGAAACTGGTGTGTGATCAGAACTAAATCCAGAAGATTTTCCTTTTGTAGGAGAAAGTGAAACTAGCCTTTAATGTTTTTTTAAAAATCTTGACAATTTCTTGTTTTCTAAATTGGCAATCAAAAAGTCCAGATTTCCTGCATATTCTTAACTCTAGAAATAGTAAATGTGAAGCAAAATTAAAGGCCTCAACGTACATCATAAAGGCAGATTCTTAAGTTTGCTTAACAAGTACGTGGTTAAATTCCAAGTTACTTGTCATTTTATATATAAAATGCTAGACCATTTGACTTTATTTTATCAATAAATTGCGCTCCAGCTTTCACCATATTTTAAAGTTTTTTTCAACATAATAATGCCATAAGTTTTACACTTTTTCATAAATCGAACATTTTTACATTCTGCTTCAGCAATGAAACTTTTTTTTTCATAAATTGAGAGACATGGGATAAACAAGGAGAGTCTTGGGAATTTCATGTCCCGTAGGGCTGATTTCTCAGCAAGGTTTGGTTTAAGCAAGAAAGTTAACATTCAGCTTCCATCAACTTTGCCTCCTTGCTACAGGGATGGTTTGCATATACTGTGTGGAAAGCTGACATGTAGAGAGCTGAATGTCAATGCAGATCCTACATTGACTTTCAGCTGTCGGTCTGTGGAGAAAACAGATGCAGTTTTAATCCTGTTTAACAATTCACTGCAAAGTGACAGTGGGTATCGTGTAGCTGAAAGAATCATTTAGCTTGGAAAAGCCTTCAAGATCACCAAGTCCAACTGTCAGCCCTACTCTACCAGGTCAACCACTAAGCCATATCCCTAAGCACCACAGCTATTAAACACTTTCAGGGATGGTGACTCAACCACCCCCTTGGGCAGCCACTTCAAATGTTTCCTCTCTCCCCCTAGAGTGGCAGCGCTCCAGGGGAGGACAAACCCCTTTTCCTTTTCTGTAGTTTTTTTTTTTTCCTTTCCTGTGGGATTTTATACAATAACTTCTATAGGGCTGCTGTTTTTTTCTCAGTCTTTGTCATTTAAAATAGTTTCAAAGCAGAATCTCCAGTTCTCTGGATCAAATAGCTCTACTAGTTTAGTTTTCCAGATCGATTTCATCGGTTTTGTGGGTTTTCTTCCACTGACATTTGAGTTTGGTCTTGTTTGGATTGGAGAAAAACTCAACTTCAGTGATGTTACCATCATGAAAAATAGAAGAGGGTTTTGGAGTGAAACATGACATGAAGGAGAAGGAGGAAAATCCTTTTTACCAGATTCTCTTTATGAAATATAAATTTACTTGAAAGAGAAATTCATACCAGGGAAGTATCTGATGTTTTCCCAGAGAAATCATGAGTGGAATCAGCAGCAGTGAGTGCTGTATGGGTACAGTGATGGTTTAGGAAATGACAACTGGAGAAAGCTTTTCATATAACATAGTATAACTACTATAACAGTAGCTGGGACCAAGAGCAAAGTTTTTATGTCTGGCTGCAGGGGATGTGTATATGTACATGTCTGTGTGCCTAGGAGAGACAAACATTTCTGAGAGTTGAAGTACACGTTCACCTTTCTATTTGGTAATTACTGAAAAGGAGAACAACACTGGTCCAGGTTCCTATACATGCTGCTTTTTGCAAGTTGTGGGCTTCGTTAATTTCTATTTCAGCTATGGACAACTTGAATGTGCCAAAACTATTATTCCTGTTCCTGCATTCCCTTTAGTTCTACAGAATAATCTACTAGCTTGTTTACACATTCTGCTACTTAGAAGTAGCAGAACCTCATTGGGTGTAATATGAACAGAATCACCTGGTTGGAAAAGACTTTTGAGGTAATCAAGTCCAACCATTATCTCACTCTACCAGGGCCACTACTTGAGCACCATATCTAGACAGCTTTTTAAATACATCCAGATACAGCAATTCAACCACTTCCTGGGCAGCCTGTTCCAGTCTTGGAGAACCCTAATGTCCAGCCTAACTTTCCCTTGCCATTACTTGATGCTGTTTCCTCTTGTCCTATCAGTGGCAGCTTGTCAGAAGAGACCAATACTCTCTAAAACCTCTCTTCAGGTAGTTGTAGTGAAAAACAAATGTGACCATTTCCTATTGCCAGCATGTTGAGACATGGAAATAGCCAAGCTGTAGTTTTGGTCATCTAAGAATATCTTGGATGTTTGCTGGAACAGGCATAAGATGGAAAAAAAACTTTAATAACTTTAGATGACTATGTTTTAAATAATTTTTTCTTTCAAGGGGGCAAAACCACAAAATGTTTAAAGGACAAAGTTCTTGTTTGATGGGAGTGGGGCAAAGTGATGTAGCACTGACTCTGAATTTATAGAGGAGAGAAATCAGAAATTCTCTAATATCTTCTCCGAGAGCTGGAGAAATGCCAAGCAAAATTCTTATCTACATTTGGTTATGAGTCAAAGCCTCAGCTGGGCTAGAGGGAGAAGTGTGTCACTGGTTGGTAATAAATAAAGGAAAAAATGGGACTAATACCTGTTCCTCACTGGTGTATGTATGCATGTATGAAGGTGAATCTTGCTGTTCATTTCTACTGCAGGCTGTAGTCTATTGTTGCTGTAGTTCTCATCAGCTAGTGCATTTCCTAGGTAAAGAACAGGCTTATTTCTGCTTTTCTGAAAAGTATGGTTGAGCTAAGACTTACACATACATAATTGTTATTTTTGTTTGCTTTCCTTCCCTTTTCTTCCTTCTTATTTTTTTTCTCCTTTTAAAATTTTTCTTTTCCTATGTCAACATTCATTCTTCACCTCATCAGTTAAAGCTCTTTGGGAAATGCCCTGAATTTACTTCCTGGTGGAGATATCATCAGTGTGTTCATGTTAAATGAAGACTGTAATTTTGCAGCTGACTGAACATGAGAGCAAATTCAGTATTCATATTAATTAGCTATAATTTCCTGAAACTCGTTTCACAGAAATTGATCCTAAACCTGTGCAGTAATAGGCATGTCTTTACATCTTCACAGGGCTATACTGATAGTTTAGAAAGAAAGTCTTAGAAGGTGTTTGACACCAACACCTTTCTTGCATGCATAATAGCCAAAGCAATAGAGTTGCTAAGTTGGGCTGAGCAGATTTATGGCCCATATTTCAGGAGAAAAGGATTCTGAGCTTAAAGTGTCCCACATACTGTTAATTGCTCAGTCTGAAGTCAGTGACTTTAGCTTAGCTGCCAGTGCACTAAAGAGGAGCTGAATTAAGCCTGTCTGCTAGCAGCTCTGGCTAGGTAAAGAGAATGGTGAGTGTCAGACAGGTAAGTCTCTTCTCCCTAGTATCAGGTGATAGAATGAGAGGAAATGGCCTGAAATTGTGCCAGGAGAGGTTTAGGTTGAGTATTAGGCAAAATGTCTTTCCTGAATGAGTGGCCAGGCATTGGATCAGGCTGCCCAGGGAGGTGGTAGACTCACCATCCCTGGAGGCATGCAAGAAACATGTGGATATGGCACTTTGGGACATGGTTTAATGGCCACGGTGGTGTTCTGTTGACTGTTGGAGTCAATGGTCACCTCTGATCAGACATGCTCTTACAGAAAAGTAGTGTTAACAACCTAAAATGGATTCTTTTCCCTTCTTTTTGGCCTGTGGGCTGACAAATCAATTATTCCCACAGCTCTAATTACAGTTCACAAAACATATATTTTTCAGAAGGTAAAGTTCTTGCCTCAGATGCCAAATCCCTTTGGGCATAACCTTTCAAAGTAAAATTGCCAGTTGTTTGTTCTTTGGAGGCTTTCAAGTTGTTCACCAATGTATTAAGCGACTGGAAAGCAGTAATGAATGACTGAGCTTTTTGGCTTCGACTCAATCTACTGACATATAAATTTTGTTTGTTGTGTAATTGGTGTACACAATTACAACAATGAGATTTCACTGCTTTGCTCACTTTCTCTGCATTAGAACTTGCTGCTGTGATGTGGCCATATGATGGAGTGGATGCTTTGGTTGGTAGGGGTGGGGCTGCTGCCAGTATGTGTTTTCAGAAGGAAAGAGCAAATCTAATTCTCTGATACCCATCTTGTAACATCAGCCAGCCCTTGGTTGGAGTCAGAGCAAGCTGAGAGTTCTCCTTCCAGTCATTCAGCTGTCAGAAGAACTGAGGGATGTTGCCTGAGTCTACTTGGTACTGTTTTTTAGCAGCTTTATTTACCCTCTCCCTAGAGGTGTTTGAGGCCAGGCTGGAAAAGGCCTTGAGCAGCCTGGTCTGATAGAAGGTATCCCTGTCCACAGCAGGGAGATTGGAACTAGATGGTCTTTAAAGTCCCTTCCAATCCAAAATATTTTAGGATTGTACAATTCTGGATTTATTCCCTAGGCTGAGCAAGAGCAGAAACTGATTCAATGAGTTTGCACAGCACAGGAATTCCTGGATGAGAAGATCCTCATGGGATGGGAGAGGCAGCTGTGTCAGGAGCCACATTCCAGCATGCTACATCTGTTTCCTTTAATAGTTCCTCCTGCTTTAATTATTCTAGAGTGCTGTCAGAAATAATTAGTATTCAAAGATCAGTCATGCTTTCCACTTAATTAGCTCTGAAAACAGTTTTTAAAAGGAAGCCCAAGGGATATTTTCCAAATAGGAATGAGCCAGGAGAAGTGGCTGTAGTGTGGAATGGGGCTCCTCTGTAGCCTCCCCAGGGGATGGAAATCAAGCCTTGTTGGGCTATACTTATTGCTGCCCAGGATGGGGTCTGGATTGGAGCTGAGCCTGACCCCTCAGCCTCACCCTTCTCAGCAAAAAGCTTTCTTGGGGCTGAGCAGTCATCCACATTGCTGAGGCTTCAGCAGGGAGCTGAGACCAGTGCATGGGACTTGAGAGTCCCCTGTCCTCAGAGGTGTTCTACACCAGTTAACATACATTTCAGGTGGCGTGCTCAGAACCCAGCTCAGTGTAGGAGGTTAGGCTGAGGCTTAATTACTGCTGCTATTTGAACAAGGCAAACATCAGTGCATTTAAAACATGCTGAGAGAAGGGTGGGAATTCATCCAGTCCACAGCACAGCTGACTTTGTATACAACACAGGGACTAACAATGGATCAATATTTTCAGTAGGATCTGTCACATTTACTGCTCAGGATAATTCCTTTTAAAAGGAACACAGGGATTTCACTGTGTCAGTTTTGTACCTGCACCAGCATCTTAGTGGTGTGGGGTTTCTTTGGTGGTGTGTATGTGTTTACTGAAAAAGCATCAGAGAACTTCCCTACTACTATTTTATGAGTCTTCTGTCATGTTTCAAGTGTTTGTGATATAAGTAGCTACCTACCAATCCTTAATGTAAATCAGAACGGGAACTCTACATCTTCTCCGCCCTTTTCTTCTCCTTTTATACAGACAGATCCTGGAATAACCTTTCTTTATGAACACCTTGCCAATACTCCTGAAATCAGCTGACTCTTCTGACTTAGCAGAAGCTAAGCTAATTTAGCTTTGTAAATGGCAATAAACTTTGTGCTGAACACTGAAAAGTTAAATTAGTCATCTTGGTTATTTCAGATTGTCTTATTTAGGACTAATGGTGTTCCCTAAGGCTCAGTATTTGGGCCAGTCCTGCTTCATATCTTCAAAAATGATCTGGGTGGGGAGATTGAGTGTACCCTCAGAAAGTTTGCAGATAACACTAAGCTGGGTGGGAGTGCTGATCTGCTGGAGGGTAGGAAGGTTCTGCGAAGATGTTTGGACAGGCTGGATTGATGGGCCGAGGTCAGTTTTGTGAGGTTTAACAAGGCCACATGCTGGGTTCTGTGCTTGGGTCACAGCAACCCAATGAAGGCTCCAGGCTTGCAGTAGAATGGGGGGGAAACTGCCCAGCAGAAAAGGACCTGGGGGGTGCTGGTCGGCAGCTGGCTCAACATGATCCAGTAATGTGGTCAAGAAGGCCACCAGCCTGTATCAAGAACACTGTAGCCAGCAGGAGCAGGGAAGTGATTGTGCCCCTGTACTGATGAGGCTGCACCTTGAATACTGGGTTCATTTTTGTGCCCCTCGCCACAGGGAAGACATTGAGGTACCTGAGCATGTCCAGAGAAGGGCAACAAAGCTGATAAAGGTTCTAGAGGTCTGATGAGGAGTACCTGAGGGAACAGGCATTGTTTAGTCTGTAGAGACGGAGGCTGAGGAGAGAGACCTCATTGCTCTCTACGACTCCCTGAAAGGAGATTGCAGTTAGGCTGGGGTTGGTCTCTTCTCCCTAGTGTCAGGGGATAGAATGAGAAGAAATGGCCTGAAATTGTGCCAGGGGATGTTTAGGTTGAAGATTGGAAAAAATGTCTTTCCTGAGTGGGTGGTCAGGTATTGGAATAGGCTGTCCAGGGAGGTGGTGGAGTCATCATCATGCAAGAAACGCATGTACATGGGACATGGTTTAGTGGCCATGGTGGTGTTGGGTTGGTGACTGAACTTGATGATCTTAGACATCTTTTCCAACTGAAACAATGCTGTGATTTTATGAGAAATAAAGAAATTCTACTGAATTACGGCAAAATAATACAGGGCAGCTATTTTCTGAATAATCTGCACAAATAAATAACTTTGTAATTTTCTTCTAAAATGACATCTGTAAATGTTCTTTGGCTGTTGTATCAGTTTCCTGATAAAGAGGGTTTTTTTTATCATCGTTACTGAGTTACCTATTGGGACTGTAATTTACTTAATGTATTTCTGCCGATCTAATCTATTTGTGTTTACCCATGCTTTCTGCTCAGCTATCTCAGGAAATCTTATGGGCACTATTAAATCAACCTACATCACACTGAAACTGGTCAGAAGAGATTAGTCCTCTTGGTTTATAACTGTAGGCTGGAATTAGAGAAAGGAGAGAAATGTGTGCAGCAGTTAGTAATCAAGGGTTTATTGTGCTTCTGGAAGGTATTTGCACAGCAGAAAGGTGAAATTTAGTGGCTTGATGAGGGGGAAAAAAAAAAAATATGAGAGGGACGGAAACTTCCCATGAGTATAGAAATGGTTTAATGGTTTGGATCCATAAGTGATATGGGTCCATTTTCCTTCATTTCTCTGATGGTACGTGTTCTCGGTGCCGTTAATACTCCTCTGCATGTCCTGGCATTTTGGATAATTTTGGTACAGTATTGCCTTTCATGTAATTTGGATGAAGTGTATTGAAACCAAGAACTTCTGGGAAAATAAATGGGCTGCTTTTTCTGATAACAGATGCTCACTTGTGCCAAGTTATTAGCACTGCCATGCCCTATGCTGTGGAAATCCTCAGCTCTGTTCATGCATATGGGTAGTGGAGTGTAACTCCCTTATCTGAGTAGTGCAGATTTAGCCAGAAGTTATATGCTTCTCTGTCACACAGACTCTTTCCATTTCCTTTCATAAAGGTCTTCCCTTTTGAAATTTAGGAGTCTTATTGCAGTAATGCTGATACCCAGAGAAGGTCTGTTCCATGCAGAGACAAAATTAATTGCCATATGTTTGTAGGGCAGTTCCACTGGAGTCCATGGTGCAAAACCTTCCCTAGCACAATTTCAGGCCATTTGCTGTTCTATCACCTGATGCTGGGGAGACTAGACTGACACCTCACTCCAACTTTCTTTCAGATAGTTGTGGAAAGCAATGAGGTCTCCCCTCAGCCTCCTCTGCTCCAGGCTAAAGAATCCCAGTTCCCTCAGCTGCTCCTCATAAGACTTGTCCTCTAGATGCTTCACCAGCTTCATTGTCCTTTTTCTGGACACTCTCCAGCACCTCAGTGTCTTCCCTGTAGTAAGCAGCCCGAACCTCACCAGTGCCAAGGACATGATCACTTCCCTGCTCCTGCTGGCCACACGTGCTGATCCAGGCCAGGAAGTCTTTGGCCGCTTGAGCACACTGCTGGCTTTTGTTGAGCCAGCTGTCATCTGGCACCCCCAAACCCTTTCCTGCCAGGCAGCTTTCCAGTCTATCTGCTCCAAGTCTGGAACATTACATGGGGTTGTCGTGACCCAAGTGCAGAACCTGGCACTTGTCCTTGTTAAACCTCATACAACATCCAGCCTGTCCAGACCTCTTTGCAGAGCCTCCAGCAGATCAAGACTCCTACCCAGCTTTGTGTTATCTGCAGAATCACTGAGAGTGCACTCAATTGCCACATCTAGGTCATTAATAAGGATATTAAGGAGGACTGGCCCCAATACAGAACCCGTGACTGGCCAGATACCCTTAACACTTGGGCAGTAATCATCAAGATGATGGCACCTGTATTCCCTCATGGATCTGACCAGGATTCCCTGCTTCTCCTTAGTGTTTACTGTGTTTTCCAAACCAAACAGTCCATGTGTTGTCAAGGGTGTGCAATACTCCAGCACTGCAGGGCCATTTGATTTGCAATCTGCATGCTGGTGCTAAATATAGAAGTGCCACTCATCACCACTACATCATGGGAATTCGATTAGAGGGGAGTTTGGCTCAAAGCCCTTCAGAAATGCTAAGAAAGAGCACAGGAATAAATTCTGCTCCTGCTGCTGAACCTAAAGAGCTTATGGAGAAGGATTTCAGTGTGGAGGGTCAGGGAATCCTTTCTAACTGTAGTGGAACTGATCTATGGCAATCACTGCAGCATTAATAGCTCCTTGTGTATGCTTTCCTACATCCTGAATTTTCTTGGAAAGTAAGCAGATTTGCAGAGCTCCTGCAGTAAGCAGGGACGTCCCCAATTAAATCTGAGCAACCTCATCTAGCTGGGGGTATCCCACTTACTGCAGAGGGTTTGGACTCAATGACCTCCACAGTCCACTTCCAGCCCAGTGCATTCTGTGTTCATGGGAAAGATTAGGCAGGGAGACCTTCAGAACATGCCATCTATTCTAACAGCAGAACCACAATCTGCCTGCAGCCCGACAAGTGTTGAGAAAGGTTCAGGACTATCACAGAATGTCATTTCCTTAATAATAAATGGATACAACAGATCCATTCCAGGCAGACAAAGCTCAGTGACAGAGACTTATAAATCTTTCTTCCAGCCACATAAAAGAAATAAGAGTTCAGACAAGCCACTTCTGTCTCCTACTTGTGCAGCTGCTGAATAGTGCAGATATGGAACAATTGACATTTAAAAAAAAACCAAAAAAAACCAAACAAGCAAACACCAAAAACACCACCCAAAACACAGCCAAAACCAATACAATCCTTACGTATAGAACTACTAAGGGTTGCCCTGCTCCTAAAATATAAAAGATGCTTGGACTGCTTATGTGATTTAGAACTTTTAAACTCTTCTACATCTTTGCAGCCTGGCATGCCCTTACCAACCCAGCTGCACATTCTGTTTCTAGTTGCTCAGGAAGATATAATAGTCTTTTCCTGTCTCACAGAGTAACTATAAGGAAAAATAGATGAAGCTGCTGTGCTGTCATTGCTCAGCAGCTGCACAAGCATTTTGGCTATAGGAGTATGTTTTGGAATGCATCAGTTTTTAGCCGTACTGCAGTCTTCCTTGCTGGCCCTGTTAAGAGCTAAGAGCTCCTAATGATACACCTCAAACGAAGGCTGCTGCAGCATGTTCAACACTCACAGCATCGTGGTTACACCCTGCTGCCAGCTCCAGCCTGAACTGATGCTGGTGGCGTTTGTTGATGTACCAACAAGGGACGTGTTGTACTTTGAAGGTGTTCTTGTTTTCAGGGTTTTTTTTGTGGTAGGATGCATTTTTCCTTCCACATACAAAGTGTGGTACCTATACCCTTATCCTGCCTTGCTTATATGTGATGGATGGTCTAGCTCTGGAAATACAGTTTTATTTGTTTTGGTTCTGATATGAAACTGAAATTTGCCTGCAACAAAGTTGCTTCTATTTTGGTATTGTTAGTTATGTCTGTGATGACAAAAGAGGCTCCTGTCAAATGTCTCTTAGTGTGCTTTGCAGAACAAAAGCCTATGCTAGATGGTAAGGTGGGGGGAAAATAAGTAAACATACTTGAAAGGAGATAAATTCTTGACTTGCCTAAACAGACGTTCTCAGCTTTTGCCATTTAACTCTTCCAAACAACAAGTTGTTGCAATTATTTTTCAGAATTCTCAGAAGGTGCAGTTGTGAAACAAAGTAACACCAAGTCCTGAACTTGGGTCACAACAACCCCAACCAACACTACTGGCCTGAGGGAGAGTGGTTAGAAAATTTCCTGTTGGAAAAGGACCTTGGGGTTCTGGGTGACAGCCAGCAGTCTGCTGAAATGGCCAAGAAGGCCAACAGCATCATAGCCTGGGTTAGGAATGATGTGGCCAGCAGGTTCAGTGCTGCCCCTGTGCTCCGCCCTGGTGAGGTCACACCTAGAATACTGGGTTCAGCTTCAGGTCCCTCACTGTGAGAAGGACACTGAGGTGCTGGAGTGTCTCCAGAGAAGGGCAACAAAGCTGTAGAAGAGTCTGGAGAACAATTCTGGTGAGGAACAACTGAGGGAACTGGGGTTAGTTAGTGTGGAGAAAAGGACCCTGAGGGGAGGGGACCTGATTGGTCTCTATAGCCTCCTGAAAGAACGTCAGAGTGAGATAGGGGTTGGTCTCTTCTTTCAAGTATCAGGTGATAGACCAAGGTGGAAATGTCCTGAAATTGTGCCAGGTTTGATATTAGGAAAAAGGTCTTTCCTGAATGAATAGTCAGGCATTGGAATGGGCTGCCCAGGGAGGTGGTGGAGTCACTGTTCTTGAAGGTGTTCAAGAAATGTGTGGACATGGTACTTAGGGACATGGTTTAATGGCCATGGCTGACAGTTGGACTTGATGATCTTAGAGGTCTTTTCCAAACAAAGCAATTCTGTGATAAGATATGAACTTCACTGTCTTTGGCATTTCAGAAAGCCCCAAACAAACACTCACTACCCCTGAACCCATGAGCTTTCTTTCATTTTTCTCACTATCCAGAAGGGAGAGCTGACTGGCAGCTATCTGCCTGCCCTGCTCTATGGGTTGATCTGGCAGTCGCTGAGAGTCACAAAGGGGAAACAATGTTTTGTATCAGTGTAGCAGTCAGTCTTCCAGAAGACATCCTCAGTTAAGCTGGCAACAATCAACAACGAAGTTCATAATGTTCTAAATCATGCAATAATGCTGCAAGGCAGAGAGATATGCAAATGTTGCGAAGCAAAGTAAATAATTACTTAGGTATGCAAGAATCTGTGTTCATAAACATGCCTGAGCTCAGCTCAGATCCTGATAATGACACTGTTCTTCATATCGGGTTGCTGTGGAAAGTAGCATCTGAAACTGCAGTGATTTTCTTCCTGAACAGCGCAATTAATTGCCTGTAGTCTGTGCGAAACACTGAAGAAATGTAAAATTCTGGGGGATTAGAACATTTTTGTGAGAAAAATATTTCAGTGAATCCATGCTTCAGACTTTCCTGTTTGCCTGGGTTTCCTGACTGCAGACAAATATGCAGAAGAAAATGGAATCCATTGTTCTTGTGCACAGATTTGCAGAGCCTCTGTGTGTTTGATTGGTGCTGCTATCAGCGCCATGAGTGACAGTCTGACTTCACCAGATCCTGCAGAATGCTCTCTAGGTTATCTTCTGTGGTCCCACTCAGACACTGAACCTTCTGAAGCATAGAGTCATAGAATGCAGTAAGCAGGGGCATCCTCAACTGGATGAGGTCACTCAGAAACCTGTCAAGCCTCATCTTGAATATTTCTAGGGATAGGCCCCCAACCACCTCCCTGAACAACCTGTTTCAGTGTTCCGCTACACTTCTGTTCTGCTCTTATCTAGCTTCTTGTCCATCAGCACCCTGAAATCCTTTTCTGCAAGGTTGCTTTCTTTCATTTCCTCCCCCAGAGGATTGTTCTGGCCCAGGTGCAGGTCCCTGCCTTGCCCTTGTTAAATGTTGTGAGATTCACCTGGACCCACCACTTCAGTCAGTCCAGGTCCCTCTGGTACGCCTTAGCATGGCATGTAGGAGAATCTGTTCCATGATCTTCCCAGGCCTAAAGGAGGCCATGAAGATGATCAGAGGGATGGAGCACCTCACTTGTGGGGACAGGCTGTGAGAGTTGGGGCTGTTCAGCTTGGAGGAGAGGAGGCTTCACGGAGACCTTACCACGGCCTTCTGGTACCTGAGGGAGGGTTACAAGAGAGCAGGGGAGGGACTTTTTACTAGGGTTTGTAGTGACAGGACGAGAGGCAATGGCTTTGAGGTGGAGGAGGGGAGACATAGACTGAAGATTAGGAAGAAATTATTTACAGTGAGTGTGGAGAGATACTGGAATAGGTTGATTGTGGAAGTCAGGTTGAACAGGGCCTTGAGCAGCCTGGTTTAGTGAAAGGTGTCCCTGCCCATGGCAGTGGGGTTGGACCTAGATGATCTTTAAAGTCCCTTCCAACCTAATACATTCCATGATTCTGTGATTATGACATTTTAAAGCTCCTGATGAAATAAATTAATGTATAGTGTTGAAGAGCTTCTGAAATTATTCCGTTGCACAAACTGGACTTTTATTTCCCTTGCGTTCCTTAGTCTTTGAGTTTTGGAGCAGTTTTAGATCTTCTGGCCTTGAGGAAAAAAAAAAATATCACAGGTCTTGTCGAACAACAAGCTGAATAAGCAGTCTCAGGTAACATGGGTCTGGTCTATACACTTGAAAATTATCTGTTCTCTCTCTCTCTGTCTGGTTTAGTTAAAAACACCCTGCTCAGCCATGCTGCCATAGAAGAAGGCTTTGAGGCAGCATCTGTGGGTTCTGTGTGAGATGCTTTGTAACATGGGTAACAACACTGTTCTCTTTTACCTTCCAACCCTGCAGCCATTGCCAGCTGTATTTAGTGATAAACACAGGGCAGATGCTGTTGGCTTCAGTGCAAATGTTTTTGCTTTTAAGGTGAAGGCCAGAGCAATTACGAGATCAAGGCAGCTTTATAGAAGCTATGGATTCAAATTTACCCACTGTCAGCTGGAATGCTTAGAAAGACATGGATTTAATGTGGCAGGTGCTGTGCCATGTTTGCTGTGCTGGGCAGTGTTTATTGACAACCTGTGGTACCAGGGCTTCAGGAAGGTGCACATACCAATGCAGCCAATCTTTCCTACTAAGAGAATAGAGACTCGCATTTTACAAGGTGTGCCGTGGAAAAGAGAAGAAAATATTTCCCCATGAGAACAGCTGGACAGTGGAATCATCTCCCACTACATTGCACAATTTGAAGAATCAGCTTGACAGGGAGCTGAGCCAGTGCATTTCAGCTAGGCTGTCACCTAGAAGGCTTGAACCAGATGATCCTTGGGGTCCCTTCCAGCCTGGCATTCTGTGATTCTGAGTCTCTGCAGTAGGCTAAGCTCATCCAGTTGTTGGGGTAGGTCAGTGCTGTGAGAAGTGCTGTTATCTGAGAACAGATTGTGTAGGATTTGGCATCTCTTTTGATCTTGGGAATATTTTATTGCACTGCCTGGCATATCTCTTCTCACAGTAGTATATAAATACAGAAAAAATGTAATTATGCCTACAGCAGGGACAGGAAGAAAACTCCTCTTTTTTTTTTTTTTTCCGATGCTGTGTAATGATGAGGATGATATAAACCACTGTTACTGCTGTTCTCCTGGTACTCAGGATGAATACAGCAAGGTTTCTTTGTGCCTAAACTTTTGTAAGCTATTATCGCTCTCTCAAGCTGAAATGGAATTGCCAGAAAAAAATGGATCTATATGAGAGGAAGTTCCAGGTTTGCAGACTGTGTTGAGATTCATCTGGAAGACTCATTTGTTGATTTTTTTTTTTATGTATTTTTAATTCTATTTTTACTCTGTTGAATAGATGTCTTCATTATCTGTGCCTTACCTTTACTGTTTAATATTATAAGTACGTGTCAGTTTCCTCTGCAGAATTTTTGAATTGAAACAGTTTAGTGAATACGTAAAAGAAAATGGTAAATATCTATTTTCTCAGTTTCCAGCTCATTCTGAAGTCAAGGTCAGAAACCCCCCACAGATCTGTTTCATGCCCCAGATCTGATTCAAGTAACAATTTTACTTGTTTGTATGTATTTAACATGACCTTTACCTACCTACAGGGAAACTAAATAAGGTGTGATGAAGAAATATGTGGCATTGAAAGCAGACCTTGAGTCTATAGTTTTCAGAACGTTTTCTCTCCCTCCTACCAGCACTGAATTGGACCCTGAGCTGCCTGATTATTAAAATTGTACTGACTGTAATGAGAGCTGTTAAACTTGAGTGTTCTTCACATTGATCTCTTTGACTGACGTAAAGAATGTATCACTTGGATCCAGCCTCTGAAACAAGCCTGTAGGATTTAATGAGGTTTCGTCTGAAAGCAGTAGTGGGGTAATGACCTCAATATGGGACAGGTTGCAATGAATTTCGGAAGAGACGGAACAAGCAAACATGGAGAGGTGCCATGCAAGTCAATGTCAAAATCCCAGAACTGCAGTATAATTGTTTCCATGACAAAATTAAGTGGTTAGTCTTGCTTTGTAGGAAACTGTCTTTCTGTGGGACGATATTCTTGTGGCATTTCAGACTGAGTCTGTTGTCACGTTGAGACATCCTGAAGCATATTCCATTGATTTACTGCACTTCCTGTGTATCTCTCGGGGCTACCATCGTACCAGCATATTCTTTTAGTTCTCTGCTTTGATTACTCCTAGTGACAAGATCTTTCATGTTAACCTTAATTTAGCTGTTGATTCTTGGAATATCTGTAGCAAATCCACACGGTGAACGAGAATGAATGCTTTTAACATTGCTGGAAAATTAGAGTTGTGTGACAGGTTTCCATCTCATCGGCTCTTATTTTGAATGTGAATTTCAAGATCCAGCTTCATGGTGGCTACTTGAAGCAAGGTGGATTTTTATTTGGGGATTTTTTTT
>VWZI01017305.1:0-16517 GCA_013396835.1 Psilopogon haemacephalus | reverse complement strand
AATTTCATAGTCTCGATTCATAAGACCTGCAAAAATATCAAACACGTGACAGTTCAACCACAGTGAACAAAAGGGATGTAGAGCTTAATGACAGTTCAGTTGGAAGTGGCCTACAATAATCATCTGGTCCAACCACCTGGCCAATTCCATGCTCAGCACCTCGTTAAGGGTATTGCCCAAATGGCTCTTATGTCCTGACACAAGGGGAACACCAATCACCTTTCTAGGCAGCCTCTTCCAATGTTTCACCACACCCTCAGTAATGTGAAGCCTGAACCACCCTTGATGCAGCTTTCATCCATTTCTGTGCCTCCTGTCAGAGGACACCAGGGATCAGCACCTCTCTCTCCATTTACCCTACAACCAATTCCTGCATCCAGGTCATTGGTGAATATATTGAGCAGAACTAGGCCTCGAACTGAGCCCTGAGGAGGCACTGCTGGTGACTGTTACCAGCCACATGTAGGCCCACTACCACCTACTACCACCCTCTAAGCCCAGCTCTTCAGCCGTGCATTGTGTGCCTGGTCCACTCACGGCTGCAGTTGTCCAGAAGGATGCTGTGAGGCACAGGACAAGAAGCCTTACTAAAAAACCTACCTCCAACATCTTCACTTCACCCATTAGGCAGGTGACCTTCTTGTAGGAGGATATCAGGCTATTGTAAGTGTTTCCTGCTTCAATTTCAGTGCCTGAAGACACCAAGAATAGCACCTACAATACCTATGTGAATCATATCATGAACTTCTAGAGCNCTAGTTACGCAGGTGAAGTTTACGAAGGAGTGCTCCCATCTTTAGAATACTCAAGCAGGTTTTCTTCACCATCAAATTTTCATCTTACCAATAAAAACACCTGTTTTGGTGCCACTGACAGCTTCTACAGGGACTCCTGCATCCTCCAGCGCTTTGTAGGTGCATTCTATCAGTAACTTCTGTTGCGGGTCCATGCGTTCAGCTTCTGTATTATTAATCCCAAACAGGTGGTTGTCAAAAGAGTTAAATCTAAAAGACACAGACCAGAACATGCTGCCATGTATGGACAATTCACAAGACTCAAAGGACACATATTCTGCATGTTATGAAAACCAGAGCAGCAGCTGGGCATGTCACACTAAGCACAAAAGCAAACTCAGGGGCAGAGCAGAGGAACAGACTCACTCATCCAGCAGAGCTGCTCGTGTGGTACATATCTTTCCTGGCTTGTTGTCATCTGGATCATACCAGTCCTTGGTATCAAATCTCTCGGTAGGGATTTCAACTGTGCAGTTTCTGCCTTCCTCCAGGACTTTCCAGAAATTGTCAATGCCATCTCCTGTTGTGCAAAGGTTTTAAAGTGGATTAAATTACCTGCTCCACCTCCTCAGGCAGGCTCAGAAACTCCACCTCAGCATTAGTTAGTGGTTGTGATTTTCAGAGTTCACCCAGCAGCCTGCAAGGCTTTTACCCAAAACTCACCTCCGGGAAAGTTGCATGCAATTCCAACAATAGCAATTTCATCTCCAGCCTCAATGTCCATCTTTGGAGCTGCCCAATAGAGGTATAAGTGTCAGTCAGGTTAAACAACCACTCATTTATCATTAGATAAATCTCAGGTTGTCCTGGTTTCAGCTACGACAGAGGAAGTTTTCTTCCTGGTACCTGATTCAGTGCTGCATTTTGGATTTCGTATAAGAAAAATGCTGATAGCATGCTAAAGATTCAGTTGTTGCTAAGTAGTGCTTAATTTCAGTTTACCATGCTCTGACAGGAAGGAGGTACAGAAGAAGTTTGGGGCATGCACAGCAGGACCCAAACTTTGGCATTCCACACCAAAGAACATCATGGTCAGTTTATAAACTGAGAGGAGTTGGGTAGGAAGCACAGATTGCTTCTCAGGAACTGAGTGGGTGGTGGCCAGCATGTGGGTTAAATCTCAGCATAAGTTAAAAGCTGAACTTCCCACAAATACAGACTTGTTCACAGCTTGATTGATCTTGAATGATTTATTTCTAGCCATGACAAGCAATGGCAGTCCCCACAGGTGATCAGAGCTGTGCAGTAATTTTCTTGTTCCTCTACTTTTACAAGAACATCCCTGGCTAACTCCCCAGACTTCTCATTCACAGGCATTTCCTTTTTACTGTTAATCTCTGCTGCTCCTGCCAGCAGCTGATCAGCTCTTGTGCCTCTCCTTAGATCAGTCCTGTTTCACTTCTGCTGACAGCACTGAGCTGTCAGCGCTGACCAAGGCTCACTTTCTTCTCTACCATCTCTATCCTGTTCACAACTCAGAGCTTCCAGACACAGTCTGCAAATTACCAGTTAAAATCAGCCCACACAAACAGGCAATCAAGGAGCTGAAGGAACAAAAAGTGCCTCTTCCACACCCTGGAAACGTGCTTGGAAAGCAAAAGCTTTCCTGGACCCCAAAGTTGCCCAGCTTCAGTCTAAATCATCTTGCTCTGTCATCCCAGCTTAAGTCCCACCAGCAGTGATCAAAGACACCAAAAGCTACATGACTTCTGTCCTGACAGTGCACAATCTACAAGTAGTACCACTGCAGCCATGCCAGTAACTGCCCTTTTAGCCCATCTGCAGCTTCACAGGGAGAGTGATTTGTTGTGAAGTGCCTGCAAATATTTTTTTCAGCAAAACATATGACAAAGAATTTAAAGCTGAGTTTAACTCATTTCCCCCTTCCTTAATGCTAGAACTCACAAAGGTGCCAACCACAGAACCCCTCAGTCCTCTTGGACTTGATGCAACCCACAAAGAGGGAAATATTCACGTGGAAAGAGATTTGGGGGGATTTTAGGCAGTGGTGACAATGGAACAACAGTAGTTCCCAAAGAGCCCTTGTCAGTTATTGACTGATGGCAGCAAAGCAGACATGAGTATGTTTCACAGTCCCACACATCATTCATAGTTTCCATTTCTGAGAGCTTTGCTTTGAAATGTGAAATTAAAGTAACTGCTCACAGTCACACTTTGAAAAGTTGACTGTTCCATTAACTAAGACAGAGAAAGCTAAAAGGCCACCTAGCAAAACCAAGAACAGAATCTGGCTTTCTAGGAGTAAATGCTGTTTAACCAACAATTCAAAGTCTAAAATGATACCAACATCATAGACTCATAGAATAGTTTAGATTGGAATGAGCCTCAAAGATCATCTAGTTCAAAATTTTATTTTTTTCAAAATTGTCTGTTTTTTCTATATCACATTCCAGTATCATTGCAAACCCAAAGCTGCAATGCCCAACACAGATACTCCTATTAGGTATTGCTCCTAAGCTAGCACTTAAATGGCAAACGAGAGAAAACTAAGCACCTTCTGATTACAACATAAAACACATCTTTGGCATCTCTAGAGTCACCCAGTGAGCCATGTAAGTCTTACCTTATCCCAGCAGGGTGTACTGATGGGCTGGGTGTTTGGGAGCCACTTATATAGGATTCTGTGAGGTTTCGTATTCAAACACCCACACTGCAGCACAGTGAAGATGTTAACGCCTTCCACAGAAAAAAAAGCCAGTGAGTCACAGCACTGGTGACCCTGGCTAAAGTTCAAAACTACTTCCCTGAAGTAGTAAATCCTTGATAAAATCAGGTTTTGCAGTAGGACAAGAGCAAAAACCTCTGTCTTATCTAACTGCTTACAGTTAGTAAAGCAATAAATTGGAGACACCTGTGCCATCAAACAGCCCATAAATATTTTTTATGATCTTAAGAATAGGATTTTAAAGACTCTGTCTTTAAAATAACAGCTTCATTTGGTTTGCTCTTAATATCAGCAAATCTGAGCTAGTGTTTAAAGCCCCATCCACTTGTTGGAGGCACTGCTTGTGTAAACTAAACACAAACACTCTTAAAAACTGAGCTTCATGTTTGATTCCACAGCTGCATTCTTTTCTCAAGCAAGAACATTTAGACAAGCAAGCATAAAAAGCCTTGTCAAAAGACAAGTAGTCCAAAAATATTTCTGAGACCACCAGGACATAAAGAAGCATTATCAAGCTTTCCTTCTAAAAACTTCTACCTTCTTAAAAGCAAAACAAACAGTAGAACCTCTGAAGAGAATCAAGTCCAGGTGCCTCTGCTAGATGCCTTTTTACTTCTCTCTCATCTGATTTTATCCCAACTATTCAAACTTAGCTTTCTCCTTCTTTGACTTGGCAATAGAAACAGAGTTTTGGATGAGCTAGAAAAGCACATACAGGGTTAATGTTTTCCCTGGTCATAGGACCCAACAAAGAGAGCAAAGAAGCACTGTGATGAGCACAAATACTTTATTCTGCAATTGAAGAGCTTTGCAACCTGCTCTGAAAAGCTCAGATTCTGCTTTCCATTTCATACCTGCAAATCTCAGTCACTCACTTTTATGACTGCTGAGGTTACTGAAAATTACTTAATGATTTCTTTAACTAAAGTAACTCCCTTATGTCACCACACAAACACAATACAGACTAATATGATCTCTAGTGGAGCACTAAGGAAGTGTTGCTTGCTAACATCAAAGTGATCAAAACATAAGTCTGGTTTACAGCTACCAGTGTGTTGCCCGAGTGTTGGTTACTTGCACTGTTCTCATCACAGCTGGAGCAGAGTCAGACCTCCAGAGCAGAGTGATGATTGCTCAATCCTTTTGAGCAATGTCAATGACAGAAGTAAGAACCAAGTATGGAAGCATATGTAGCAATAACAGATTGAGTCTACTATTGTTCACATAAGCCATCTATTTATAACCAAGTCATAAGAAGTCGGTCACATCAAATTTATTACACATTTAATCCAAAATGTAAAGATGTCCTGTCAATACAATGCTCACCTCTGAACCAGCTCTGGTCTGTTCTGTCCAAATCTCTGTCTGACAATTCCAAAAGGACAAATAAAATTTGTGTGTATTTCCTCAAGTTTTCAAACTGAAAATTACATCCTGCCAAGGCTCAGATATAAGAAAACATATATTCATTTGCCTAAGTCTTCATTCCTTCAAGTTTTGCCTATTTTCTGATGGGAAAACACTCATGAGGGAAGGTCATGTGGGACTGAATTCATTTCAAAGACAACACAGAGAAAAAGGGAAAAATAAGGTCTTTTGAAAAGTTTTCAGTTCCACATAGATATTAGGACAAAAATCCTTGTGGATTCCCTGTTCCCATCAGGACACAAGGATTTGCTTTGCAAATCCCTAGAAGTTGTTTCTTCACTGAAGCAGTATTATGACCAGCTTCATACAGAATGATAACTGTGTGCCATGGAATGAGGGAGCAGCAGTTAACCTTTTTCATTCTATGCAGCTATGCAGTTTCCCAGTACTATTATTATCACTGCTGCTTGTTACTGCTACAGCACCAATAGCAACACAAAGCACAGCAGGGCTCTGCTATGCCAGGAGCTACATCTACAGCCTACATCCAAATGATGCTGTTACTTTAAAGACAGAGGCTTTTAAATCATACTCTTAAGCTCATAACATTTTTATAGGCTATTTCATGGCAAAGAGATCTCCCATTTATTGTTTTACTAACTGTAAGCAGTTAGATAAGACAAAGATTTTTACTCCTGTCCTGGTATAAAACCTGGTTTTATCTAATCCATAGGGAGAAAAAGGAGCTTCACAACAAAGGAAGAAGAAAAGCAGCCTCCAAATTATATGTGTTGAAGCCTTGGGTTGAGTTTAGGTTTTTTGTTGTATTTTTTGTTTGTTTGTTTGTTTGATTTGGAGATTTTGTGTGTGTGGTTTTGTTGTTTTGGGTTTTTCAAGTTTAATAGTAATCTCATCTATGATTGGAAAACCAAGCCCTAAATCTCACAGTAAATGCTTCAAAGCTGTCTGCATGAACTTGTTGAGAGCATGAAACAATAGCCTTCAGGCCTTGCCCCTTTCAGGTCTAACTGTGGAGAGTTTGGTCCATTGCTGGTGCTTTGAATGTTTCCTCCATTTCCAGCAGGTAGACACAAAGACCTAAGATCAGAGTAGGAAGATGTTTGCCTAAAGTGAGGACAATATGGAAAGAATGGGGCACAAAAATAGTTCACCTTCTAGAGGCAGAATCTGGGAGCTGTTATGTATTTATTGCATAAACTCTGAACCTCTGAAGGTCACTGGGTTTTATCAATAGAAATAGTCACACTAGAACAAAACTGGCCCTTAAATTAACACAGGTTTTGTGCATCAAATGAGCTCTGCTGCTCCAGGTCACAGTAACAGTCCTATTATGCACATTTTTCCCAATTATATGAAAATGACGTCGCCACTAATAGTGATAATCATGGGAAACGTGACTATGAAACACTAGAAACTGAGCAGGAAAAAGAATGGGAATTTTATACCTTTTCTCATATAGATCTGATATTCCTCAAGTCTTGAATCAGCCTCTGCCTTGAACTAATGATGCTGAAATAGAAAACATTGTTCCAAGACTGCCAAAAGGAATCACAGAATTCTTGAGGTCAGAAGGGACTGCTGGAGATCCTCTGGTCCAACTGCTTGGCCAAGGCACATGGATCTCCTTTCCCAGGACCATGTCTAGATGGCCTTTCAATATCTCTCAAGAGAGGCACCATGACCTCCCTCCAGGTATTTATACGCATTTACAAGATCTTCCTTGAGTCTTCTCCAGGCTGAACAATCTCAGCTCTCTCAGCTTCTCCCTTTTAAGAGATGCTTCAGCCCTTCAATCATCTTCACAGCCCTTTGTTGGGCTCTCTCCAGTATATCCACTTCTTTCTTGTACTGGGAAGCCCAGAACTGGATGCAGTACTCTAGGTGTGCCCTCACCAGTGTTGAGTAGAGAGGAAGGATTACCTCCCTCGATCTCCAAACAATACTTTGGCTAACACAGCCCAGGCTATCATTGGCCTTTTTTTTGCCACAAGGGCACATTGATGATTCATGAATAAGGTTCACCTCATTTAATCTGAGCAACCTAAACGTTAGGCACATAGCCTATACCAGCCATTTAGCTTTGTTCTTCAAGGATAACAGACTAAAGGCCTGTACTGGGAAAGTCAGATCAATTCAGGTGGTGGAAGTTAGACAAATCCAGATGAACGCAGTATAACTACTGCCCCTATATAGTCAATATTCTTTTTGGTATACGTCAGAATGCCATTAACTCTTTCTCCCACACATTTTATTTGAGATCTGAAAGAAGCTGCTATCCTCCAGTTCCTTCTTCAGAATCACAGCTTCTCGGAAAGTAACACCACACCCTGTCTAAATCCCCAGCTTTCTCTGTTCCAAATTCATGGTATTGCATTCAACTATTTCAAAATGTTTCCCTGACAATTCTACTCTTGAGTAACAGCAGCTGATATTATGCCTTAAAGTGAGGTGTTTGAGCCTTTTTTTTTTTTTTTAATAGAACACAACTGTGCATAGCTACACCATAGAATACAAGAATGCCAAAATACCAGAATGCCACAGTGCCTGGACACCAGAAGGTCAGATTGACAGAACACTGGAGTGACAGAATGCCAGCATGCTGGAATTGCAGAATTTCAAAGTGTCAGAATTCCATAATACAAGAATGCCAGGCTGGAAGGGATCTCAAGGATCATCTGCTCCAACATATTTTGGTAAAAGCAGAGTCTAGACAAGACGGCCCAGCACGTTGTCCAGCTGAATGTTAAATATGTCCAGTGCTGAGGAATCCATCACTTCCCCAAGGTGGTTATTTCTGATTCTTCTCATTCTGAAAATATTTCCTCTTGTGTCCAACCAGAATCTCCCCAGAGTAACTTGTGTCCTTTACTTCCTCTCTTTTCCATGTGAGTCCTTGTAAAAAGGGAGGTTCCAGCTTTTTTTTGTAGTCACCCTCTAAATACTGCAACGTGGTGAGAAGGTCTCCCTTAAGCCATCTTTTCTCAAGGCTGAAAAAAATTCACTTCTCTCAGCCTTTCACCTAACAGCCTTTGATCATCTTTGCAGTCCTCCTCTGGACCCTCTCCAGCCTGTCAATATTTACTTTGTATTGGTGGGACCAAAACTGGACACAGTTCTCCAGGCGTCACTTGACCAGCAGTAAGTAAAATGGGAAAATGATTTTTTTACCTCTGCTAGTGATGCCCTTGCTGATGGAGCCCAGCATCCTGTTGGCTTCCTTTGCTATAGCAGCACACTGTTCACTCACATTGAGACTGCTGTCCACAAGGATCTCCAGGTCCCTTTCCACAGAGATGCTCTCCAGCCAGGTAGATCCCAGCCTGTGCTGTACTCCTGAATTATGTTTCCCAAGGTGCAAGACCTTACACCTGTCCTTGCTTAACTTTAGTTCTTGTTAGCCTACTCTTCCAGCCTATCCAGGTCTTCCTGCAGTGTGGTTCTCCCTTCTGAAGTGCCCACCTTCTCACTCAGTTCAGTATCATCAAGCTTCATCACAGTACACTTGATCCCATCACATGGACCACTCATGAAGATATTGAACAGCACTGGACCCAATATCCATCCCTGGGGCATCCCATTCATGACACATTTGCAGCCTAAAAAAGAACTATTTACCACCACCTTCTGGGTGCAGCCTGTTAGTCAGTTCCCCACCCACAGCACAGACTACTTGTCTAGATCATAATGCATCAGTTTCTCTAAGAGGAGGCCATCAGAAACTGCACTGAGAACTTTGGAGATGCTTAGATAGATACGTCCACTGCCACCTCAACAGAGTATGTTACTTTGCTGTAGGAGGTCCCTGCTGAATGAATCTCTGTTGTTTTTTCCCAATTATGTCCTTTATTTGACTTGCCATAGTCCCCAGGAGGATAACTTTGCCAGGGACTGAAGTAAGACTTAGGTCCTGGATCTTCCTTTAAGCTCTTCTTGTAGATGGGGCTGCCATTAGCCTTTTTTCAGCCTTCTGGGATGTCACCCAATCTCCATGACTTCTCAAAGATTATGGAGAGTGGCCTCACAGTGACATCAGTCTCAGGTTAACACCCTCAGGGACATGTCAGGGGCAATTGATTTGCAAGGGTGAAACTGCTTTACGAGTTCAAATACCAGCTCTTCCTTCACTGATGGTGGATCTGTGCTTATATATAACTCAATTTTTGTTCTCAAGGTCTGAGGCCCCACAGTGCTGGTAAAGACAGAGATGAAGAAAATGTTGAGAATCTCTGTCTTTTCAGCACTGTTGGTGACTAATTCAGATCTCCCATTCTGCAGTGGGCCAGTGTTTTCCTTCTGTTCCTGTTTGTTCTTTAGTACTTGGAGGATCCTTTCTTGTATTTTTGACATCTCTGTCCAATTTCAGTACTAGCTGAGCTTCTGTTTTCACTGTCTGTCTGCACACCCTGGTAATGACCTTCTATTTCTCAATGCGTATTCATCTGGTTTTCCATCTCTGGTACTTCTCTTTCCATTTTGAGCAGACTCAGAAGTTGAGCCTACTCTTGCTCTGCTTGCTTCCCTTCCCTTAAAAGGAGATTAACTGGTTTGGGGCTTCCCATAGAATCCCTTCCAAATGAAGTCTCAGTGAGCTGAAGTTTGCTCATCTAAAATCTAAAACCTTTGTCTTAGTAGAAGCAGCCAAGGAACACTTGTTGTTGCTCTGGTTGGCCTGGCTTACTCCCTAGTTGGTGAGTGTTGCTACTTTGGACTCTCCCTGAGTCCTTCAGTTTAAATCCAAGCTGACCAGCTTGCTGCCAGAGATCCCTTTGCCTCTTCCAGACAGGTGGATTCCTTCCCTATCTAGTAGGCTATGAATGTCCTGCTGTCATAAAAGCTAAACCCTTCACAAAGGCGTCAGCCACAAAGCCACGAGTTGGTTTGCATTATACAGCTTTTCCTGGTTGCACCTTTTCCTCTAACTGGTAAAATGCAGGAAAAGATCACTTGGACACTCCCAGGGCTTTGTACTTTTCGTTCATTACACCCAGGTTCTGGCACCCTCAAGCTTTGTATTCTTGATTTGGCCCACATTCTGGCTCACAGTGTCATTTGTGCACACCAGAAAGCGTAGCAATGGATAGCAGGCTGTGCTCTCAACAAGTTGTGGCACCCTCTCAGCAGTGTCTTGGATCCTAGCTGCCAGAAGGCAACATACCTGCTGGGACTCCTGTCAGACCAGCAGATGGGCACCTCAGTGCCCCTTAACAAAGCACTCATGATGACTGTGAACTGTGAGTACGAAGTATGAGCATGTGTGGTTTCTTTTCTGGTATCCACTGCTTGCAGACCTACCACCTGTACTAAAGCCTCCTTCCTTACCAGTTCTACCTGGGTGGAAGCATCAGGGATTTGTCTAAAGTAAGAGTGGGTGTAACTCTGAGGCAAGTGCCTACCACTATGGCAGAGACGCAGAGCACTTTCTTAGGCTGTGGGCCTATAAGTAGGGTGCACAACCCCTTACAGGCCCTCCTGTGCTAACTGCTGCACAAAATGCTGTGCCGTCTCTGTTTGCAATGCTCCTGGTCATGAAGCTCCCTAAGGCCATTTGAGTCTCACACAGGCACTGATGCGGGAGCCTTCTGCTCTCCTTCAGTTGTCCCTGGCTCCAGGGACCCATTTGCACCCTTGATCCAGCCCTCATCCACAGAACTGATCATTGCCACAGCTGCCTGCTCGCTGACTTGCCTGGAGATTCAAGGGCAGACAATTTGCACTTTTCCCCGGCATTAAATTGTTGAACAATTAAGACGTTTAATGCAGAAACAAATTGTTTAAACTTAAATCCAGCCTGTAACCAAAACGGTAATAACATTAAGCACAACAGACGCTCTCTACTTGACAGTTAACAAATCGTAGCCTGAGGCCCCAGCTAACAGCTCAAGCCAACTCCAAAGCCTGTCTTTAAGAAAAGCTGAATTTCTTCCTAGACAGGCTAACAGCCCTCAGCTCAAGAGCAGAGCTGTGCAGGCTGTTAGAGGATTACAGACTGCAAACAAGCTTCCACAGAAACTGCACCTTCTGGCTGCTCATAAGGGTCTTATGCAAGCTGTACAGCAACCATATAACTGTTTAAATAAACATATGTGTTTCGAAAGGGAGCTTCTGACTGGTCCAAAGTACAGGGTGCCGTGCCAGTCTCGCAGGCAGCAACACCATATCTCACCCTTTTGAGAAGCTCCACATACATTCACACACAAGATGTGCACTCAAACACACACCAGCTCATGAAGCGCAAGTGGCTAACATCGCCCAACAGAGAGGTAACTAAAGGCAAAGGAATTAAATAACCCACTTGCAAGATCTCAGATAGACCAAGCACACACACACTCGTATTTACAGTTACAAATGCAGGCAGTGAGCACATAGCTGGAATGCCATGAGCTGAGTTGAATCTGCTGCCGATATTCAATACCACACTCCCTTCGCACCAGCTTCAAATATGGCAGGGGGGTTGGAACTAGATGATCCTTGTGGTCCCTTCCAAGCCAGACTGATTCTATGATTCAGTGGAAGTGCTGGCTGGAGCACAGCATCATAGGGCTTGAAGTTCAGATTGTAACTTGAGAGGCTTCCTGTTCCAGTTGCTGCTTGTGGTTTCCAGGTTTGGAGTGTTGGGCTGCTCTGCTGGGCTGGCTGCAGGCCAGGGCTGGGTAGGGACAACCATTTTTATCACAGAGTGTCAGGGGCTGGAAGGGACCTTGAAAGACCATCCAGTCCATCCCTGACTTCTGCTGCTGCTGCTGCATTTTGCCACGCTTGTCTACGAACAGTCTGAGGTAAACTGTGCGCTGAATCATTTCCAGGAAAACTCTTTATCTCAGCTCTTTAGCTCAAGTCAGAGTCGGTTTTTTTTTGTGTGTTACTTTCCCTCCTGCCCATGTGGGAATGGGGGGAGCTTCTGAAAGCAGGCTGTGTTAACCCGGGGCATGCACACAGAGAGGAACACTCCACTGTAGGGATCCCTCTGACAGGCAAAGAGACAGAGCCGCTCCTTAACGAAAGAACCCCTAAGATGAATTATGTGTTACAGGCTCCTAGCAAAGCAAACTCAATCCATCTCAGACTTCTGCAGTTCAGGCTATGCTCCCAGCCTTTATTTATAATCCTCAACGGCAGTGTCTCCCACACAAACAGATGAAGAACTGCCCGGGGTGGGGGGAAAAACCTGTTGGTCATTTCTGCTCACCTGCGGGCTTGCCTTCCTGGTTTCTTCCTTCCCTGCAAGCACGGCCAAGTGACATTGCCAGCAAAAGGTGTGGGAAATGTAAGATTTCATAAATTCACAGAACGGCCCAATGCCTCTGCTTAGGCAGGGACACCTGAAGTTAAAGCTAGTTCTGTGAAAACAGGAAAGTTGAAGTGAGGCTCCAAAACGCGTTAGTAATGGGAGCGAGACATATCTGACTTACCCAAGAAATGCATTCCGTGGTGGTAGAGACTTGCAGTCACCTCATCTGGAAGGTGAATGACAAGATGTCCTGGATACCCCAAATTCCTTCCTTCTCTCTCTCTTTCTCCCCCTCCCCACAGGAGTCTCGGATGGGAGCAGAAAAAGGCGCCAAAGTGCTTCCCCGCCCTGTGGGCTCTCAAGGCGGGAGAGCGCAGCGCCGCTTCGGCCCCTTCGGAGCTCCTGCTGCCAGCCCGCGCAGGGATGCGAGCTGCTGTTGGCCTGAGCTTTCGCGCCCACTGTGTATTGGCCACTGAACATCTTGTCCGAAAAGGCATGAATAGGCGAGGGGAAAGGCGAGAGAGGTGTTCCCGTCTGAGAGCTTCCCGCTGGGAAAAGCTCCCTGTGCCTACCGAGCCCTGCCTTCCCAAGAAGCGCCTCGTGTTCAGGACCGTCACAAGTTTGAACGGCTTCTATCTATTGCACGGCTCTTGGGTTTTGTACTGTCCCTGCCTTCTGGACATTCCGGCTCTTCGCGCTGTCCTGCAGCTTTGCAGGCTCGGCAAGTCCTGGTGCCTTTTGAGAGAGCTGCCGGCGGCACCCGGAGCCGGCTCCTTAGGACCTTTCTAGCGGCCAGCTTCCCTGTCGTTACCTGGCTGTATCCTGATTGAGGGGTTGAAGCAGCTTGGCTCTCCCTCCACAGAGCTCTGCCTCCTGGTAAACACATATCTGAAATGCCAGACTTTGCCTTTTGAATCCCACTGGATATTATTTTATAGCCAGAACCAATCCAGCCGCAGAGAGAATACAGCAAGGACTCCACAACCAGCATCATTCTCCTCAGTGCAGCGAGCGAGCCCTTGTTCCCTTGATTCTCTCCTTAAGTCATATTGATAAAGGGCTAAGAAGCTCTTTGTAGCTTAGCCTTTTCCATTTACTGGCTTCCTAAATCACTGGACTTGTCTGTAGCACCTTTTGAAGATTTTTTCCCAATCGCATCGAAACCTGTTAATAAATTAAAACTCAATTCTGTGTCTAGTTGCAGGTGAGGGGGTTCTGGGAACAAAACAATTCTATTTTTATAATTCCTGACTTGGCCACATTCATCCCCCCTGCCCTTCGCAACACAAGTTTCCCCTATATTCATCTTAGAAGATCCCTGAGCTCCTGTTGTCATCCTGTTCACATCCAAAAGTGCTGTGGGCTGAAATAGTAAGCAATACTTTCTAGACAAGTCTATGAGGTTCTAGACAGACAGAGTCTCAGGAATTCAATGTGCTTTAGCAGGCCCAGAGCACACCTATCTCAGCCAGCAAGAGTGGGCTATTTCAAAACAAAGCACCAAAGAGATTCACTCAGCTGTGCTCAGGTTGGCACTGGAGAGGGTGATACATAAAGCTAACACACAGTTAACTCTGGCTAACTGTTCACTGCACAGCTCACCACAATCCATCCGTCCCCCAATGTTCCTCTAGCCACCAGGGAATCACTAGGAAGGTTTTGTACCTTCTACCCTGAATTATTTTGCTATTTGAGTGACTAACTGTTTCAGATAAAACTCCTAATCTTGTTTGGGAACCAGAATCAACAATTTCCACCTCCCAAATGAACACCCTAGCCTCTAGGCTGCAAAGCCAAGCTCCTTTGTGTTTGCCCTCTTCACATCACTTTCATTCTCTTTATGCAGCCACCCTGCTAAAGGGACTCACAGCCATGCTCTGTCCTTCCTGGATATGGGCTGTAACCAGTGAGATGCTGGTGAAGAAACTGGCACTTACTCACCTTGTTGCTGTTCACTTCTTTTTAACTCTAGGCTCACAGAATGACTTGTCTGCAGCCTGCAGAGCATGAGATGATCAGTGCCACGCAGAGTTATCATTTCCTCTTGCTCACTGGTATGTAGGACTTCTTCATATTCCATAACCCCTACTTTTGCTGTTGTCCAGCCTTCTGAGGCTTTTGTCTTCTCATCCCACTAGAGGACTGTAGCCATCTAGCTTTAGCTTCTGGATTCACTGCTAGAGGCTCTACGCCTTTAGCTACAGGAGTGTCCATCACTCACATCTTGGAAGTGAGCCTTCCCACCAAAGGACAGCTAATCCCTCTTTCTAGTTATTGCCTTCCTTATAAACCCTCAGTTCTCTTCAGGAGGCAAGATCAAAGTGTTTGTATGCTAAATGTTTCAAACAATGGAATAAATAAGCTCGAATTTCTGGTGGTTTCAAGAAAGAGTGAAAATTCATAGGAAATGATATCTCATCACATTCCATTTCAAATAACAGGATTCCAAAATATCTCTGCAGGTGTATATTGAAATTGCTTTAGGCTACAGGGATTTCTTGAAAGGACAAAAATCACAGAGCAAATTTTTGCCTACAAAATACAGAGCAGATGGGGATTTACATTAATGCACATCTGGAAACAAGTACTCATGGAGCTCAAAAACTAAATAGAGGTGAGTTCCTCCACTCTAGTTCATAAGAATGTACACATTAATGTCATTTTAAATCTATAATTAATATTAAAGTCTATACACATCATCCAGCTAAGCATGAGTCAGCAGCATATGAACATGCATCAACAACACAACCTTGTGGTAACTATGGCCAACCACAGAGTGAGCTGAACTTCAAGAGAAGTGATTAATTTAATCCATTCAGCAATGAGACCTCACCTCCAGTAGTCTGTACAAGGGTGAGCTCCCCCAGTACAAGAGAGATACCAGTGAAGGACCCTGAAAGGTCCTTTAAATACAAACTGTTGACCCAGTCTGCTGCTAAGTCTGGATCCAGATGCACCTGAACTCCTCTTCGAGAAGTTGTTCAGAACACAAGGGAGGTCCTTTCTGAACCTCATGGCTCAATGGAAGTATCTGCCCAACAGCGTTGTTGGACCCTGTCCTCTACTCAGTGAATTATCAAGTGTACCTTGCCACTGAATCTCATTAAACAACTGTCACATAGAGTCATAGAATCAGCCAGGCTGGAAGAGACCTCCGAGATTGTCCAACCTGTCACCCAGCCCTATCCAATCAACTAGACCATGGCACTAAGTGCCCCATCCAGTCTTTTCTTGAACACCTTCAGGGAAGGTGACTCCACCACTTCCCTGGGCAGCCCATTCCAATGCCAATCACTCTCTCTGGGAAGAACTTCTTCCTAATATCCAGCCCATACCTCCCTCGGTACAACTTGAGACAGCGTCCCCTCGTTCTGTTGCTGCTTGCCTGCCATCGAACCTCGTTAAATCTCTGTTTTATACAAGAAACATATTTCTACTTCTCTGTTAGGAGTGAAGTGCATCACTGACCACAAGAGAAAGGGAAGGAAGCACCTGTCTGACCTCTCGTGTCACAGCTGCGTTTAATGTAGTGGTCCGCCAGAGGGCACTCAAATCACTGTCGCCAGCGGCAGGCAGAGCAGGCTGCAGGGCGTCCGTCGGACTTGGAAAGATGCTTTCTGTCCTTAGTGCACAATGCTCTGGCACACCACACAGCAATGAGGGTTTTTGTGGTTTGCCCATTGCAATCACTAAACCTGTCTTCAAAGTCTTTTATTTCTTCAGCTCTCACTCCCCTTCTTTTGTACACCTGTTTACCCTGAGGGCAAACTCAGCAAGCTGTACACCATCACTTTCTATGTTTTGCTTCCCAGAGAGAAGAATAATCCTTAGAAGCAGCTACTGCAGCCGATTCCCGGAAAGCACGAGAGATGATGAAGTCAAGAGGATGAAGCGTGGGAGAAGGGCCATGCCTGGGAGAGGGGGCCGTCCAAGACAGGGGCATAACCGCGCTCCAGGCAGCGCTCAATGTGCCAGTAACTGTATGAAACGATTCCGCGGCCGCGGCGGGACAGGACACCCCCGGGGCCAAAGCCGGGACTGGGGGGGGGCGGGCACGGAGGGCGGCTGCCTGTCGGATGCCCGAGGCCGGGGGCGGCGCGGCGGTAGGGGGACCTGTGTCGTCGCCTGCCTGTCCCAGAGAGGCGGCGGAAACCCCGGTGAGTCAGCGCGGAGGAGGGCGCGGCCGCCTGATCTGCGGGGCGGCCCTGGCCGCACAACTGAAAAACGCTACTTCTGGCCTCGCAACGGCAAAACGCTAGTACTGTCCGCAGCCTGGCGGACAGAGGGCGGCTCTTCTTCGGCACAGAGAGAGCTCTGCGGTTGTGCGGCTGACACCGGCAACCCGTGCCCCAGCCTCGCCCATGGAGGAGTCGCGCAGCCACAACGAGCGCTGCTCCTGCTGTCATACCAACTGTCTGGA
>VWZI01017295.1:0-13900 GCA_013396835.1 Psilopogon haemacephalus | reverse complement strand
CCATTGTGACCCCCAAAACTAGCTGCCAGTTTTTTCCTTGTTTTAGCTGGAGCAATGGAGGTCTTAACTCTTCCATTTGAATCTTCTTGCTCACTACTATCTCTCTGATTTTGTTCCTTGGCAGACTTGGGACTGAGGCAGAGGGAACCTTTCCCACAGTAGCAGCAGCCAGTTTTGCAGAGACAAGCAGGGCTAAAGCAGGAGCAGCAGAGTTAGTGGGCTCACCCTCCGAGTACCCCACTGCATCCTCCAGTACCGCTTCCAGTCTCCTGGTGGCAGGCGGCAGTACCTGTGCCTCAGCAGCCCCTTTAATGGTGGGCGCTCTGGTGTCAGACACTCTTCTACTGATCAAAACGTTTGACTCACATTTTTTGCAAGCAAGCTCCTCAACTTTATCCATCTGAGGCACTTTGCCATATCCCACACATTTTTTCAGCCATATCTGGCACTGCCACTGCAGGGGTTCCACCACTTTTACCCTTATTTTCCTATGTTCTGTTCAGTATGAAAGGGAACCAGATAGTTTCCTGACTCCATGCTTCTGGGTCCATGGGGTATGGGACATGTCTAACTAATTTCTCCCTCTTCAAAGGTTCTGAGGCAGGATGTTTTGCTGCCCTGCCAGCAATCTGTCTGCCCGGAGCTGTGGCCTCCCCTCCCCTACTCTGGCTGCTGGCTGTATCTTTAATGCCTAACTCCCTGCTACTGACTCCAGAGAAGGTAAAAATCTCACTGGTAGCCTGTTTATTCCTGCATTTCTCTCTTCTCCAAACTACAATCAGACCTACAATAACAGCCAAAACCATAAAATTCAAACATACTAGGCAAACCACTGGATAACTCTTAGTCTCAGACACCAGCATAACATATGGCATACTTTCAGCAACATTTCTAAACCCTAACACATCCATAACAAAATTTCCAGCCTTTGTTAACACAGCTTTGACCCAGTTCCAAACCATCTTAGCAAAAAAGAGACACACATGATATTGTACCAGGGTGGTAATACACTGCTGAACTGACAAAGTCAAAACTGAAGCAATAATGGGCCACAAAATACCAAACAAATCCATTTTTCCTGATTATCAATCAAAAAGAAAACTGATCCAAAGTGCTGCCCCACATTGGGCGCCAAAAATTAATGTACTGGGTTAGAGCAGATTCCCGGCCCCCTCCCCCCAGTAGAATAAACTCACTACAACACAGATTCCTTTGGAAAGTCAGGAAAAATGAAATTGTATTTTCTTATAGTTTAAACTAAATATAACAGTATAAAAAGAATATACTACTACAAGAGGGAACAACAACAAAAATATATAACCTTAAGGAGGGTGGGGAAGGGGTCAAGCAGTGGTGAAGCAGCAGAAGTAGCAGCAGCAGCCAAAACAGCAGCGGGAAAAGATAGCAGCGGGCACAGCAAAAAGCAGCAAAAAAGGCAGAATGAGCTGTACTTCCAGACTGTCATGGTCCGGAAGCCAGAGATTAACATTATCTCTGTCCAGAGGAGCAAGAGCTGTTCTTACAGATTTCTGTGCTGTGAAATTAAGATACAAGCAAGACCAGATATCATCACAAAACTGTTTATTAAGGGATAAAGTTGGAGAGTGAGATGGAGGGAACAACGGAGAAATTAGGAGAGGAAAAGAGCAGGGGAGGGAGAAGAGCAGAGATGATGTTGCCATCAGATGGAGAAGGGGAGATGAGAGAGAGGTGTGCGTGGTCCAGAGATGCTCTGTAGCGTTCCTCAGGAGTCTGTCTTCTAGCTGGTGGAGTTGTTCCTTGAGTTCTGTCTTTGCAGGCATTTCTCAGGTCTTCTTATACAGTTTTTCCAGTCCCAGTCTCATCAGTGTCCAGGTGCAGCTCCCCAGGAATTCCTCCTGTGCATTGTCATGCCTTAGCAGGGGTCCGGCGGCAGCACTGGGGAGGGCCTCCACCCCCTCCCTGTGCCGCGTACCTATTCATACCCTGAATACACATAAGTCTTTTCTCTTCGGGGTAGCTGATACTGGCTGTGCCTATCCTGGATATTGATGCCAGGCAGAAATCCGGGAAAGTCACAAAAACCCACAGTATTTACATCCCGGAGCATCAGCAAAGGTGCTGTATCTCTGATAATTTGCATCCCTTAAACATTCAGCCAGGAACATTGTCTGAGTTTGGGGGGAGACATGGCAATCTTTATCTTCATTGATTCAAACAAGGGAGAGCCTTCAGACTCTCACACAGATATAAGGCTCTTGATGCTCCAATGAAATTAAATTAACTTATCCATTGTTGCTGTTATAAAGCCTATCCCTAGAATGTTCACCTCTTCACTAATTTTTGTTATGTCTGAGCTAGAAATCTAGCTCAAATGGCCACAGCATGATATGGATGTTGCTGCGTTTGGGAACAGGCACTCAGTGGTATTGTTCTCCCCTTGCATTTTCAGTGCTTTCTTCCTTCTTGTTTCCTGCCACCTGTGTAAGAGTGTTCTGAAAATCCTGACTTGATCCATGGTATCTTGCTGCACGATGTGCCTAGGGGTTTGTGTTTCAGGACCCAGCAGTGGGAGGGAGGTGCACTTGCACTGTAGATGTGGAGCAAACTACTTGTAGGTGTGCAGTGGAAGCTGCTTAGGTCCACTGTTGAGTTGTCAACACACTGATCTTGATCCTGTTAGGGTATGGAGATGCAGGCAGAGCACTAGATCAGGGAAGAAACAGTTGTCTGGGACATCCCACTTTGGCTCCTCACACCTGGCTGCTGCTTCACCCACTAGCAGTCCTTGCATGTAATAAATTAAGTGCTTTTGAGTTGTGGTGTCAGTAAGGGCTGTCCCACAGATACCTCCTTTGCTTCACCTCTGGAGTCTCATAGACTCAGAATCATCCAGGCTGGAAGGGACCTCTGCAATGATTAAGTGCAGCCATTTTGCCCTCTCCACCATGTCTGTCACTACACCATGTCTCCAAGCACCAGATCTAGATGGCTTTTAAACACATCCAGGAATGGCATCTCAACCACCTCCCTGGGCAGCCTGTGCCAGTGCCTGAGAATCCTTTCTATGAAAAAAATTTCCTTGATGTGCAGCCTAAACCTCTGTGAGAGTCAAGGTTAACCTCCCCTGGCATAGCTTGAGGCCATTCCCTCTCATTCTGTCATTAGTGTCTCTTTCTCTGCAGCCTTCTTTCAGGTAGCTGCAGAGAGCAATGAGGTCTCCCCTCAGCCTCAGTCCCAGCCCCCTCAGCTGCTCCTCACAGCCTTATTCTCCAGACCCTCTTCAGCTCAGTCACGCTTCTCTGCACCCACTCCAGCCCTTCCATGTGCTGCAGTGCCCAACACTTACCACATCACTTGAGATGCAGCCTCACCAAGGCTTAGCACAGAGGCACAGTCACCTTCCTACTCCTGCTGGCCACACTGTTTCCGATACAGGCCAGGGTGCCCTTGGCCTTCTTGGCCACCTGGGCACACTGCTGGCTGCTGTTCATCTTCCTGTCAGTCAGTGCCCCCAGACCCTCTTCCTCCACACAGCTCTCCTGCCATTCTTCCCCAAGCCTGTAGCCTTGCATGGGGTTGTTGTAGCCCAGAGCAGGACCTGGCTCTTGGCCTTGTTGTGGCTCATACAGTTGACTTTAGCACATGGGTCCAACCTATCCATGTCCTTACATAGAGCTTCCCTACCCTCAAGCAGATCAACACTGCCGCTATTTCCTGTCATCTGCAGACTCCCTGAGGATGCCCTCAATCCTCTCATCCAAGTCACTAATAAAGACATTGAACAGGATTGGTCCCAACACTGAGCCCTGGGGAACACCACTTCTGACTGGCCTCCAGGTGGGCTTAACTCCATTGACCACTACTCTCCAGGCCTGGTTGTTGAAAGAAAGCTGTTTATGATAGTTGTCAGGGGGTTTTCCTCAGCTCTTAACCTTTAGCTAGGGCTGCTTATGGACTACTCAAAGTTGTGTAGCTGCTGTGAGCCAGTTTAACAAGTCCTCAGCTGCAGCTGAGGCTGTGTGACAGATATCACCTGAATTGAGGTCAGTGCCTGTTTCCAGATATTTTCTTGGGAATTTAATCTCTGTGTGCCTCGGTTACACTTCTGTGCTGGGCTAACCAATCCTATGCCATGCAGTCGAAGAATTGGGAAGGTGAGATTTGTGATGGTGTTTGTGCATTAAAACAGGAGGAGCCTGTAAGGCAGAAGGAGACTTTTCATTTGATGCTCCGTTTTGAAAGGCTGTGGTTAGAAGGCCTCATGGTAATGTGGTTGGCAAGTGGTGGTTAGCAGTGAAGCTCTGTGGTCTTGGGATCAGATATTGTGATGGTAACAGGAGAAACACTCCAGGATTTGTTTTGGGGAGAGAATGGCAACATGCAGAATCTCTGGCACTACAAGAAAGCAAAGATACTTTTCATGCATCTTTTCATCACTACAAAGAAAGAATCATTTTACATTGTAGTTCCCTTAGAGATGTGCCCAAGGCAGATGCTTAGCTTCTATGAATGGCATTCCCTGGTATTGTGGTACAACTGTGTTGATCTGCCCTACCTGACTTTTGAGTATGAAATCTCATGGAAGAAGAAGAGTTTGAGGCAATTATTTTCTTGCGGAAAGCTTCCAACCACGTTATCTCTTACAGTGTTGATACCAATAAATAGAAACTTGGCTAAACAAGGTGATGAAAGGATGTGGTTTAACTGGCAACTGTATAGATCCTGGAAAAATTCCCTGGAAATCAGAATTGGTATGAATAGGACATTGCCTGCAGATGAGAACAGGAAGCAGTTTAGAATTTGCAGATTCATAGCACAAGAAGTGCCTTTTGCAAGAGGGTAAAGAATTTACTTGAACAGGAGCAGCCCTACAGCAACACTGATTTATCTTTAAAGTAGTTTTTACTGTTGAATATATGCCTGCACTGTTGGTACCCTTGCAGTGTGCTGAGCTGCACCTTTGAGAATGTGTTTAAGCATTAAAAAAGGGTAGAGGATAGCAGATCAGTGGAAGAATGCACAGGAGCTTTGAGCTTCTGTCGCTGTAGAAGCACCATCAGCACCAATGTGCTTCGTGAGAATTCCTGTCCCTGAAATGGGGAGATGAATGTTGAATGGTTGACATTGATGAGGGGACAGAGTGTCTGCTCAGCAAGTTTGCTGATGATACTGAACTGATCCACCTGGAGGCTGTGCAGCCATTCAGTGAGACTTGGACAGGCTGAGAGCTGGGCAGAGAAGAACCTGATGAGGTTCAACAAGGATCAGTGCAGAGTCCTGCACCTGGGAAGGAACAATAAACTCCACCAGTACAGGTTTGGAGAGCAGCTCCATGGAGAAGGACCTGGGAGTCCTGATGGACAGCAAGTTCTGCATGGGACAGCAATGTGCCCTTGTGACCAAGGAGGCCAATGGGATCCTGGGGGACATTGAGAAGAGTGAGTTCACCTCGCCCTCTGCTCTGCCCTGGTGCTTTTTTTGTGTAAGAGTGCAACAGACTCAGATTATTTCACTTTACTCTTTTTAAGGAAAAAGAGTAGTAAAATAATAAGGCTCTTGCTGAATTGGAGAGGAAATACAGAAAAGTTGTTTTTAAAGATGAGCAGGAAAAGATAAGGCATACACGAATCCTTAACACCTAATGCAGATACAGGATGCATAAGATTTCCCCCAAAACCTTCCCTCGAAGCAAGTCAAAACCACCACAACCCCAGTGCTCATTTTCTACACTCCCCTCACCACCACCCCCCCTCCTGCCAATTTGTCCTCCCATTTCTCCAAACAGGGCCAAATTCACTGTGGTGGCAGCCATGAAGGCCAAGGCCACGGCCCACAGGGTGCTTCTCCATAGTTACCCAGATAAGAATCCCTCCAGAGAGCTGGAAGGAAAAGGGAGAAAAAAGAGCAAACTGACTCTGCTGCTGTTTTTCAGGGTTGTGGGATAGAACAACAGAACTACAATACCTGGGGGCATCCAGTTTGTCCTTGGGCATGAGTCTTGGTCTCTATAGCTTTATAAGAAATCTAGGCCCCCTTCAAACCACGATACCTGGTGAGGTCCCACCTGGAATACTATATCCAGTTCTGGGCTCCCCAGTTCAAGAGGGAGAGGGATCTACTGGAGAGAGTCCAAGAAAAGGCTACAAGGATGCTGAAGGGACTGGAGCACTGCCTGATGAGGAGAGGCTGAGAGCCCTGGGGCTGCTTAGTCTGCAGAGAAGGCTGAGAGGGGATCTGATCAATGTCTATCAATAGCTGAGGGTGAGGAAGGAAGGGACAGGGACAGCCTCTGATCACTTGTGCGCTGTCATAGGACAAGGAGCAAGGGATGGTAACTGCAGCACAGCAAGTTCCACCTCAACACAAACAAGAACTTCTTCACTGTGAAGGTTGCAGAACACTGGCACAGGCTGCCCAGAGAGATTGTGGAGTCTCCTTCTCTGGAGCCTTTCCAGCCCTGTCTGGATGTGTTCCTGTGTGACTTGCGCTGGATTCTCTGCTTCTGCTGTGGCAGGGGGGTTGGACTGGCAGATCTCCAAAGGTCTCTTCCAACGCCTAACTTCCTGGGATCCTGTGCTCTCCATGGCTCCTGGGAAGCTAGGCACTCAGCTTCCGTTCATGATATTGAATGTGTATCTGCTGCTTTTTTTGCACAGCAGGGAAGATGTTCCACATATCTGCTATGTTGCTCCCTCTTCGGCTGTGAACCAGAGATGGTTTTTCATATGTAAACAGTCTGAAATATTTTTGAGGTTTTAGAACTCATTAAACTTTTCATTTCCAGAGACGTGGCAAGAGAGGCTTTCAAAAGTAGCAGAGCAGATGAGGAGCAGTCACAGCCCAAATAGAGGGAAAGCAGTCTTTGACATTTCTGGCTTTTTAAAGAAACAGAGGATTTATTTGTCCTTCCTTCACACAGACTGCAGTGAGCATGCTGAATCATTAGGCTTCAAATGTGAACTTCAATTAAAAATTTTAATTAGCTTAGCATGTTTCAAGGGCTGGGACCTCCAGAGTGTGGCCACAGCTGCTGCTGCTCATCTTCCATCATGTGCAGGCAAGCAAAAGTTCCAAAGACTTTCAGTGTCCATTATCTACAGTGGGAGATCAAAGGAAGGTAAATGCAGAAGGCTGGAAGGAATTGGAGGAGATACAATGGAGACCTTAGCTATGGGGGCAGGTTCCTTCAGATGTCTCTGTCCTATTTACCTGGTCCTTTCTGTCTGCCCAGTGAAGGGGGTATACAGTTCCAGTACGTTCCTAGTTTAGTTAGACTAGCCTAAAGCTCCTGGGCAAGTTTTTCAGACACATTGGACAGATGCTAACTTTATCCTTTGGAGGATTATCTCCTGTGGCAAGGCACATCCGTATTGCAGAAGACATTTAAGAGTAGTAGGTTGATGGCCCTGCCAGTAGAGCTCTGGAAAATCTGCCTGTGGAAACTGCATATCTGGTTGTTCCCTTGGTGTACTGTGGGGTGTGACTCTCCCCCACCTGAGAGGCAGCACAGAAGAGAGGAATGTGGCTTTGCACTCCTGCTCCTCTTGTGCTGAGTCCTGTACCTGGGCTCAGCCCTGGGCTTCAGCTGAGGTGCTGGTGGATAAAGCTGGGGGCTGAAACATTTTTTGTCTGCTGCATCTGCCCCTACAGCACTTTGTGTTTCTGGGTTCCTTGTGGTTGATTTTGGACATTGTGAAATACTTGTGAGCTCTCTTGGCTTGGTGCTTTCTTCTGGCTATTTAAATATTGCCAATAATCGAGCCTCAGACTGGTCTCTCTGTATCTTTATCCTAAGGAGTACAACATATTTGTGCTGCCCTTTCTCCAGTCAATAGGCCATACTCTGTCCATTTTTCTTGGTTGGTTCTTGCCCAAAGCAGATTTGCTGGTTCTCACCATCCATATACCTTTAGAGTATTCATCAACAACGAGTTTCAGAAATCTGAGTTAGGCTTACAGGGCTCTACTTCCCTGTGTGGTTGTCATCCTCTTTCCTTTTTCTTGTAATCCTGTGCTTGCCTTTGGGTAGTGCTTTAGGGCTTCCCTCATCTGCTGTTAGATCAGTGTCAGCAATTCCATCCATTAGTGTGTGGTTGGTTTGTGTTGAGGTTTTTGGTTTTGTTTTACATAAGTAATTGTTGTTTAACTAGTTTCAGCTAGCTTATCTACATAAGTCTTTTAATATTATCTAGAATTCTTTCTCATATGATTAGGTCTATAGTTACTTGACCCTCCAGCTTTCTTTTGCCACACAACAGTTAACCTTTGGATATTTATTCCATCTCCAGCACTTGTAGTTTTCCTATGCACTCTTAGCCTCCTGTGAAGCCCTGTTGATCTCTACAGAGTTGCCTGAGGTATTTTGAGACTCGCTGGACTGAATCAGCTGTGCTTATCCCTCCAGTCCAATGGAGTGATTGGTGCTGTCATTTCAGGATCACCGTTATCTAACCCATCTTCTGACTTCACGTTTTTAAATGCTTTCTCCCTTTCAGCCAGACCAGTTCCATCTTCTGAAATGAAATGTGCCTGGGCTGTTAGAATCACAGAACAGTCTGGGTTGGAAGGCCCAACCCCCTCTGCACTCAGCAGGGACATCCTCAACTAGATCAGCTTGCCCAGAGCCCTGTCCAACCTTACCTTGAAGATCTCCAGTGATGGGACCACAACCACCTCCCTGGGCAACCTGTTCCAGAGTTCCACCACCCTCATGGTACAGAACTTATTCCTCAAATCCAACCTCAATCTGCTGCTCTAGTTTGAAGCCATTGCCCTCATCCTGTCTCTGCAGGCCTTTGCAGACTGTCTCTCTGCAGTCTTCTTATAGCCCTCTTCAGGTGTCCAGCTCTGCACAACAGTCTTCATAACAGCTGTGCCCCTCTCAGGGCTAGTAGTGTAGGATGGATGATGGGAAATAGTGGGCAAGTTTTTCCTACTTCTTGTTACTGGAAACCTGTCAGTGAAAGAGACTTTGCTAAGCAGACCTGTTGGCATGACTTCTTGCAGTAACTCCAACTCACCATCCAAGCTGACAGTGTTAGCCACCATAGTTCCAGGAATGGGACAGGAGGTCAGGTCAATATAGGCAAGTTCTTTAAAAAAAAGTCCAGATTCATTTGTCCCTAAAGGTTCCAGAAGATGCAATGCCAACAGGTAGCAGTGTTAATCATGTGTTCTCCAAGTCAAGCACCTGGCAGGGCACTTCATTTATAAGTAGCCTTTTCCTAAATGTGGGCTGGGTGCTCACCACAGGCTGCAGGAGGAAGGACTGTGGTTCTGAAAGTCTTGAAGTTGCTGAAAGAGTTCTCCAAGTGTAACCATAGTAGAAAAGTAAACAGCTGTCTAACTGCTGTTCAACAGCCCTGTTATCTTGCCAGCCTCAAGCCTGCTTCCCTTTTATAACAGAATCACAGACCTTTCAAGGTTGAGAGGGACCTCCAGAGATCATCCAGTCCAAACACCTGCCAAGGCAACATCAACCAGGGTAGTCCACACAGGAATGCATCCGGGTGGGTTTTGAAGGTGTCCAGAGAAGGACACTCCAGTGCTCCAGCACCCTCACTGTAAAGACGTTTCTCCTCATGTTGAGCTGAAACCTTCTCTATTCCAGTTTGTATCCATTGCTCCTTGGCTTATTGCTGTACACCACCCAAAAGAGCTTGGCCTTGTGTTATAGGGGTGTAATTAATTAATTGTAAGATTTTTCCCCAAAATTAATATTGCTTATTAATTTTCAATATTCAAAACTCTCACCACCCTGACCACTAATTTTAATAACTGGTTCTTTGTACAGTCATGGAATGCATTATGTAAAGGATAAACTAGATCCAGAAATAACTAGCAAGTATATAAAAATTAGTCAAACTGGAAGCAAAGGTCCTTATGGTCAATATGCACACTAGATAGACTCAGGAAAGCTTCTTTCTGCTTATGGCAGAAGGCAATTGATAAATTACAAGAGGATTCAATTATTTACTCACAAAATATTATTTCCTGACTCATGGGGCTAGCTGCATCTTCAGACAGTACCCAAACACTTTCAGGGAATTCTGTCAGTGTCTTCTTGTCAGCCACTGTGGCTTCTGATTCTTCCCAGTCTTCATGGGATGCTGGGGAAAGGGGGTAGATGAAGTCTGGCCTGGTTCTGGATGATTTGTGTATCTCCAGGGCTTCCTGTCCTGACAGGAGTCTTTCAGGGGTAGGCAGGATGTCTTGTGATGTGCCGTCTCAGCATGGATATCATGCTGACTAAGCAGGCCTATCACATGTAGGTATTTAGAGCCTCGAAGTAGGCAGTTTCCAGGCAAACAAACTAATTTATAGCTTAGCAAAGTGTAACGCTATAAAGAATAGAAGCAGGCAGCAGAAAGCAAGGAAGAATACAATGGCAGAGCATGCTGCGTTACTTGTTCATCTCCTTGTATCAAATCAGCCCGAGACTAATGGGCCTTTGGACACAAATTAGCTAATCAGAATGGCAGTTAGCCAAGCTTGACCATATTAGGTGAAGCCATAGGCTTGCTTTACCCATATTTGGGAAAGACTCTGGTAAGAGAAGCCATCAATGTAGCCTGTTTTAGTGGAATTTGCTTTCCTGTGGACATCCACTCCACTGAGAAACATCATTCTGAAGGGCCAGCCTCTTTGGTGGGACATGGTGTGGTGCACATGAAGGGCTGTGAACTATGATGGCAAGAGAGAGCAGAGTTTGCTGTAACTCTACACAGTACCAAAAACAGAGAGGGGGAGGGTATTTTTTTTAACAACATGTTACAAATCACAAGCCTTTGTTTCATATAATGCCAGCTGCCACTTCAAGCTTTTGTTTTCTTTCAGATTGTGGAAGCCTGAACTGAAATATCCCGACCGACAGAGTGACGACGACACCACAAGGTGGGGTTTCTGGCTTTCTTGGTCTCACCTCAGTCATTCCAGAGTTCTAAAAGTGCTCTACATTCTGACTTTACTAGGATGGCTTGCCTAATGAATCCCTGTGGCTTGTTTAAACAAAGCCAAACAGTTTGGTAAGACTCCTCCTGTGTCTGCATGGATGTGTGTTATGCATTTTGATGGTGCTCTAAATAAACAGAAGAGGCTGTGCAATGAAGGTGTTTATGGCACCTAGGTAGAAACTGAAGTGAAAATAAAAACACGTTGGGATTTTTGTCAGCTCTGTTGTGCAGGTGTCTGTTTCTGTAGAAAATGTCCTGCTGACAGTGTGAATTGAGCTCTCTGGTGCTGCTGAATCCAAGCACAGCAAGCTGAATCTATGACATGGAGCTTTTTCTCTTCTCACTCTTCAGTTCTGGGTTTTGTGGTTGTCAATAATGTTCTCTGAAACATGGGTTGATGACTTGCTTGTCAGTCACCACATGCTCGCTTCCTTTCAGGGTTTGTTGCAGTGCTTTGCTGAAATGTTTTATTGAAAGTGTTTACAGAGTAAATTTGCAAGGTGGCACCAATGCGAAGAAATGCTGATCCCTGTGTTTTGCACTACACTGGCATTAGCTGCTCAGGGAAGGATTTGTGCAATGGCTGCAGACAGCTTCTGGTTGCTTGGATGGCTCAAGAGAAGAACACCAGAAAGAAGGGGTAATCGGAACAAGCTGCCTAGGGAAGAGGGGATGTCACCATCCCTGGAGGTGCTGAATGTCCAGACATCACACTTGAGGACACAGCTTGGTGGGCATGGTGGTGTGGGGTTGGCAGTTGGACCTGATGACCTTTGAGGTCTTTTCCAACCTGGTTAATTCTGTGATTCTGTGAACGTGTAGACATCATACTTCAGGACACCACTTGGTGAGCATGGTGGTGTGGGGTTGGCAGCTGGACTTGATGACCTTAGAGGTCTTTTCCAACCATATCAATGCTGCAATTCTAAATACCAGTTCTGCTTTACCCAGTGGTTGTTGCAAGGACAATACTTTGGTCATTCCTCTTTCACCAGAAAAAGTGCTGACCTCAGCTACTTGAAGTTTTGAAGCACCAGGTTGGTCTGGTGACACTGCACAGCTATGAGGAACTTACAGGTTTGACTTTCTTGCCTTTTTTTTTCTGGGGGTGGTTCTTGTTCTTTCTAGGGTCAGGAATGAAGTAAAAACTGGGATGTGTGTTTCCTGCATCTATGTTCTGGGGGCAGTTTTTTCAATACATTGCTGCTCTTACTGCAGTCCCTCTTTCCTGTTTTGGAGGTTCTTTTTGCCTGCATCTAAAGGTGTGAGTTTTCCAGAGTACATGTCCATGGCAGGATCTCTGCTGCGTGTTTTAGAGTATAGTGTTTTTCACCAGATCTGCAGTAGTGCCTTATAACTGTGCTGGGCTGCAGTGCAGACCTACTGTTTGTATTTTCAAGGTGCTAAAAAGAATTGCCACAGCCATGTAAGCCTGGTTTTGTATGTTTGTGGAAGGCAGGAAGAGAAGCAGGTCAGGTGTGAAAATCTATCAGTGTTCCTCTGGTTGTCAGCGTTCTTGAAATAAAACTGCCAGGGTGTCCTTCTCAGGGTATGAATTCTTGTCCAGAGAGAACAGGTCTAGCTTTGATTTCAGTGAGCACAAAGCACCTTTTCAGAGGCTCCTTGTCAGCCTCTGTGTGCCGTTGAACAGGATTCCTTAGGCAAAATGTTAAATGGTCAGGAAGAGTCTTTCAAAGGTGTAATGATGCCGAGACCAGGAGCTACAGTGGGTGACAGTGATTCGAGGGTCTGAGCTCAAAGTGTAAATGAAGCTGTTGGTTGTTGCTCTTCACGAAGAGTAACAGGGAAACTGAGGAGAGTTCCTTCTGCATTTTAATTCGCTGGTGATAGCCTGAGTTTTGGAAGTCTTGATGGCAGGTGTTGAATGTGCTATCTGCTCTTACCAGAGCTCATCACAAGCAGTGATGCCTGTAATAAAGTCAGCACTGGCTACTGAGCTGTCAGCTGAAAGGAAGAAGTAAACTGATTTCTGCTCTTAGAAGAGAGTAGTAATTCAATTTTCCCTGTACCCAGATGTTTTTGATATTGCAGTTTATCGTGTAGAGGAGAGGTGTTCTTGCATAAATAGACAGTGAAAAGCTTATTGTAATTTAGTAACTGGTTGCCTAAATCCTTTTTTTTTGTAAGCTGACCAAACAGTGAGTGCAGGCTGCAGGATGAGGAGAGGCTCAGAACCCTGGGGCTCTTTGATCTGGTGAAGAGGAGACTTAGAGGGGATGTAATCAATGTTTACAAATATCTGAGGGCTGGGGGTCAAGAGGGAGAGGACAGACTCTGCTCAGTTGCGCCTTGTGATAGGACAAGGGGCAATGGCTGGAAACTACAGCACAGCAAGTTCCATCTGAACACGAGCAAGAACTTCTTTCCTGTAAGGCTCCCAGAGCACTGGCGCAGGCTGCCCAGAGAGGTTGTGGAGTCTCCTTCTCTGGAGCCTTTCCAGCCCTCTCTGGATGTGTTCCTGTGCGACCTGCACTAGGTTCTCTGGTCTTGCTCTGGCAGAGTGGTTGCACTGGAAGATCTCTAGAGGTCCCTTCCAACCCCTAACATCCTGGGATCCTGTGATTGTCTTGCTTAACATCAGGCTCTTGTGTGTAGCTGCTGCTTGCAAGAGGTGTGTTGCCCTGTTCTTTCCACCTGCAGATAGCAGAGCCTATAGAAAAGCAGCTCAGGAGGGCTCTGAAGGTCGCTGGTGGTGTAGCTGTTTTTTGAAGAACCTCTATCTTTCTGTTGAATCTAGAAAAAGGTTTTGGGCACCTCTGTTTTGTGCTGAATACAAGGTATGGAGGAACTGGGTGAGCTGATGTTCCTTATAGACAGACGGAACTGGCTGAACAATTACGTCTGTACTGTTCAAGGAGCGACAGGACAGCTATGATACCAGGGGGTCTTTTGTACTTTGGCACCTCATAGAATCATAGAATGGTTTAGGTTGGAAGAGACCTCAA
>VWZI01017293.1:42599-157834 GCA_013396835.1 Psilopogon haemacephalus | reverse complement strand
AAAGAAAGAAAGAAAGAAAGAGAAAGAAAGAGAAAGAAAGAAAAAAAAAAGAAGAAGAAAAAATATAAAAAAAGAAGGAAATAAATTCTTAAAAATCCCATCTTCTAGTTGTAATACATATTGTACACATGGACCATAAAATATGACTCTAGATCATGCCCAAATGGATCATAGTAATTTTGTTTCCTTCCTAATTACTGAGAAAAGATGACAGAGCTGAAGCAAAGGGGAAGGGGAGTTGGACACCTTTCATTTTGGGGGCATGCTTCTGGGGGAAGGAAAGAAGGACCTTTGTATGCATCCTTCTCACTGAGACTGCTTAATGGTAACAACCTCAGGCTTACTAAATGTTACAATACTTCTCTCAGAATATGGGTGTCATGGTTTGGCAGTTACCTCCCCCCACCTTTTGAGATAAACCCCGGCTAGGACTCAGAACACTGGAAGTTGATAAATGAAGCTTTGTATTTACAGCTTTGCACAATATACAAGCAGATATTTACAAGGTATAATAGATATTTACAGATATATACAATGAAAAGGTAATACAGAAACACCACAGCCCTCCCAGAGACCAAAATCCCAAAGAGGGGTTAACCAACCACCCCCTACCACCTTTCCCCCCTTCCCCAATCTTATCTCACCACCTGTTGATGCTGCAGATAAGCGGAGGTAGATCGGCCAGGGGGGTTAGCAGTAGAAAGAAGTTAGTAGTATTACTGAGAATTAGCTACCAAGGCAGAAACAAAGGAGACCATGCAAAAAGCAGCTATAGCCAGAGCGGTCTGAAACCATCTGCCCTATCTATATTTTGGTTATAACTTTAAAAACTTTTTTTTTTTTTTTCTCAGTAAAGCTCTGGGTGAAGTGACATACTGTGCTTTCCTCTCTCAGCCAGTAGCCTAATTTCTCACTCAAATCCTCCAATTAGTTCAAACCAGCACAATGTGCAATCTCTGTAGAATGAAACTCTGCACTTTTGCTGACAAACCCCGCAGCACTTAGCATGCAAGTGAAATATATTTAATGTCTCAAGGTCAACTTACACCTCTTTCCATCTTGCAGTGGCAGCTCTTCCCTTTTCTATCCTTCCAGTTCAACAAGGCTTCACCATGGACAATGGATCATAGAATCACAGAATCATAGAATGGTCTAGGTTGGAAGAGACCTCAAAGATCATCCAGTTCCAACCCCCCGCCATAGGCAGGGACACCCCCCACTAGATTTGAGCAGCCTGACATGCTTCCAAGGAAGCTTTTGAGGTTCCCAGGAACATCATCCCCATCCAAACTCTTTTTGTTCTCCCTGCCTATAGATAGTCAAGGAATCTTTGCTTTGACTCATGACATTTCTTTTTGAGGCAACTTCTAACATAGGAACCTTGCACAAGAAAAATCCTCCCAAATTCAGAGAAACTGCCTACAGACTGAGTGCCAGTGAGGGTGCTTGCTCCAAAAGGAAGGAACAGAACAGCTGGGCAAAGAGGAGTCTAATGAGGTTCAACAGGAATAAGAGCAGAGTCATGCACCTGGGAAGGAACAATAAACTGCATCAGTTGGGAGGTGATCTGTCTGCTGGAGAGCAGCCCTGTGGAGAAGGAACTGGGCCAGCTTTCCTGATTTTGCAGTCAGAAATGGAGGTACACAGAGGTCTTGTGTTGGGATGGGAGAGGAAGACTTCTGCCTTTCCATTTGTGCAGTGCCCCCCATCAGNGACCCAGGTGCAGGACCTTACACTTGGCCTTGTTAAATTTCATGAGGTTAGCCTGGGCCCACCTCTCCAGACTGTCCAGGTTCCCCTGCATGGCATCCCTGCCCTCCAGCAAGTCGACTGTGCCACACAGCTTGGTGTCATCTGCAAACTTGCTGAGGGTGCACTCGATTCCTCTGTCCATGTCACTGACAAAGATGTTAACCAGCACTGGTCCCAGCACTGACCCCTGAGGGACGCCACTTGTCACTGGTCTCCAGGTGGACATTGTGCCCTTGATCACCACTCTCTGTGTGCGACCATCCAGCCAATTCCTTATCCAGCGAGTTGTCCACCCATCAAGTCTGTGTTTTTCCAGCTTGGTGACCAGGATGTCATGTGGGACAGAGTCAAAGGCCTTACTCGGGTCTAGGTAGATGACATCAGTTGCCCTTCCCTTGTCCACTGCTTCTGTGACTTTATCATAGAAAGCCACCAAATTTGTTGGCATGATTTGCCCTTGGTGAAGCCATGCTGGTTATCATCAGGCACCTCTGCTTTGTTCTCCAAAGGATGTGCCTGGAGTGTCTGCAGGAAATTGCCCTCCCTACTGAGGAAGAGACAGATTAGTTGTGAAGCCTTGTAACATCTCCCCCTCTCTCAGGCAAGGCTTCTTTTGCTCAGACCAGTGCTGTCCAAGAGCAAACTTATTACATTCATCCTCTACAACTATCCCAGATACTCTTCTTTTGTTTTCTGGATAATTTTTTACATAAGAATTTGTTGAAGTCTGCTGGTCCAGGCTGTTAAACTGCTCCTTGTGTCTGTGACTGTCAAAACAGTTAAAATCCCCAGGTAGGTTGTGGATGCCTCCTCCGTGGGGGTTTTCCAGGCCAGGCTGAGCAGCCAAGTCTAGTTGAGAGGTGTCTCTGCCCATGGTGAGGAGCTTGGAGTAGATGATCTCGGAGGTCCCTTCCAACCTAAGCCATTCTATGTACATGCATGGAAGTATTTCAAGCCTGCATTCCTTTGTTTCCTAATACTCAGAGCTTTTGAGTGTGCCTGAGCTCTTCCTGAAGGTATTGTCACATTTGTGTTTTCATATTAACACAGTTTTTTGATGTTGACGAGAAACATGATTCACCTTCCAAAGGCTGAGATTTTGGTCTTTTTGTGTGATGTAGGTCCCAATTCCATGCTAGGATAGTTGATTAATTTCAATCTATGTTCAGATGAGGGGGAAAAGGTGGTAAAACTACAGTGCAATGTAATAAATAGGCAGACACTGTAAGTAGAAATGTCCAAAGTCCTTGTAAATCCTTGAGAAAACCTATCTATATATATGTATATGTATATGTATATGTATATGTATATGTATATTTTATTTGTTTAACCAGCTTGCAGTACACGATGCAGTATGCCGCATTTCAAAATAGAGTAACATTTTATTACAAAAGGCTAAGTTGACGTTAATAAAAATATTGTAGGGGAAGAATATCCTGGTCATACCTGTTAAGGCACAAGCTCTCCAGAAAAGGAATACTTGTATACTCCTGTGAAAAATACCTAACACAAAAGGTTACACACTGCCACTTAAAATGCAAGGACTTTCAGTGCTCATTGATATCTCTAGAGCTGTTTTGCAGTAGTGTCCTGAAGCACTTCTATTCATAGATCCATAAAATGGTTTAGGTTGGAAAGAACCTCAAAGTTCATCTAGTTCCAACTCCTTGCTTCCACACTTTCCACTAGCCCAGGTTGCTCAAGGCCACATCCAGCCTGGCCTTGAACACCTCCAGGGAGGGGGCATCCATGACCTCCATGGACAATCTGTACCAGTGTCTCACCACCTTCAATGTAAACAATTTCTTCCTTCAGCCCATTCCCTCTCATCCTATCACTACAAGCCCTTGTAAAAAGTCCTTTCCTGGCCTTCATGCAGGCCTCCTTTAGGCACTGGAAGGCAGCTGTATGGTCTCCCTGGAGCTAGTTCCTCTTCCTGGCTGTAAGCTAAGACTTGGTGTAGTATTTAAGGGAAAAAAATAAAGAACACTGGAGAATAGTGAAGAAATTTTAATCCTTAATTTCTAGAAAGATAATGAAATTCAACTATTGTGTATTTCACCACAAGAGCTGACAACATTCACCTAGGAAAAAAAAAAGCCCTAGAAATGACATAAAACTTTTCAGAGCCAGTCCCCTGGAGATCCTTCACATTTCATCACTGGCATACTAATTAGCTTGTCTTGTCAAACTTTGATTGGTCTGTCATTTTAATGCAAGGTTTAACGTAACAAAGTTTCTTTCAATCACTGCCACTTAGTACTTTTTAATTTCCCCAATGAGAGATTTTATCTGTGTTGATAATGTCAGAGAAGCAGCTAAGCACTAATAACTATCAAAAGTTATTTCAAACAGGGTGACCATGCTAGTGTTTGGGGTGTAATATTTACTCTTTAAACACTTTTTAAAATTCAATATTGTAGCAGAGCTATTGAGCTGCCTCTGTTTGTATATGTGACATCAAAGCAAGCAGTGCCAAAATACATGGTGTGTCTTGGAAAAGCAGGACCCCTGTCTTGAGAAACAACCCAGAGAGAAAGCAGGATGCTGGCATTTGAATAAGACAAAATTCTTTGTAGCAGTACCAAAAAGGGAGCCTCTGAACCTTCTCTGTGTGGTTGTTTTGTTGTCCCTTTGTGGGAATCTTGTACTGCTGGAAGCCTGCCTGCCTGCTCATCCTCACCAGGTGGAAAAGCAAGGAGTCTGCACCATCAGTGCTAACTCTGCTCACAGTGGGGGAAGAAGAAGAGCCAGCAGGAAGGCAGCAAGCAGAAAATAGTTGAGGAACGTGGAAACTCTGTCCCAGATCGCTGGGGTTTGGCATGCAAAAGAGGAAAGTAATGGAAGTTCTTGGGGAGAGGTGTTGTTCACAGGCTGCCAGAATGAATCAGTGGTCTATGGGATAGATGATGAAGTTTTCTCTCTTGTTGAAAGGTAGACACAAATCTGAACAGTAGTGTTTTACACCCACTTACAAAGATGTAATTGACTGCAGAATACCTCTCCACAGAGAATTATTAGCAATGTAGTGCATCCACTGAGCTAAAGAAAAAATGTTTCCTAAACCAGTGAGAGCTTAACCGTCTGTCATGCTTTCGTGTAGCCACTTAATCTATTGTGTAGCTAGCTAGCTTACAACTAACAGTTTATCTCATCTGGAACAAGTTAGGTCTGAACAGATAACAAGACCTTCCTAGTGTGTTTTGGCAAAGGGCATTCTCTGATTTCACGCTGTTCATAATTGGCTAAGTTAGTGAACTACATTTGCCAAGATGGGAATATAGTTTCACAGCTTTGCAGAAATGAAGGCCACAAGGGACCATTAGATCATTTGATCTGCCCTTCTATATGTTACAGGTCATAAAATTGCATCCAAATAATTCGTAGGAAGTCCAAGAGCCAAAATACCAGGTTTTCAAACCAGTTTATGTGCCTTACATAAAGAGCAGTGCAGCTTAATGTGCCACCAATGGACAAAAGCATAGTATTCCCAGTGATCCCAGTAGTCAGACTTTGATCCCTGACTTTGAAATGGAAAGGAAGAGAAAAATCCCATACAAAGAGAAAAATGTAATCGGATTGCTCCCATCTGCCCCTGGTCTGACCAGTACATGTAAGTACAGTAATCATGGTGGTTTGAGCATGTCAACAAGATGCACCAAACAGGAGCTTAGGAGGATTTTCTGTACCATCTCGGAGCAGTAGTCCATCATTCTCAGGCTTTGGTCTCTACTTACGACCAGTCTCTAGCACTTCAAAGAGCAGCTGACAATGACAGAACCTCAGATCTCAGAAGTGAAATCAATACAATTGGAGGAGGCTCTGCCAAAAAAATAAGGAAACTTCTTTGATCCAGTCTGAAGCACTGGAGCATGAGGTACCATTATTTTCAACAATCTGTTATTTTGAGGTTTCAGAATGACCTGGCACTGACCATGGAAGTAATCCCTGAAATACTGAGAGAACTGGGACCATTTAGTCTGGAGAAGGCTGAGAGAGGATCTTATTAATGTCTATAAATATCTGAGGGGTGGGTGTCAAGAGGAGGGGGACAGGCTCTTTTCAGTGGCACACAGTAATAGTACAAGGAATAGTGGATATAAGCTAGAACACAGGATGTTCCACCTCAACATGAAGAGAAATTTCTTCACTGTGAGGGTGACAGAGCACTGGAGCAGGCTGCCCAGCAAGGTTGTGGAGTCTCCTCTGGAGACTTTCAAAGCCAACCTGGACATGTGCTAGGTGATTCTTCTCTGGCATAGAGGTTGGCCCCTGTGATCTCTGGAGATCCCTTCCAACTCCTGACATTCTGTGATTCCCTGGGCTCTGAAGGAGGGGAGAAGTCTGGAGGTTGGAGTTTGCCAGCTCCAAAAGTTGGCAGCCAGAACCTCCTTTTCAGACAAGCCTGTGATGAAGTATTCTTCACAACCAAATAAGAATGGGGGGGTGAGGGTGGGAGTGTTTGTGGGGTTTGTATATTTGTTTGTTTTTAATAGAAACTCTCAGCCATCAAAGTCTGTGTTTTCCCTAAGAGGTAACTGGAATGTTCCATCAGTTTTGCTCCTAGGAAATAATCTTATTTCAGAACTGAGCTTACCTAACTGCAGATGGACTTTGAGAGGTTCTTGTAAACAAGACAGAAGGACCTCACACTGTGAAGTGCCTTATTTAAATAGAGGTGTATGGCACATATAGTTACATGCTATAACCAAACTACATCTCACTCTTATGATGAAATAAACATCAGTCATCTCCCTTCTGGAAATCCCTCTGCTTTTGCATATCCAGAGGCCACACTGAGGGAGTGGAACCTCATCCAATCTGGCATTGTACACCTCCAGGCAGGAGGCATCCACAATGTCCCTGGAGAGCCTGTTCCAGAGTCTCACCACCCTTGTACTGAAGAATTTCTTCCTAAGATCTAAACCTACTCTCTCTCAGTTTCAAACCATTCTCCCTTGTCCTGTTTCTAGACACTCTGATGAAAAGTCACTCTCCAGCTTTCCAGTAAGATCTCTTCAGATATTGGATGGCAGCTCTAAGGTCCTCCTAGTCTTCTCTTCTCCAGTTTGAACAACCCCAGCTCCCTCAGCCTATCCTCACAGCAGAGTTGGTTTAGCCCTTGGATCATCTTTGTGGCCTCACTCCAACAGTTCTGTGTCTTTCTTATGCTGGGGACAGCAGAACTGGATGTAGTACTCTCTCGCCTGTTTTTACACTGATTTCAGGTAAAAACAGTACTGTTCCCTTTGGAGCACAATAAAAAATATGTTGAAAATCTGAAATTTCCAGCAAGTCTGTTATTTCTCTGTATGTGCAGGATGTGATGCTGCCATATACAGTGTCCAGATTTCTCTTACTATAGCAAACATTTTTTCATCACTCTTATTTTTCCACCTCCTGATGCATCTTTTGTAGATCCCAGCTCTCCACTTTCTTCCATCTCAGGATATTATCCAAGTATTTTGGCATGAGACTGACAAAAGTTGATGGGAGAATTAAATCTACGTTGTGCTGTAATGGTGTGTGCTTCCTTTGTGGAAAAGTTTCTCAAAGACTTAACCAAGCTGAAATCAGTAGGAAACTGCAGGCATTGTTCTAAGTATCGGAGAATATAATGGAAAATTCTATTCCTTTTAAATGACTCTTTCACTGTACTTTGGGATTTGAGAGCAGGGATGTTATTTCCTAGCATCCTGTAGCATATTATAAAAGAAAGGGGGGTGGGGGGGGAGGGGGTGGAGAACAAGCCCTGTGATCAAATTAAGTTGATTTCTATAGAACTTTTTCTATATTGGTTAATTATTCATGGTGAAATCCTCTGAGTAAATGGATTTCACAGAGAGATGATGGGGATGATCCATAAAGTGCAAGAGCAAGGAAGCTGTATACGCCGAGCAGGGAGTATTTTAACATTTCATTTCTATGCATGGCTTAAAGTACAAATAGCAAAACCTGATAAGTATAAAACAAATTAGAATGACAATATATACTGTTGTTGTGAAGAAAGTATTGTGGTGTAGCATCTCATTTGCCATTTACATTGCAAAATTTATATTTATAAAAGTTCATAAACTGGATGCAATTCTTAAGAGACTTCAGATCCTTAGCTGAGAGCCAGGTGTCCTTTGTTAGGCTGATTATGTGTGGGTTTGTTGCTCTACATTCTCTCAGTAACTCCAAATTAAGGTTCTTTGCATAATTCTCAAACCTGGAATTTCAATAAGGCTTTTCATTCCCAGGACTAATATATACTGATCCAGCCACCCAGTTCCTAATTCCTGTATAAGGAATGCAGTACTGTTATCTCAGTGTTAGTCACTGCAAAACTCCATCAGAGGAATTAAAGAACTACTTCCATCAAAGCAGTTACTGGGCAGCCTGAGAATAAACCCCAAGATTTTCACAGTTCCACTTCCTAGAAATGCAAATATTGCCCCAAATGTTACTGCTGCTCCCAACAGTGTTTTATAAGGGACACTGGGGAGAGGGGAGAAGAAGGGAGAATGGAGAACAAGGGAGAAGGGAGAAGGGAGAAAGGAGAATGGAGAAGGAAGAAGAAGGGAGAAAGGAGAAGGGAGAAAGGGGAAAGTAGAAGGGAGAAGAGAGAAGGGAGAGCAAAGACCTGTTGTAAAGCAAAAAGCATGGCAAGTATGGCATCTAGACAAGGGAAAAAAAACTTTATAATACTGGAATGAATTTGCTCCTTGTGTCAAGTGTGAATGGTGCCTGCATTGTAGGGTTTTGTTGTCCACTCTCCTGAGCAGATGGAGCTTGCAGTTGTATGTCACTTGTTTATTACATCCTCTTAAGATTAGTAGCTGTGTGACCAGATGGGTCTAGGAGCACAGCTGTGGATACAAGGAAATAAATGAAACCTGTCTGATGCTGCCATGCCCTTTTGTGAGATACTGACGTGTTGCAATTGCAACAAAGCAAAAATCACTTTCCTTTAATATATTAGTGAATTAGGTGTACTTTTTTTTTTTTTAATCAAATCATAGGAAATCAAGAGGATGAGGTTCAGAAGATGATACAATTCTAAGAGGAAAACATAGCCGAAATCTGCACCAAACATCCTTAATGAATGTACAGAAGCCATTCTTTATATGACAAAATAAATTTAAAGTACATCCCAAATTTTCACCCAGATAAAATGTAAAGCAAAGGTTTCTATAGAACAAAGACTCCTATAGAGCACATGCCAACTAGGCAGGAGTATTTCAAAGTTTATTAGATGGCATATGTTGAATTATTGATCCAACATTCTGATAAACTACATAATGCATTCATGTAAATGCAAATGAAATGCTGTTCTAGAGAAGAATGCCAGATTATGGGCTAGACTTTCAAAAATGAAGCTATCACATTTTAACTCCATCAGAGCCACACAATGTTGGTCACAAAGCCACCACCAACCTAGATACATTGGATGGAATTCATCATGGAATCACAGAATCACGGAATGGTTTTGGATGGAAGAGACCTCTAAGGGTCATCTAGTCCAAGCCCCTCTGCAGGGGCATCCTCAACTAGATCAGGATACTCAGAGCCTTATCAAGCCTCACCTTGCATATCTCTGGGGATGGGGCCTGGGCAACCTGTTCTAGCATTCCACTACCCTACACTGCATCCTACAATGCAGTTCTCCACACCGGAGATATTATGTCCACTCTCCTTCTAGTCTAAGGGAATAAATAGGCATTCCTAGGAAGAGTTCACCTGATGTCTTTTAGAGGACATGGTGGATCTTACACCAAAGAGAGTCAGATTCTCTCCTCAGATTCTAAAGAGTGTCTGATTACCTAGGTGTGGTGCAGGCATCTCTCTCCTCTCAGCCTTGCTGGCAGAGCAGATTTGATGTGGCATCTTCTGTTAGTTGTTACAAAGTCCCTGAACTGTTTGCTACACAGCTGGGCTGTCCTGTTGCAGGTGCTTTGTCAGTCAATATCAAGCTGAGATTTTATGGGGATGTTGTTGCTTAATTTTGTAGATGGAAAACAGTTTGGAGGGGATACAAACTAACCTGTTCCCTTTGAGCACTCAGTGCATGAATTAGAAAATCTATGGGAATGATAAGGAATGAAGCAGTATTTTAGCTGTGAAGTGGCACTTTCTGTGAACTCAAATTTCTATTTTTTCCTTTCATTGTCTAGCAAAATGAGAGTCGCAGAATCGCAGAAATATTCCAGTTGGAAAAGACCCCCAGGATCACCAAGTCTAACTGATATCCCTGCTTTATAAAGTTCACCCTTAAACCATATACCCAAGCACCACATCCAAATGACTTTTAAACACATCCAGGGTTGGGGACTCCACCAACTTCCTGGGCAGTCCATTCCATTGCCTGACCACTCTTGCTGGGAAAAAATGTTTCCTAATGTCCAGCCTAAACCAACTCAGTCACAGCTTGAGGCCATTCCTGCTTGTTCTGTCTCTATTACCTGTAAGAAGAGACCAGCAGCAGCCTCTCCACAACATCCTTTCAGGTAGCTGCAGACAATGATGAGGTCTTCCCTCAGCCTCCTCTTCTTCAAGCTAACCATCCCCAGCTTCCTCAGTTGCTCTTCATAAGATTTCTTCTCCAGTCCCTTCCCCAGCTTTGTTGCCCTCCTCTGCACTTGCTCCAGCACCTCCCCATCTCTCTTGTATTAAGGTGCCCAAAACTGAACACTATACTCCAGGTATGGTCTGACCAGAGCCAAGTACAAGGGGACAATCCAATCACCTCCCTACTCTCACTGGACACAGCATTTCTAATACAAGCTCAGATGTCATTGGCTTTCATTGCTACCTGCACACTTCAGAATGCATGTTGTTTTCCAGAAAAACAAAAACTTTAAAATGTGAAATCCTGTGACTCTGAAAGGAGCAGTGTTATAAAGAGGATGAGCTTCCTGTGTTTTATTATATTTGAGATCTAAAGTTAGAGCTTAACAGAGTCCAGCTTGAAGATAGAATATAATGAGAGGCAGACACATAATGAGTGTGATGTGTAGCACAGAAACAGTTTTATGCTTCTGAAAGCTGCTATAAATCATGTATACTTTGGAAGACTGTTTTATGTTAATTAAGGAAGATGAGGCAAGTTGCAATATTTTATGGGAAGAGAGGCAAGTGCAAGTGCAAATTGTTGTGCTTTTTGCCTTATTGCAGAGAGGAAGGGAGAAAAGTTTCGTCCAATTCTGAAGGATTTTTTAGCTCCATATTGTGATGCATGCCAGGAGGTTGGGAGGTAGAGGTAGTAATTTTCATTGACTTCCACCATACTGTGTTTGCTTCATTAAAAAATTACAAATTTGTTGGCAAAAAGCAGTAACATATTGCTGGAAAACATCAAAATTCACAGTGTAAATTCATAACTTCAATTTGTGTTCAAAACTGTGGTTTGGGAATTGAATTCTGCCTTTTCTTTTAAAAGAGAAGGAATAGCATAATAAAAGGATTGAAAGCTCTGTTTTCTAGGTCATACCGCAAACCTTTAAGCCAAATCTCCTTATTCTGGCACTACACCAGAGTCACCAAAATGTGCTTTATAACTTGCTGAAATGGTGATCACAAGTAATTCCTTCAAGTATCAATGCCTTATGCAGTTATAGATGTCTGATGTAATTTCAGTGTGCATTATAAAAAGGAAATAACATTTCTTCCTGACCTGTCTGCAGTTATGGTACTATTTCTAACAGATTTTTCTTTCTCTCTCTCATTTGTACAGGAAGTTGCCCTTGTCCTTGCAGCTATACTGGTGTTTTTGTTGGCTTTCTATGCTTTCTTTTATCTTAACATTTCCAGTGAAGTTGACCTTGATCTGGATCCAGATGAAAACTAGCAGATGCAACGAACCTATCATCAAGATTTCTTCAGCTTGAACAAGACTATGTAGGAACACACAGTCCCTTCACTGTGAGACAGTAAATGATGCCATTTCTTGCAGTCCAGATTCATAAGAAAGTTTTGCAATGCATCAAGTCACTTTTACATTCCAGATCTTCAAAAACAAGAGAGCACTTCTGCCTGGCCAGTGTATTTAGGCAGGAGCAGCAGGACCATACATGAGGTTTATTGTTTACATTATCTTTTTTTCTCAGGCAGAGAACTTTGATGTCAAAAGACAGGTGCTATTATTATCGGGGGTGTTGATGCTGACTTCACAAGAGGATAGTCTGCCTTGACTAAATTTAGGAATCAAAGCTTCCTAATTGCCAAATTAGACTCCTTCCCTTTCCAAAAATAAAGCAGGGATATCAAATTAAAAGTCTTGTCTTGATTTGTATTTTAAACTCTATCAAAGCTCCCCTCGTCTTTTCTCTCCCTTTTAATCTTTCCTTTGCCTGTGTGCACATAAGACAGGGCAAGAAGAAGGAAGAAATTGTAGGAAAAAAATATCTTTTTAGAATCAGTCTGTCACCTCCTATATGGACTTAATTTGATGTCATCCCAGATTCTGTATGCCCATGTATCTGCAGTAATCTTTTTCATTCTTTTGCCAACTGTTCAGCACACATGTGTTCTGTCAGAAATGGCACCTGGATGACAGAAGCTCTAACATTCACATATGCCTCTGAAACACAGCTCTTTGCCTCCTGTTCTGTCTGAGCTAGCGTAAATAGAAAGTTCAGTCGATGTTGGCTTTAATTGGTGCATTGCTCTATTATTAATAGAAAGTCAAATTTGCGTTTTAATTATACTCTTCCTGCTGGATATAGTATCAACTTGCTCTGCCTGTTAGGGAGATGTTGTAAAAAAAAAATTGCTTTCCAGTTATACAATAATTTTAATCATCAAGCCAAGGTAAAAAGTTGTATTAAGAAACCTTTCTTTTTTTAATTTTTCTTTTCTTTTCTTTTTCTTTTTTTTCTAATGCATATTATTAATTGGGAAAATCTTAGCTCCAAAACATCCTTCAGTTCTTGCAAAGTACCTTTCAGAATATGTACTGTAGATAACATTTCTGATCCCTTTAATAACCACAAGCCACTAGAAGAAGTCTGTGTGTTAAAGCAGCTGCAGGGAGCTGTAAAATGCTGGCTTTATCCAGCTTTGGCATGTAACTGAGCCTGTCATTGTAAAGATTCAGTCTTGATCGTTCAAAAAATGTGGTCAATCTTTCTCTAGTTTGAATTCACTTTGATGTCAAGCAAAACACATCATCACTGATGGCAGTATGTCATCATTCTGCAATTCTATTAGCAAACTTGCTTGTCTTTGTCTTTCAGACCAGTTTCAGGGCTGAACGTTAGGTTTAGTTGCAAGTGAGATATTTACAGACTTATTCCAGAAATGCCTGGCTAGGATGTCTTATACTGATTTTGAAGACAAAGGGATACAAATACTATAGTAGGAAATATATTTATTTTAAATGAACACAGTCCCATTATCACCACTTAAGGAACTTAGATCAATACAGTTAATTTTCAGACTATCCAGTAACTGTGACCATATACATGATGAGTCTCTAAGGACATAATGAGTCTATAAGGGCACACTTACTATCTTCTCATACTGCTCATTCACTTTATGCAATGCAGGACAAGTCCTCTACAAATTCAGAGTACAACAGTCTTCCAAGAAGAATATGAAGGAGTAGCATAAAGATACACATGCAAATATTGCTTGTGTCCTAATGATGGCTGTTATAGACACCAAATTTATGCCTTCATGTGACTTACAGTCTACTAATACACACATGGTTTTATGGTAAAGCATTATCTGACCCGTGGCCTGACTTTTCAGTGGACGGCAAAGCATATCACAAGCTGTCTGTTTGGATGTGACTTGCCTTTCACCTGACCTATATCAAGCCATATCGCAGAAGCTTCAGGTCTTTCCTCTTGCTTTACATGAACAATTTTCTCATTCTATAAAATGCTGGAAGGATTGCTTTCTTAATGTCTACACAGAGCTCTCTGGGTGATGTGTGGCTTGAGAATGATGTGTAGTTGTCCCCTTAATGCAGCTTGTTTCATAACTTGCTTTCTGAATCACTTACATGGAGAAGCAACCGCTTCTTGCTGCATTTCCCGTAATTATTGCTCACAGACAAAATCCAATTGTGTGTATGTGTGACTGACACATCTTCTCTGATTTGTTGTTTATCACTCCATAATTCCCATAAGCAGGCACCAAACACAAAAGAAAGGTGGACCTGCTTCACTGGGTCCAGAGAGAGGCCACCAAGATGATCAGAGAGCTGGAGCACTTCTGCTATAAAGACAGGCTGAAAGAATTGGAGCTGTTCAGCCTGGGGAAGGCTCCACAGAGACCTTAGAGATGCATTTCAATATCTGAAGGGGACCTACAGAAAGGCTGGGGAGGGACTGTTCAGAAGTACCTGTGGGGACAGGATGAGGGACAATGGTTTGAAACTGGAGCAGGAGAGATTTAAGTTGGACAATGGGAAAAAACTTTACAATGAGAGTGGTGAAATCCTGCAACATGCTGCCCAGGGATGTGGTTGAGGCCCCATCCCTGGAGACACTGAAGATCCAATTGGATGTAGTTGGAAGTGTCCTTGCTGACATCAGGGGATTGGACAAGATGCCCTTTGAGGGTCTCTTCCAACCCAATGGCATCTGTGGATTTATAAAGTGCTGTAGTTTCCAGTTTGTCCGATGGATTTGTTTAGGTTTGGCCTTTTCATTCACAAGAAAGGTATTGGTATGGAACAAGAAAATTTCCCTTTCTTTAGCTAAGCTGGATAGAATTAGTTTAGAAATACATGGCAAATATTGCAGCAAATACACTTTTTCTTTATTATTAAAAGCTCCCACTGTTCATCAAATTATTAATTCTTGGTTTTCTAGAAGACACAAACAAAACAATATTACCAGTGGGGTGTGATTCTGAACTCGCTGACTTGTGAGTCCCCTCCGTTCCATGAAATGACAACTGATATACTCCAAGGGAAAGTAAAAATCTAACTTAAAGTTATTTCTTCTTTCTGGAGTGGTGCTTTGTCCATGCCCAATATTTTTTAGGTGGAGACTGATTTTAATCTTGCAAACATGTGGCTTATTTTGCTGTTAATTATATCCAAGATTTAATGCCTCTTTGTATGAGTTATTTGGTGTCTATTTTATTAATAAATGTGTTTTTACTATTTTTGTGTTCTTATTAATGTGGGATATGTCACACTGAATTACTTAACATTTGAGAGGACATGAAAGCCATCTAAACAGCACAATATTCAAATGTACACAGTGATATTCACCAGTTGTAGAGGATCTGGATTATTTTGGGCAGTTCTAGCCCCTAAGCCTATGTTCAAACTAAGCATAGCCTGTGAATACTTAAAAGACAACAAAGAGAGCTTCCTTTGGCATGCTACCCAATACCAATAGAGCAGATTTCTTCCTGCAGACAAAGTTGTTCACTGTAGCTCCCATCAACTTCAGGCACATTGATTTTATTAGAAAAGTAATACTATTATATCCATTTGTTTCGAAGAAAGATTGCTCATCAGCAGTCTATTTACACTGGTTTAATGTGGGAGATTTCTTCAGCGATATTCACCTCCAGGGAAAGGGCAGATGTCAATATTATTGTTGCTCTCTGCTTGTTTAATAAACAGCCTCCATCAGAGGCTGTAGAGAAGGTGCTCTACTGAGAGCTTGTGTGGTGGTGGGTGGGAGTGGATGTCCTGTCTGGAAGAATCTCAGGCTAGGTGGATGCAACAGTCTTCCAGCAGTGATTTAAGAATCATAGCATGGATTGAGTTGGAAGAGACCTTTAAAGGTCACCTAGGCCAACACCCCTGCAGTGAGTGGGGACATCTACAACTACAGCAGGTTGCCCCGAGTCCCATCAAGCCTGACCCTGAACGTCTCTAGGGATGGAGCTTCTACTACCTCCTAGGGCAACATGTTTCCATGTTCCACCACTGTCATTGTGAAGAATGGTTTTAGAATAGAATAGAATGAGCCAGATCGGAAGAGACCTCCAAGATCATCCAGTCCAACTTATCACCCAGCCCTATCCAATCAGCTAGGCCGTGGCACTAAGTGCTCCATCGAGTTTTGCTCGGTCATCTTTCCTCAGCAGTTTACCTTTTCCCTTTAATCCTACAAAACAGAAGCAGCATGCAGACCATCCCAGGACAGAAGCCTCAGTATGGTAGTTTTACTAATGCTGCTGCTGCACATCGCCAAGGAAAGGCTTTAACTCTTATTTCCTAGAGTCCATAAATACCTTTTACTGGAAGCTTAGGAGGCATGTTATGCATTTCCCTAATGGACTCTAGAGATCTATTTCAACTTTTCTTGAAGAACACTTTATTTAAAGTTCACTGTTGCATATCATATAGACATCCTATGATTCAGGATCTGTTGTAGCACCTTCCGTGCAGCAGAGCACCTGCAGCAGAGACAAATCAGACAGTGAGATTATGCTACAACACTTAACCGCAGACTCCCCTTTTCAGATGTTATCTAGCACAGTTGACCTTAAAAGTCATGTTTGAAAACAAAAAAATTTTAAGCAACTCTACTAAATGAAGGCATAGTTAAAGCTCTACAAAACCACTCATCCCATTTCCATGACAATTACTACCATGGAAAAGGTTTTATCTGCTTAAGGCCAAGTTCTGAATGCTACCCTTCCAGGGAGGAAAAAGTCACTAGCAGCTGACGGTACAGTGATGATTCATTTTGCTCTGATACAAGATTGTGCCTATAAGGCACAACTGAACCAGTTGGTGAAGGTCAAAAGCATTCAGGACAATTCTAAGTAAAGGACTGCACTTGAAATGCAGACTTTGCAAGTTAGGCTGCCAGCAAACAGCCTAGTACAGATCTGGATCACGTTTCAAGTTTTACTTACAGTAGCACAATAATTAGCGGCACTTATGACTAAGAAAATAACAATATGGCACATCAATAAGACAGCAGAAATGCAATTTTGGAACTGCTTCTTACAAGATTTTGTAGTGGATTATGCCTGCACTTTGGGAAATGAAGCCATGATATGAATAAGCTGGCAAAGACTGTCTGTGATCTTATGCTTACAGTATTTTTCCCTGAGAGAGCCAATGGAGATATTTTGCAACACTTTTCCCCATCATCCTCTTAGCTTACTATAATACATTGTTTTGTAGATGTATTTCTACACTCTTCCAAGAGTGGAAGAATATTATTTCTTTTGGTAGCTCATTGATACATTTAATTGACAGAATTCTCTAGTCTTCCTTTGATTCCCTCCTCCCTCAATCACAACTAAATCGATAAGGAGACAGCCAAAATGTTAGGTAGCAGAGTCTCTCAAGCAGATGTCACAGCACTATTTTTTAGCTCGTTTAAATGAATAAACATGTTAAACTGTGAAGTATTACATTTAAGAGAAAAGAAAAAAGGGGGGGACAATCTGTTTACTGTCCTTAATTGAGACAACAATCCTGTTGGATGCCAGTTTTTGGCAGTTGTAGCGCTGAACTATAAATATTGGGACAAATTACAAACTGGGAATTGTGGAGGATTGTTCAAGTAGAAGCTTTGTGCTGCATGAACACTTTTTTTTTTTTTTCCAGTGCTCTACTTTTGTTCTAACTCCTGTAATTGTTATACTGGGTTTGCATGTTAAAACCACAAATAAATATGTAACTAGACAAACAATAGGCTTGATTCTATTGTCTTATTCTGACTCACTAAAGCAAGCAGATAAAAGCTTGAGAGCCCTGCAGAATGGATTTGTGACTTGCCTAAATTCTCCTTTAAAAGTGTTTGTTCAGGTTAGCTCTAAGTGTGACCTACAAAAGGTTCATTCTGCTGAACCTTGGAAAAACTGAGTAGATACAGATCTTGGGGAGTTTGCCATTTCACAAAGAGATTGTAGGAGTTTTAAAGAGTGAAGTAGGGAGTTTTGTGACAAATTGATGTTCCTCTGGGAGTGAGAGTGAAAGAAAATTGAAGCAAAACGGCTAGTTCTTCCAGGAGACAACCAGCTCACATCTCACTGTGTTGCTCAAGAAGAAGGTGGAAGAAAAGCTAATTCTGATTATACATCAGAGCTACCTCAACTTATTTTTCATGGGGTCAAATAAGGGCCAGCAGGAGTTGAAGATGTCTGAGATCAAACAGCTTCTCATCAAATCAATGGTTCATTTATTTAAGGAAGGAAGGGATAAACAAGATTTGGAGCATTTAGTGAAAACATAAGTCAGGCTAATTGCCGTGGCCTTCATGTATAAAAAAAGTCACATTATGCCAAGCTAGAGTAGCTTTGTGTGTCACTGAATTAAATGTAAGTGCACTGATAGTGACGATGTCCCCGTTTCTCTGGAGACATCTTCTCCTCCTGTGATACTATCAGCAGAGGGAAGGGACAAGGCAGGAAATGTCAGGGGAGCCCTTTTGCTTATTCCGCACTCCTAAAGTTTCACCCCTGCTCAATGGGGAGTTGCTGGTGTTTAGAGTAGGGCTGCTGCCATGGATTGCTTTGGACAGGCTACAAAAAACAGCAGAGGAGAGCTTAACCTACAGGGTGAGTCTCCTGCCATCACTGGTGCCTGATTTGTTACCACAAATAAATAGAAACTGAGCTGTTCAGACTTTTTGCTTTTGTTTATTAGATTCTCAGGGAGGTGCCAGGGGGGAAAAAAAAAAAACAAAAACCACCACTGTGCTTTTGAAACTTGTTTTTACACAGTTGCTCCCTTAGTGTTTGTGGGACTGCTTTCCAGTTACTGCCATGCTCATTCCTACTGCTTTTGGTAGGAAAGCTGTAGACTGTCCTTTGGCAAGGAGGGGCTGAGGTGTGACCTGGCATCTCCTGTGCTCTTACCTTGCTGCAACTGAAGAGGCTTAAGTAGCTGTTACTGTGTAAGACTTTTTCTGGTGTGGGAAGGACAGCAAATTCAGAGCTCAGCACAGCTTTCCTCTTGCCTTTGGAGCAGCCCAGCAGATGAAAGTCTTTGCTTGCCTCCCTTTTGATGACTTTCTTACCTAAGGTGCTGTGATAGTCTGCTCTAGCAATGGATTCTAACTGCCCTAATGAGTTTGTGACTGTGCATTCTTAAAAGGCAGACAATCACATTTCTGTTTATCTGTAGCTATGCAGAAGTTGCTGTTCTCAGGCAGTGCTTTATCTTCGCACCACTGTGTCTGTGCTTCTCCACAAAGAGTTAGATGTGCTGAACACACAACGGAGTGGAGCATCTTCTTCAGGTCTTTGCCAAAGCCACGAACTCATTTAAAGTTAGGCAATATTTGGGGAAGGGGTCAAAATTTTTCCAATGCATAATAGAGATTTTAATTCTTATGAGCAGCCCATTAAAACCTGCTCTGTTCAGGTGAATGCCAGTCCTTGCCCTTACATACAAAGGTTTGTGAGTTCATGTTAAAGTAAGGCAAGTTAGAAACTTGACTGTACTATTTATGAGAATAAGTCAGAATTTTGTTTTCTTCATAAAGCAGTCATCAGCTGGTTTCATTTAAAAAGTGCCTTTGTTTGTGGGCAATACAGTTTGGTCAAATGTAGGAGGCTTCACTTGAAGATAAAGAAAAACTTTTTCACTGTGAGGGTGCCAGAGGCCTGGAACAGGCTGCCCAGAGAAGCTGTGCAGTTTTCTTCTCTGCATATTTTCCTTTGTAACCTGCCAGAGGTGATCCTGTTCTGGCAGGAGAGTTGAACTTGATAATTTTTTTAGGTCCTTTTCAAACCCTAACATTCCACGATTCTCTTCTGAAATATTACAGATTGATAATTGCCTCCCTTTGGTTAAGAGTTGCCTCAAAATAGGAATGACTTGGAATATGTATGATTTTTTTCCAAAGACTGCGATGCTGAAATTTGATAAATTCTCCACAGAAATAGCAGATCTCTGACTAAGAAGAGCAATGGCTTGGAAAGTTTTCATTATCAATGGGCTTGATCTTCTATATTGGGATTTTTTAAAGTTGATCTCATAATGGAGTAGGCAATTGTAGTAGGTTAGAACTGGGTTGAGCTGGGGTTAATTCTCCTCTAATGCTGTGTTTTGTGGTGCTGCAGCTAAGCATTGATAAAACAGCAGTGTTGTGACTACTGCTGGGCTGAGCACCCAGGCTGGGTTTTGGTTTTTTTTTTTCTTTTTTTTTTTTCTTAGCATCTCCCCACCCCAAGATGCTAGGAGGACATAGACAAACCAGGTGATTCAGACTGGCCAAAGGGATATTCCATACCATATGACGTCAGCTCAGATATAAGAAGGAGGTATTAGGAGGAAATTTGGTCGGTCCTCCAGCAGTAACCATCAAACATAAGAGAGCCCTGCTTCCAAGACCAGAACATCATCCATCTTATGGGAAGTAGAGATTAATATCTTTCTCTGCTCTCGCTTCCATGCAGTCTATTGCCCTTTGCTTATTTATTATTAGTAAATTGCTACTAAGTTATAAGCAGCCTTTGTTTTTGTTTGGTTTTTTTCCCCTTCTCCCCTGCCCATTTAAGAGGAGGAGTGACAGAGTGGCTCTGGTGGGCATTTGGCCCCCCACCTGGGGCAAAACCACCACAGCAATGCCTGAAGGACAATGGAAAAAAGCAAATTAAATGCTTAAGAGAATCTTCACATGTATTATTCAACCTCTCATGTGCGTGCTGATGTGACTGGACTATGCCAGTGTTAGGAGGTGATAGGACAAGCCAAGTGTCTGAGACAATCTTCATTGCTTGTGAGCATTGTGCCCTCAAACTTATACGGACAAGTGTTGCTGCTACACTGCGTTGTGTTTTTATACACAGAAGAGATGTCTCTTACTAAATGAATTCCTACCAGAAGGTAACTTCTGGTTTGTACATCTTTGTGTAAAATACACAGACAGAATCAAGACAAAATGCTCCCTGTGAGCAAAGGCATTTGGAAACAAGAATCATTCCTTTAGCACAGGAGTAGGGCATAGGCACAAAGCACTTTAAAAGATAACGCAAACAGAAATGAATTTTGCATTACACTACACATCCGCAGAATCACAGAATGTTAGGGTTTGGAAGGGACCTCAAAAGATCATCTCACCCAACCCCTCGCGATAGCAGGATCACCTAGGGCTGATCATACAGGAACACATCCCACTGTTTTTTTACTGTCTCAAGAGAATACTCCACAACCTCTCTGGGCAGCCTGCTCCAGTGAAAAACTGGAATCCATGGATCCTTCTTTGCTCCAGCTTTGCCCCATTGCCCCTTGTCCCGTTATTGGAAATCCCTGAGCAGAGCCTGGCTCTGTCCTCCTGACACTGACCTGCACATCTTTATAAACATGAATGAGGGTAGCCCTCAGGCTCCTCCAAGCTAAAGAGACCCAACTCTCACAGCCTTTCTTCAGAAGGGAGATGTTATAAAAGATAAAAGTCAGCATTGCTCCTCTATCATTTATTAGCCTTTCCTTACATTAGAGATCTCCAGAGTAGTTTCGACAAAGTTCTTATTCCCCCTATTCCACCACTGGCTTGGGAGTTATCATTCATCAGAATGAAAACTGATCTTGTGTTTCCCAGAACCCAGACAGGAAAATTAAAGCATCCTTGTTGAGTTATTTGATTGCTTTGAAAGGGCCTACCAGAGGGTATACACAATAATGTATGAAGCAAAGTGATGTAGAATAACAGGAAAAAAAATTATGACTTTCAACCCATCAGCTAACCATGAAGCTGGCCTGGGGCCTTCAGCACTGCCTTACTGCTTCATTGCGAAGCCTTGAGGAACACTTCTGTCACATCCACTCATCAATATTTATCTCAGCATCTCAGTTTTTGTATACTTTGTAAAGAATTTAAACTTCAGAGTTATTGGTCTGGAGAAGGCTGATTTTGATCTTTTCACCTAGATCAGGCCTCACAGCTTGCTGAGATCAAGGCTTTTCAGCAGATTCCTTCCAGAGGGCCGTGAGCAATTTGCAAAGATACTTCATAGTCTTCCATCAGGTTACACAAGATGAAGATGCCGAAAAAGTGACTCAGCCTCCCTTGGAAAGGGAAGTATTTGCTGAGGTTGTCTGGCACTGGGATACCAGATATGTCAAGCTTCGTACCAAGAGAGGAGAGAGCCCAGGCAGATGAATCTCAGGATGTCAGCAGGGACTGCATGCAGATGTACTGCCAGATGCTGCTTCTTATGCACTCCCTCCCCCGATGGCACAAACCCAAGAAAACTTATGAGAGGCTCCCAGTGCAATCATGCTCTTCAGGAGTAAGAGTCAAGATCGTGAGAAGTATTTCTCACAGTAAGGATGATGAGAAGTTGGTCAATTGGCAAGTGGTAAAATAAACCTTCCTTAAGCTAACAGCAGGGGTTTGGTTGTAAAGGAACCTGTGCAAAAGTCTGGGCACGTTAACCAAACAGTTTAATGCTTTTAATAGGGAAAGCTATGCAGCTGAGCATGAGAGGAAAAAAACTTTCCAATGAGAAGTATGTTAATTCTGTTCCAGAGGAACTACACAGGCCCTAGCTCCGATGGGGCCTGAGGAAGGAGTCATGTGCACTAATGATGTCTTCTTCCTTTCATCATGCAGTGGTAACAGGGTAACACATCTTTCCACCCAGCCAACAGGAATACTTTAATTAAGTAAAACAGAGCTACAAAACATCAGGCTACCTAACTGCTCCCATTTAGAGAGCTGCAGAAATAAAGCTCTCAGTTCATTAAATTATAGCTTACATAGATACCCCACTATTATGTGCCTCACAGCCAAATATCAAAACCAGATCCACCAGCAGCATGTTCACGGGCTGCCAAATTCTCCTGTGTCTTAGAAGCCTTGAGGAATAGAGACTATCACATGTGTGAGAGATTTTTTTCTTATGTTGCTCCTCTCACAAGGTGTTCCTTGACCTTAGCACAGGCTGAGAGCTGAAGTTGGCAGGCTAATGAGGAGGAAAAGAGTATATTCTGTAAAATCTCTACCATATGCCAGTCTTAATCATTTGGAGGCAGACATCACAGTTGACCTTGGTGGTGGAAATGGGGTAAAGTCTGGGAAAGACACTGTTGTTCCTCTTTGGAAAGCATAGCAGAAAAAGCTTTGGACTGTCTGTGTCCCAGTGATGTGGAAGGATGAATAGATAGCCCTGGCAGTGCCATCCAGCAGACACAGAGCAAGGACAGAAACCTGTCCCTAAAGTGTACATGCCCCACGATAGGACAAGAGGCACAGCACAGGAAGTTCCACCTCAACATGAGGAAGAACTTATTTACTGAAAGGGTCACAGAGCACTGGCACAGGCTACCCAGAGAGGTTGTGAATTCTTCTCAGGAGACTTTCAAGACCCATCTGGATGCATTCCTGTGCAACCTGCATTAGATTCTATGGTTCTGCTCTGGCAGGGGGGTTGGACTTGATGACCTATGGAGGTCCTTTCCAACCACTAACATCCTGTGATCCTCAAATGAGGACAGCAACCAGCAAGTGACACAGCCCCTTTTCCTAAATTCAAATCCACAGCAGTGTTGTGGCAAGAAGGAGCAGCATTGCCTCTCCATCCCAAGCCTTTGGCCAGCTCACTCTGCAAAGAAACTTTGTGTGAACCTTGAGCACTGATTACACAGGATGTCTCTCCAAGAATGAAAATGTGCTCACACAGGAAAAAAGAGCTTAAAAACCTTTGCATAATACTACCACCCACCAACACCCACTCTTTGTGAATTATATCACGAGCTTTCATCCCTCTGAAAAACAAAGCTGATTTGACTAATACTCTAGTGTTCCCAATTACTTGTTGGTTCATTTGTTGGTTGTTTTGGTTTAGGTTTGGGTTTGGTTTTGTTGGTTGGTTGGTTTTGTATATTTGTTTCCCCAGGATGTATGGCAGCAGCATTTGAAAAGAAAAAGCTCACGCAGATAGCAGCTTGATTCATTGCAGCTCACACAGATCGCCCTTGGGTGCAGTGCCTCCAGCCAGACAGCTTGTGTTGGAGAAGACAAGAGTCTGTTCGTGGTTATGCCTCCATGACTTCTCCCATTGGTATTGCCTGCTCTGGAAGTCCTTAGTCCCTGCAGTGCTCCCTGCTGTTGTTTCAGCCTTCGGAGTGATTAGGTATTGACAGGACTTATCTGTGCACTAGACCTTAGCAAGCAATGCCCTGGAGGCAAAACCAAGACAGGAATGCACTTGAGAGGATGAGCAGAAGCCCCAGACCTATATGCTGTTGTCAGGAGGACAGCATCTAAATCCAACTGAGCAGAAATGAAGAGAATTCAGGGATTGGTGTGGTTTAGGGTTGATTTTTCAGCCGATCCTGCAAGCAACGGCCCACCGCAGAAGCATCTGTGGAGCAGAAAGCAGTTCGGAGTTGTAGATGTTTGAACATGCTTCAGAATGGCTGCTGCCCTCCAGGCTGGCTGCTCCTTGTCTGCAATAGGGCCACAGGTGACTTTTGTAACAACCTGCCCTTTTGTAACACCGCTGCATTTACTTCTGGGTGTGCTGAGGGTTGTGGAGCTGTGACCTCCGAAAAGCTGTCCTCAGCTGCTCCCACCAGGGCAGCCCCCGTTTGTCACCTGCGTGCAGGGGGAATATGCAGAATGCTGCACCGAGAATGACTCCGTGGGCACAATCAAAGGAATTCAGCTTTTGCTGTAAAGATTCTAAATTTGCTCTGGTATCATTAGATCCCTTTTGTTTATGACTTGTGGCTTTCTAATGTCTTTTCACACAACTCTATCTCTACCCAGTGCTGAGATTTTAGCAGAACTTTAGGAGACTTGCTCCCTTTCTGTCTCCCACACAGTTTTGCTTTCTTGGTCTGCATTAAAGAAGATTTAGCATGCAGCACACTGCAGACTGACTTTGAAGCACTAACAATTCCCAAAGCTCCTGGGAAAGCCAGAGGAATGCTGTTATTAGCTGAAATGTCAGCTGCCACTGAGTCAGGATATGCCCAGACATTGCAGCCTGCAATGAGGCTGGCACTGCCTGGGACACCTGCAAACCCCATCATGGCCAGGCTGGCATAGGAGCAGATGTCCATGTTCTGGACTGGAGCAAGAGACAGTCTGAGCAGGAAAAGCAAGTCACCAAACCTGGCTTATGCTTGAGCTGTGCGATGCATTCCTGCATGACCTTCCCTAGATGACCCTGTTCTGGCAGCAGGTTGGACTGGATGATCTTTCAAGATCCCTTTCATGCCCTAATGTTCTGTGATGCTTTGATGCTGTGATGTTTTGCACTCCCTGTGTTTTGCAGGAAGACAGTATGGAAAGAGTTCCAGCTTCTGAACAGTTCTGAATTAAAATCACAGGGAAAAGAATAAACCTAGATGTTAATTTTCACCCTCCCCACCTCTCCCCCCCAAAAAAAACCCAAACAAACAACCAACCAAACAAACAAAAAAAACCCCTAATTAGTTGTCTACTTTATTCACTCATGGATTAAAATATGATTTCTAATTATTAAAGCATTAATAATTTGAATACTTAAATATTTTCATTAAAGCCACCACCAAATTCACTGAGATAAAAGTGATGGGTTGGGATGAAAATAGGCACCTTAAAAAGCATTTTCCTTTGCTCACTGAGTGATGCTTAGAGATATTTGCTTAGAACACCTTTCACAGCCCTTGGGAAGCAGCAGTTCTGGTCCGTCACAGGCAGGATTTTCCTTACTCCAGTATGATGTTCAGATAGCTGCACAGTTTAAGATTCTGCTGTTAGGATGAGGCAAATCCCAACAACTTAATAATTACTAAACATCCTGTATAAGTTTTTTCCAAAGGTAAGGAGTTTTATCTGTGACTTTCCTTGAAACCCCAAGACAAATGAATTCTCTTTCACTATTACTTAGCACTACTGTATTTCTCCCTTTTCCCCATCCTTATCTATCACACAGTATTGACATGATCCCTGTTTAAGCAGATGTGATTCAGTCTAGAAGTGGCTGCATTTTAGTAACTGGTTAAAGTGATCCTACCGTATCATTTTGCAAGGTTTGTAGAAGTATTTGAGAGGAGTAATTCCATTTAAATGTAGATTATTTTACTGTTAGCATTGTTATTATTATTGTAGTCAAATACTAGGAGTGAAAAACCAATTTATTTCTCAACATTTGGAATAGAAAGAGACACACAGGTATTTATCTGCCTATTGTGTGATGTGGATAGACTCATGGTTTGCTACCAGCCTGGTATTTTGGGCTTGGCCCAGCTAGAACTACATGTAATGAGAACAGTTTGGAGGTGTCTGTCTGAAGTCAGTAATCAAACTGTTTTAAGAAGCTTGGAACATGATTTTCACATTATGGCTTCATTTTCCTGGCAGGCTTTATTATTCCATTGCAGGACACCGTTATTACTGACTGTGAAGCACTTGCAGAAATGGTTTACAGGTGCATCTCACCTGTTGCTCTTTGTGACAAGATTCATACCTTTCAGAGAAGGGCTGTAAAATGTTCAACATGGAAATCTGCTACCTGATTATCTAAACATGGGGCATACAATGAATTCCTACTGAAATCCCTCTCAGTCTCAGTTAACATAGCTTGTGCTTCAGCAGTGGGAGAAAAGCATCCATCTTTTGTACCTCTAAGCATTATGGCTAATGGCAGAAAATTATTTGGGAGTTCCTAAGTCTCAAGAGAATTCAAGACTAATGAAGAGTTTGCCATTTACAACTCTGCCATTTCTGTTTGAAATCTACAGAGTCACAGATTGCATTGGGTTAGAAGGACCCTCAAAGGTCATTTTATACAATCCCATTCCAACTACAGCAGGCTGCATAGGGCCACATCCAGTCTGATCTGGAATGTCACAGAACCACAGAATGTTAGGGGTTGGAAGGGGCCTACAAGAGATCATCCAGTCCAAGTCCCCCCACCAAAAGCAGGACCACCTAGGGTAGTCTGCTCAGGAAATCATCCAGGTGGGTTTAAAAAGATTTCAGAGAAGGAGACTCCACAACCTCTCTGGGCACACTGCTCCAGTACTCTGTCACCCTCACTGTAAAGAAGCTTCTCTTCATGTTGAGGTGAGACCTTATGTGTTCAAGCTTCTATCCATTGTTCCTTGTCTTATTATTGTGCACCACCAAAAAGATATTTGACCCATCCAGTTGACACCCAACCCTCAGATACTTACAGACATTGATCAGATCCCCTCTTGGTCATCTTCTCTCAAGACTAAAACATCTCCAGGGCATTTGGTCTCTCTTCATAGGGGAGATGCTGAAGGAGAAGGGATGAGAGAATCTCATGCTGGCTTCCACAGAGATGAATCCTCCTGACTAGAGCATATCACAGGGGGAATGAGCTATGACCAGGCAAACTGAAGCACTGAAACATATCTCTCATATCTTCCTATCTCATAGCAGAAGCAGGCTGGCTGCTGCAGAGAGGTGGTTCAGCCCGGGGTAAGAGATATCTCTCATATCTCACATGCTGAAGAAGCTTAGAGAAAGGGTCTCCAGCAGCCATATTCAAAAGAAATTGATAGCTGCATTATGTTTTATGAAAAATCCAATTTTGGAGCTTTTTGGTAGTAATTTTCAGAGTGTTCAAAACAGCCCCAGGGGAAGATAAACAGAGGACTGTGTTTTTTGGGTCTCAACTCTGCTGGTGCCTGAACTGAATGTTGTGCAACTTGTCCTTTGAGAGACTGAAGAGCTCTTGGGTATGGAGAGAATTCCAGATGTCTGGGGAGATTTTGCACTGGCAGCTGAAGTCAGAGAGAGTTTGGAAACCTCCTGAAAGAGACAGCAGAATCTCTGCTTTGGATGTAAATGCATAAATTCAACTTCTGCCAGGTTTTAAGTGGCCAAGTCTTTTTCTGAGTACAAAGATGAGAGAGATACATGACTATACTTCAATATGAACTCCAAATGGCTTTTTCTTTCTTATTGCATAACTCATGAAATATTTCTACCTTAATTTATTCTCAATGTGTACTGAAAAGCACTTTTATCCTAAGTTTCCCTTCCACCATTTCTTGCTAAATGAAAATGTGAGGGGTTTCTACAAAACCACTGTGAAATAATAAATACTACAAAGCAACTCTGCAATCTCCAAATATTTTATTTTGTTTAATTACTTCCACATTTCTGTCCAGCTTCAGAATAATACAGCTGCAAAAATAATTAATTAATATAGGAATGCAGCCTAATAACAGCACAAGGGTTCTGTGTTCACCCGTTGGTAACAGGCACTAGCCAGCATGCTGATAACAGGTTGTTGCCATTGTCACCTCATTAGAAAATAAGCATTTAATTAACTTAGGAAGATACAGAACAATTTTGATATGGGAAATATTTGTACACATTGTCTGTTGGAATTAAAAGCTCCCATCCAGCAAAAAAAAAAAGCCACAGCAGCCTGTACAGCTGGTGGCTGTTGGCCCACAAAAACTAAACAGACTCACTGGTCTGTGCAGCTGCAGTCAGTGCCTTTGATTTGGAGGGGAAAGAGAAGCTGTGAGCCAGTTTCTTATCTGAGGCATTAGATGGATGGAGCAACCCAGCAGTGGCCTCAGTGCTCACCTTGCATGCACTGCAGCAAGTCCCCAAAAGTATTAATGCATGGCCAGTGCCGGCTATGAACTGCCAAGTAAAGGTTTTGGAGGAGAGGTGGCTCTGCTTCAAACTGGGCCTGGTGCAGCCTCCTCTGAAGTCAGTGGGAGTCTTTCCACTGATGTCAGCAGGCTTTGGATGGCTCTGCTGGGGTTTCCTGGCTTGAGAGCCCCAATGCTGCTGTGAGCCAGATGCAAGGAGAGGCGGGTCGAGCTGTGCAAGGTTAACCACTACTGGTCTGGGGGACAGATTGTGAGGAGGAAAAGCAGACAGCAAGAAAAGTAAGGGGATTCTGAAAGGTGACTGGATTTTCTTGCTTCTTTATGTTGACACTGGCTAAATAGTCTGAAGCCTCATTTGTATGGTCTTGTGGATGAAAAGATCATCTTTAAATTGCAGTACTGAAAATAAGTCTTAAATCTGCTGCTAGCAAACACAGAATGGAAAAAATAAATCCGTTGTTCCTAGGGCAACTTGTTATTCTGACTGGATACTTTCACTTAGGTTCATGCAAAATCAGAGGAGCTGTCAGACCACACTGAGCCTCACTCCTGTGGGGTGAGGAATTCACACCTACATGTGTCAGCAGCCCCATGAGCATCTGTGGGAGCATTCCTCCAGGCAGGGGTAAATGGTCATATCACCTCTGTCATCCCTCGGGCTCAGGAGCAGATACTGCAAACCTTCTGCACGTGTTTAATGTTGCACATGCAAAGCCATGGAGTTGTGCCAGCATCCCACAAGGTTCTCCCACTGACATCCCTGCAGCTGCAGCTGAGGCAGCAGGATCCATCCTAACCCTGGGCTGAACCACCCCTCTGCAGCAGCCAGCCTGCCTCTGCTATGCTCACAGCCCTGCTCTGGTGTCTCCAGGTACTTCTGGGGGAGGTGTTGCTGCACTCGCCAGCAAAAGCAGAGCTCATAGCTCTTCATTTGCCCTTCCCCAGCCCTGCTGAGCAGATTTTCAGCAACCAGGAGTGCTGCAGCAGGACATTAGAGTCTCACCGAACAGGATAGGTGGGCTGTACTGTGTGTGGCTGTCTCCCCTTGAGGGGATCTCGCTCCTGTCAGTGCGACGGGCTGACAGGTAAGGCCCGACAGCACCCATCAATCACACCTTTAGCAGCCTGAGACGCTGCCATTCCTCTTGTGGAGAGCAGCAGCCAAGTCGACAGGCTGCACGGGGCTGTCAATGAGGCAAATGTCCTCTCTGACAGAGCTGCTCCTGAGGGGATCCCTCACAGTAGTTCGTGTTTATCCCGAGCAACTGCCCCCTACTCTTCCTCCTGGTGTGAGGTGAACAAATACCAGAGCTGGAGGGATTAAGAATAATTGTGTTGTGATCGGCACGGATGCTTTTTAAGGCAGACACTGTGTGAGACTGCTGTACGCGTTGTGTCAGGGCATGAGGCACGCAGATGACGTGTGCTGCTGTTCCTTCAGCCAAGGACAGCCAGATCCAGCACCGTGGGATGAGATGGGTATGCCCTAGTTACGTGCACTTAATTTTCAGCTGCAGTTAAAAGGCTGTTTGCTTGTGTGAAGCAAGTGATGCAGATGAACATAAAGCTTGAAGGCTTTGCTGTGTCTTCGGAGTGAAAAGATCTTGGCCTTGAGAACTGCAGCAACAATTTATCACCCCAAAATCATGGGTGTGTTCAAACTCCAGTGCTGAAGGTCAAAGATGGAAAAGATGTATCTCAAAGCCCAGCAGCAATAGCCAAGTACCGGAAGGGAGAGACAAACGAGGAAGCAAAGCACAAAGCAGCAATCAAACGAAGTCTCATTAAAATCTCACTCTTTGCCAGTTTTATGTTTTCCCACAACTGGTTTGGAAAAACTGCCTGCTTCTAGTTCTCAAATAATCCACAAGCCTGTGGTAAGGAGGAGAGGCTGAGTCCTCATTGTCAAGTGACTCTGGTGTGTGCATGTGGCTCCTCAGAAAGGCAGGACAGATGTCTGATGGGGCGGATGAACCATTGCATAATGCAGACTGACTTAGGCCAGGGCCATCAAAAGAAAAATGCCACATAGTCGTAAAGTTTTACATTGGTCTTTCCATTTACGCTTTCCTATGTTTATACATTTCTCTCACTGCCCATAATTTATCTTTGGTAAGATTCAGACCACCTACCTTGGTGTTAAAATCCAACAATATTGTTTTTAAACCTACAGACTATCGCAGCTTAACCCTATAGGCACCAACATCCATTTTAGACTCCAGAGGTCCTGGGAGAAAACACCTCCTGTTCCCAGAAACAGTTTGGCAATTAAAGCAGCAAGAATTGGAGCACAAAGCTATTATCTTGTGCTTGTGCATGGTTACCAAGAGGCAAGTGAAGCATGCTGGGGAACAAGTGTCAGCAGCAAGGTTGTTGCATCCCTACTCCGTACTCATTTTTCCACTTAGGTTATCCCACACTGTGGAGCAAACTTGTGCAACACACCAGTACTAGTAAACCCTACCATGTGGTTGTCTCCCCCACAGTTGTCTGAACTGTTTCCTTGGCAAGTTTCTTTCTAGAAAGATTCAAGCCTCAGCCCATTTGCTGTGTCCAGTCAAGTTCTGGTCATGACCTGAGATGCAATGTCAATGTCTGGCCATCTTTCTACCTCACAGCCACATTTACCTTTTCTGGGCACAAACCTGCAGAGGTTGAATCCTTACAGTCCACGCAGTCCCTGCTCTCAGAAAATGCAGAGAGAGTTACACTGTTGAAAGCTGATGAAATTTCAGGTAGCACTAAATTCCCCTGCTTCCATGCTACCTACATTCTGCCATTTCAGTAATTTGAATTGCTGATCTATTTAAAATGTAAATTGCTGATCTATTTAAAAGGCTACAGCAGGAGCACAGTTTACATGGAGATCCAGCTGGGATGGAGGGTCACCACTCAAGTTCAGTGTTTTCTTTCTAAATAACTTGGCTGCTAGAACAACACCTCAAGGATTTGAATTTAGTAGATCAAATTTTCTTCTCAGCACATCCCCACTGACACCACTTAGGTCAATGGACCAGCTTGTGATCTCAGTTAAATCAGCATGTACTGGGAGTAACATTACAGAGACTTGTGGAACTATTCCAGATTTATATTGGTGCTAATGAGACCAAAATCTGGTCCAACATCCTTACAAAGATGGAACTGAAAGCCAAGCATTCATTTCAATCCCTGAGTAAAATCTATCACCCTGTAGACTTTTTAAAATCTTTGAAAGCAAGCCTGTGTGCAACAATAAAAATAAACAGAGTGGATGCTGGAAGAATAACAGATTAAAATTTAGCCACCAACCCACACTAAAACTAGTACAGCCTGAGAGTGTTCCTGTGTAGATGCGAAAAAATACAGCTTGTATCAGATAAGCAACATGAGTTATGAGTTAGCAATCATTTTTTTAATGTTCCGATTTAGCACAAGAGTTTGAGATTAGAAGAATAATTAAAGGTTCCAGCCTCGCAAATACTGGGGTTAACTACTTCTGTTAGTGACAACACCACCTCATTGACTTTACTCAACATTTTATTAATCATTCATGTAATTCTTTGTACTTCTGTTCCCCAATACCTGCAGTTCCTTTCCTTTTACTTCTTTCCACCCTATCTCCTTTTTGACTTGTCAGCTTTTCCAGAGAATATTTCAGAAAGCAACATTTTGTTTCGTTATATCCATGAAGAACAGTATGAAAATTTTATAGCTGATGTGAGGGTACTTACCAAAATCAGAAACAATTGATTCAAGTTCTTTCTGAATGCTTATTATGATACAAGAGACCTTCCCCTTTTCAGCTCATTGGAAACATCTGAGTCCTTCATGACTGGGCAGTGAAAAGTGATAAATAGGACTCTGGTAGCCAAGCTCTCATTCTTAATACATGTGCAGAGTTGTTGTGGAAACCAACATGCTGTCAAACTTAGAAGTATGAATTGGACAACAACTGGAACTGCTCCCATTTCTCCAGCGTTAGCGAAGCTCAACAGACTCTGTCCGCTTGGGCATGGGAGAAGAAACCTCTATAAACTATCTTCCATCAAATCAAGTCCTTTTTCAAGGTGTGTGGAATGGTGGTCCTGAAATGCGGAACAGTAAAAATACCAGGATTTTTTTTTTTTTAATTGAAAACAGAGGAAAAGAGAGACAGCTGGAGATGTTCAGCCTGGAGAAGGGAAGGCTCCAAGGGAGACCTGATAGCAACATCCAGTACCTGAGAGGGCTCTACAAGAGGGCAGCAGAGGGGCTGTTTACAAAGGCCTGCAGTGATAGGATGAGTGGCAATGTATTGAAATTAGAGAACGGTAGATTTGGATTGGGTGTTAGGAACAACTTCTGCACCATGAGAGTGGTGGAACACCGGAGCACGTTGCTCAGGGTGGTTGTTGAGGCTCCATCCTTGAAGATATTCCAGGTCAGGCTTGACAGGGCTCTGATCAACCTGATCTAGTGGAGAGCGCCCATGTTTCCTGCAGTGTGGTTTGTCTAGATGACTTTTGTAAATCCCTTCCAACCCAACCCATTCAATGATTCTATATCAAACATATATATCTAAGATGTCCTGTCCCTTTCCTTTCGAATTAGATGAGAAAAGGGAAGAGGGGAGGGTGTGCTTATGTGAGGCATGAGGAGAGGAGATTAGGGAAAATGTAAATAAGCAGTTTAACCCCTCACAGATCCCTCTAAAGGAGGATTTTTTTCCTGGCTCCTTCCTCTGGGACTCCCATTTCTTAGGTTTCACTTTTTTTTCTGTTTAATTTCTTCTGTCTTTCTTTTATAGTTATATCTGCATGAATTTGAATTCAGTGTAGAAGAATGCATACACACATGCTAGGGACTCAGCTGTGTAAACCACTACTGTTTTTGCAAGAAGCAGTGGAACTGTGCTTATTTACATGACAAGAGGATCACACCTTTCTACCGGGTATTTAAGTGGAAGAGCTTGTAGAGATTTGTATTTCTATTTCAGCCAGTGTCTGATACAGAGTAGGGAAAAAAAAAATACAGAGGTCTTTATTACCATCTCTAATAATAGTGTAAGCCCCAAACTTGATAGAATGTGACTATGCATAAAAATAAGTAAATGTGTCTGTAAGCAGATCTGGCTGAAGCTGGGTGTGATTATATTCTGCATGCTTCTTTGTTTTCAGTCATATTTAGAGGGGTGCCTCTATCCTGATGCTTCAGTTAACTGTTACTTTGGGGAAATAAACAGAGGTGAGGGTCCAGTCACCTTCAGCTGTTGAAAGTTAATAAGGTGTTAATGAAACATTGGCAAATAGCAGCAGTTTAGCACTTGGTTGACACTTGATTTTTAAAAGAGACAGAGTGTAAATAAGCTGTGTTTGCAGTGAAAATTAAAAAGTGGGAGGTGGGGGAACAAATAACACTCTCACAGCTTATTGGCTTTAAGCAGAAAACACTTGATAAACCACATCAGGGAGAATAACACCAATATTGCCGTCACTGGCAGCAATTATGCAAAGGAGTTTGGTTTAATACATGACATTTTAAGGAACTCTTCTAATATAAGGCCAGTAGAGGACCTTAAGAGGACCTTAGTGCCTCTGGCTCCAGCCTCTAGAGGTGATCTGTGGGAACATCTGGCCTGTTTCGGACACAAATCCTATGAACCCTTGTGACTGTTCATGAGGGATGTACAGCCTCTTTCTGCAGGGCACCTAAAGCTGTCAAGTAGTGTGAGCTCTGTTGTTCCTGCTGCAGTAAGGACAACAAACTGCAGGCTGAGGAATGATAGTGCTCTGAAGATTTATTGACCTCTATCTCCTGTTGCAGGGCTGTCGAAATGATCTCTGGTATGTGGAGCAAGTAATCTAGGCTCGACATGTGTCAAGCAGTTCCACGTAAGGTGGTACAGCATTATCTTGAGTGAATCTTTCCTTTTGCACCATTTTTAATATAGAGTTGTGTCCTGGAGATGGTATAGGTGAGTGATAAATGGTATCCTGCTTCTAGCTCTGGAGGAAGAAGAGGATGGTGATGGTACAGAAGCTTCCTAGATGTGGGAGTGGAAGTGAACAAAGGCAACTTCACAGGCTAGCACTTAAATCTGGGAAGAGCATTAGGATTTTTGTTTCAGTGTGACTTCTTGGAACACAAATTGTCAACATTGACGCCTAGAATAGATGCACATTTGTAACCGATGCACCGAGGATTTTCTGGTTATGCAAAATATTCAGAAATATTCCTTGATAAAATATTCTACAACAGAACAGCTAACGCCAAGGCAATTAAATTAGGGAGATTGCCTGGGGACGTCACTTTCACTGCATAGTTACAAAGGTAATGTTTATTTTGCAGGTGAGACTTATATGAGTGCCTGCTTCCTTCCCAGGCTGGAAAGACTGGTGGATTCTAGCAGATTGTCAGCCACATGAATTTACTTCAGCAATGTGCAGTTGTTATATTTAGTAACTTGAGTTGCTTGATTTGTTGGGGTTTTTTTTTACCCAATCTAATGCACCACATTCATTCAGAGCAGCCCTTACTATCATATACTTGACCATCTTAAGGCAGCTCATTTGGCACACATACTACACATGTTACATTCCATTACAACTGCAATTTAGAGTTACCTTTAATTTTTAATTAAAAAAAAAATCATTTTCACGAGGTAAGAACTGTCAGAGAAATAAACCTGTGGGTGTAATATACCCACGGCAATGAACAGTTCTGAAGCATTGAACAGACAAAAGTCATCAGGCCTATACTTTTTGTGCAGGGTAAATAATGCCACACACAAATATTGAAACACTGTGCAAAAGCATAAACTTTGCTTGTCTGATTCTCTGTGATGTGTTAGTGTCTTGATTTTGCTGGGAGAGAGTCACAGACCAACCATGGGCTGCAGGTCATTAGCAGTTCCGAGTCAGCCAGAACAGCTGACTCCAATTTGCCACAGGTGTATCCCCAACCATCAGCATCACACTTGGTATAAAGGGGGAAATTTGCTGAGGTAAGCATCCTGTTAGAGCTCCTCCTTGCTCTCCTGTTTCGTTTTTGGGTTTGGGGTTTTTTTTTTCCCCAGTTTTTGAGGGCTGTCTTCCTCAAGAAGGCTGAGATTAGTGTCTGGAGCCAAACTGTTCCCTTGGCAGTGCTTGGTGGGGGGGAGTCTTTTTTTCCCCTAAACTGGAATATGAGTGGAGACTGAAGCAACCCCCCTCATCAAGCTGGCTGCTCTCGTGAGAGAGGCATGAGTGGAGCCTCAGCCTCAGCAGCCTCTTGAAACACCTCAGGAACAAAAGGCATCTGCACTGAAGAAGGCTGAACAGGAGGGAACGTGATAAGGCACCTGGGCATGCTGTGGCAGTTTGTGGGGTCAGTCACACAGGCAGGAAGTGCTGTGGTTGCAACCTGTGTAAAAGTTCTTAGTGAAAGGAATGTGGTGACCCAGACAGTCCCCCATAAGCAGGTAGGTGTCTGGGCCTCTGGCTGCTCCTGCAGCCCTTCACTTGCAATGGCAGACTGCAGAAACAAGGCCTGTGCTTGCTGTGAGCAGGGTGGCTGAGCTGAAAGAGCAGGTCAAAAGGCTGATTCCTGTGAGGGAGAGTGAGAGGGAGACAGACTGGTGGAGCCAGGCTCTGCTCTCCCTACAGCAGAAGTGGGAACACCTGTGAGACAGCTCCCAGGATCAAGGAGCCTCTGTGCCCTGCCCTGGTCAGGTGGACAACACAAACCCAAATGAAAAGGGAGAGTGAAGGCAAGTTTATGGCCAAGGAAGAAGATGAGTGCTCTTCTTGCCTGTCTTACCTCCCCAGGTGGTCAGGCAGTGAGGTGGATTGTGAACTGGTTGAAGAAAAGAAATGAGAGTTGTGGTCAGTGGGACAGAGTCTAGCAGGAGATCTGCTTCTAGTGGAGTCCCTCTGGGGTTGATATTGGGAAGCAAAGGATGTTGAGTCTTTTCTCCCTTACATAACAATACCTTGTAACTTCTGTCGATGGCCAGTCTGAAGTTTGCACAGGTGGTGTTCTGATGGGTAACTGTTAGGGCACTCTGATTCCAAGCAGCTGGGCCACTGACGTTGGAAGCTCTGTTTAACTGTGTTCTCTGTGTCTAGATGAATGGTCATTCTGTTACAGAGCAGCAAGTGTGACTGCACATAGGGTCGAGTTCTTTTTAATTAGGTGCTCCCAGGATGGTTATTTTCCTGGCATACAAAAACGGAAAATTAACCTGTGTGAAGCTTGCCTCCAAGCACTTCTTCAAGGGTTTCATTTAATTTGTCAGTGATACAGAAAGAGCAGTATGTTCTTCCCAGATACTTATCTGGAAGGAAGAAGGTGACAAACAGTAACCCAGGCCTGTGAAGTGCAGGTGTTCCTTTGGAGTAGCCTGACATAAATCCCTTCTTTTGTCTCTTCTGTTTGTTTACTCACTCCTGTTTGAATCAGCCAAGTGTTACTCTCCTGTGGTCACTGGGGTAGATGTGTCAGTAGCTCTGCCTTTATATCTTCTGTCACCAAGACATTTTATTCGGCAATGAGCCTGCATTGCCTCTAGTGTTAATGTTGCCTGCAATGCACTTGAGGAAGCAGTCTGTGGTCCTTGTCCTGTCTTGCAAGGCTTCATTTCAGAGGCCTTAGCCTTTCTAGTTTCCTCCCAACATCGTCTAACAACAGTAATTTCCCTCAAGTGGCCGACCCCCCCTTTCCGTGATACATAGACTTTCCTTTTCCGCCTGAGTTTGCATGTGGGTCTGCTGACTCCCTTTTTTGACACTGAAGTCATCAGGCAACATTAGAACAAAAGCATGTTTAGGTCAAAAAGGCTTTAACTGCAGAAGTCATACTGAAAAATTGTTGCACTTTGCATTTTTTTGACCTCCTTCTAGAAGATGGTTTCACAGCTTCCTCATCTTCAAGTTCTTTGCTTCCAAATTTCAAAAGCCTTCATTATGGTCACAACGACTTACAGTAAGCTTTAGATCATAGAAGTGCAGCTACCTTGGTGCTTTCTGAGCTGAAAGCAGTTTTTAATATGGAAATGACTTTATCTGCTGTCTGAAGATTAGAATCAAGGCACAGATTTTATGCAGTTAGATTTGGAATTAGATAGAAGTTTCCAGAAACCCTCCAGGCTTATACTGCCCTGCTCTTGGTTAAAGCTATAATTCTCATATTTCTATGCAGTTTGAAGTGTATATTAAGAGTCCTGATTGATGCATGAATATTTACTAAAAAAAGGATTTTCTTATTTAAATATAGTTTTTATTTTTAACTGATTCCTCTATCTATCAAATTGTTGTCATGTGCAGCAGTCAAGATGATCCAAACAGAAAGGTCAAAGTGTATGTTTGCCCTGTTTAAGTTTTTGTAAAAAGGTGTTATTCAGGCATTGACTGCTATTAATTTTGAAGCTTTATAGCATTCAGTTGGAAAATAATAATGATGATTTTGTTTAAATATAGATGGTTACATCTGTGTTTCACTACAAAATATTACCACAGAATAGAAACATGGGGGCAGAGTTCTGATCAACTCTGAAATTGCTCCAAGTGCTTCTCAAAAGCAAGGAAAGAAGACAGAGATACAGAGATCAAGAGCATGACGACAGCTGGGTCTGGACTTCATCAAAGACAGTTTGGAGATAGGATTCCATAAGGCCTGGAGCCTTGGTAAGGTCTAGTATTGCGTGTTGCCTTTTCAGCTATAGAGTCCTAGACAGTGATGTCAAATGGAAGTCAGCTGCTGTTGCAATTTGACAGGCCAAAGCATTTCTGTACTCAAGCCATGACGCAGTGTGCAACACTGTGGTGCTGGTCTGACCAGTCTCAATATCATGAATAGTCTGTGTCACAGAATCAGAATTGTCAGGTTTGGAAGGGAACTCAAGGGTCATCCAGTTCCAACCCCCTCTGCCATGGGCAGGGACACCTCATGCTAGACCAGGTTGCTCAGAGCTTCATCCAGCCTAGCATTAGAAACCGCCAGGGATGGTGCCTCTCACCTCCCTAGGCAACCTGTTTAAGTCTCACCATCCTCAACTTCTTCATAACATCCGATCTGAATCTACCCACTTCTAGTTTTACTCCATTCCCCTTAGTCCTGTCACTACCTGACATCCTAAACAGTCTCTCATTGCTCTTTTCTTCCTGTATTAGGCAATTGCCCTAGCTATGCTCAATTCATAAAGTTTGGTCAGCAAACAGATATTTTCAAAGAGTATTTGTGATTTTGATATTGAAATAATTAATTTTCAACATATGCTGTATTCCAGTGGGGGATAACAAGCTGGTGTGTTTGGGGATGAATGCATAAACCATTCAGGAGCTGTTTGAAAATAATTAAGGAAATAAGATTCCTACTGTATATAAAGTGGGCTTTTAATTATAATAGAAAATAAATTCTTCAGAAATAATTTGTAAGATAACCAACTTCTCAAGTGTGTTTTGGCAGAGTTTCAAGTAATGTATCAGATAGCAATCAATATTGTGTGACAGAATTACTACTAACCTTACATGTTCTACGTTCTGCTGGCTTTGGAAAAGTTCAATCTGCAATTCAAATACATTTGTATGCAAAATCCGGATGAGGGAATTGAGGTTTTAGGCTGTTGGAACGAGTCCAGAGGAGGGCCACAAGGATGATCCAAGGGTTGGATCACCTCTACTATGAGGATAGGCTGAGGGAGCTGGGCTTGTTCAGCCTGGAGAAGAGAAGACTTCAGGATGACCTTAGAGCTACCTTCCAACACCCAGCAGGGATCCTACAGGAAGGCTGCAGAGGGACTTTTCCTAAGGGTGTCCATAGACAGGACAAGGGAGAACGGTTTGATGCTGAGGGAGCAAAGGGTTACACTGGATCTTGGGAAGAAGTTCTTCAGTATGTGGGTGGTGAGACTCTGGAAAAGGTTGCCCAGGGAGGTTGTGGATGCCTCTTCCTTAGAGGTGTTCAAGTCCAGGCTGGATGAGGTCTTGGGTAGCTGCAGCTGGATGAGAGGTGTCCCTGTCCATGACAAGGAGTAGATGTCTCTAAGATCTCTTTCAACATAAACCACACTATGGTTTTATGTTGTAATATTGTATCAGACTTGAAGAAGCATGCTGTTAGACTGAACCAAAATATCCTGACCAAAGCAGGTTGATAGGATGGCCTCTGAGGGGAATGTGAGAAGCAATTCCCTTCACACAGTGGTGGCTCCATGATGGAGGATATGATCTGTGAAATCTAGACTTGATTTAGATAAAAAAATGAATCTGAACATTTCTGCTGAATTGGCCAAAGCACAGAACAGAGAGTTCAGAAATGTTATTACGCTGGTTTTGCTGTTCCTCTGGCTATGGCATTAAGATAATGAGCAAGTTTCATCAGAACTTTAAAATGGATTTGGACTGAGAAAGAGATGGATTAGCTTTTTGTATCACATGACTACTGCATTTTTAGCTCCACCAGGATTTACAGGAACAGGTTTGTCTGCATTTAGCAAGCTCTGATCTCGTGGTGAAGCTCATGCTGCCACCAATTGTCATACCTGGGGGGTGATCTGATGCTGATGTTTACGTAGTGTCAGTAACTGGAGTATGATCCTAAGTGATTCAGGTTTTGCTTCATTGTTGTTCACTTGTGGGAATATGACGCTCTACCAGCTAAGTCCCAGGAGACACCTCTCAGTGACAGCCCTTGTGGGATCTGGAGGTGAGATGTTGGCATTAACTGGAATGAAAGAACAAGGAAGCTCTGGTCTCAGCATAATTCAGGGAAGAAATACTACATTCCCCAAGTTCCAAGGCATGTTGCAGTGCATCTTGTGGTGTTTCCTATGGTCTGTGGTATAATTGTAGCAAAGACTGATGTATCTGGGCTTTATACTGAGCACAGGAGGCCCACAGTGTCTGGTCTCTTGCTGTGGGTGCTTGCAAAGAATTATAGCATCATTAAGGTTGAAAAAGACTCCTGAGACCGTTGAGTCCAAACCTTAATGCAGCACTGGCATCTTTTAAATGGCTTCAAGGATGGTGACTCCGCTTCCTTGCAAAGACAGAAGGAACTCAGATGTCACCTTATTATTACAAGCTGTTAAGGTGTGCTCTTATGAAGATGAGGGTGAAATGCAAGATATGTGGGATTTGGTATGTGAGATACCAGTCCTTACTGTAAGAAGGTGCAAGGCTGTCCACCGTAGCTGGTTGTACATCACAATTGCCTGACCATCACCTGGAAGACTAGCCCTACTTATCAGACTTGCAGAACAGCTGAGGTTGGAAGATGTCTCTGGATATCTAGTCCATCTTGACCCCAGCTCTAATTTCAGGAGCATTTTTACAGAGCAGAGAATGAGTCCCACTTTTTCTGTTGAAGCTTTTAGCTCTGTGATACTCTAGGCAGTAAAATCTTTGCATGTGATGCGTTTAAAGTAATTGCACTAAAATTTCCTCTTTGAAATATACGTGATTCCTTAATTCTGTCTGGCTTAGAAACTAGTGTAATATTTGTGGTTTCTGTAAACTACCCTTCACAAAGAGCTTTTCAACTGTGAATCCCAATCTGTATGCAGAGCCAGGGGTATAGCCCACAGTTTGCATTAAGCAGCATGTGATTAGGTGGTAATAACATTAATTGACACCCAGAATCAGTTGGCTGTAGGTGATCTGAAGTGATAATGCACTAGAGCTTCTAACATTCTTTTTCAAGTCAAAATGCTCCCTCAGCCTGGGGAAAGATGCAGGTGTTTGGGATAAAAGTGTTTTGTAAATGAAGGACTTGAACACTGTGATTCCACTTCAATAATCTTCTGTTGTTGCTTAATGTAAAATGATTACTTCATTGCCAATTTTCTTCCATATTTTGAAAGTATTAGAAAATTAAATGGCAGACATTAAAGAAAATCTGATCCAATTTTTTTTTTGGAGGGGGGCATAAATTCAAAACTAAGAAAAATGATTTTGACAACTATGAAATAATTTAGTTTCAAACCAGTGTGTCTATAACTAAAAGCTCTGATTATAAATGACTCCTACTTCATTATGTTACTTGCTTTTGGAACAATGAACCGCCTCAAATCATTGGCCTTCCCTAAAAGATTGTTTCATTTGTGGATTAGGGTCTTCATGAAGACAGAATATATGTATGCAGCTGGCCAAGCAAGTGTCTGAGTGAATGGTAATTGTTCCCCAATTCCCACAAATCCTTTCATAAACTGTAGGCTTCCTTCTTCATTTAGGGATCTTTCTTTCATTAACTGAGCCATTGCAGAATTACACTTAATATACTTAGGAGGTCTAGGCTTCAGCAGAGATTGTACTGAGCAATGCCTATTGAGGTAGTTTTAGTGCTCTAGTAATTTTGCACCCTTGGGAAAAGTTAAAAAAAATGGGCAAAAAACTTCTACAACTGGTGGTCACTATGTTGAATATAGGCATAAAATGCATTTTGAGATTATAGGGGTGTTTTCTATGTCCTATTACCTTCTATGAAAACTTCCTTGTCTTGTATTTTTCAAGACCTATAAATTTGTGGGGGGTGTTTTGTTATCAAGTTGTGTGCAGTCACAAAACCAGAGCAATCTGGCAAGATCAGAAAAGTCTTCTGCAACTAGACACCCAAAACATTTAGTCTCTGGCCAAAGAACCTGTAAGCTGCTTTCAGGCAGACTGTGCCATGGGATTTTCAGAGGTCAGGGGATACAACCATAGTGCTTCTGTCTTGTGCAGGAGTGTGGCTTGCAGTTGTTATACCAATGGAATATGCTCCTAGAATGTAGTGGAGGAGATTTGCATGGTCTGTGGGAATAAATACATTCCTTCTCTTTTAAACATATGTATTTTATTTGTCTATGGTCAAAACAGTTCTCGTGGATAATTCTAAGAAAACCTTTAGTGTTTTCACTTGTAGCCAAGCATAAAATCTATTTTCTTTATTTATAAATAGCAGGAGAAACCAAACATAATTAATGAAAACATGTAGTGGGTGAAGCCGTGCGTGGAACAAAGCAGCATTTAGACCTGTAGATCAGAAGTTTGTAACTTATGCTATTGGAACATCCCTGCAGTTTCCGTGGGCAAATCGTTTGTGTAAAAGATGGAAAAGAAATATGTAGTATAAACACAACAAAGATCTGATTCTTTTCTTGAAGGCTGTTGTGCAGTTTACATAGCTTGCAGTTCCCAAACAAAGAAGGGTTTTGTCAAACAGGGAACAATGTGAGTTGCTGCAGGCATGAGAAAGGAGAGCTGCATTTAGAAAGTATTACTATTATAATGGGAGTAGATTACGAAGCAGATAATTAGTGGTAGGGATACAGGATCTTCCCTTCCCACTGGGATTCATTCTCACTCTGTTGGTGTAACTTATAGCCCTGAGGAACACTTTTTAGTTTCAAGGCTCTCTTTTCTAATCTCTAGGTCTTTTATTGTTTTATTGCATTGGTCACAAAGGTTCAAGGAGGTCAGTCCAGAAGAGATTCTCTCCAAGGGATTAAATTGACTCAGAAGAACAAAGTAATTTGGAGGACTTTTTGCAGAAACCTTCTACCTTTAAACTACAAAGTCTCCTTTTCCATTTCTGTAAGACCACTTCCGAATTGCTTTGCTCATATGATTTGATCATTCTTCCTTCAGGAAGATCAGAAAAGAATATGTAAATTTCCTTCCTAGTTACATTATATATAATATGTATAATATGCTATGTATAATATACTATGTATAGTTGGAAGGTTATTCTGGAAGCTGCTGTTAGTTATATTATTAAAATTAATATAGCATTGCTCTTTATACTCACTTAGATTAAATAACTTTCTCTTCTGAAATACTTTTGTTATAAAAAAATGTGGATGAAGAAAATTAATTTCCAGAAGAGATTTCCACTAATCTTTTTATAAATCACTCCAATAGAGTAGGGTAGATTAGATGGTGGTTGTGAGATTCATTCCTGAAGCACATAAGAAAGTTGTAGAGCATAATTATTTACAAAGATTTAAGCAAGTATTGCAAGCAGAGAAATCATTCTGTGTTCTGGATATTGATCTGTTAACACACATGTTAATATAGTTGATGTGTTGAGACATGCCATGCTGCACCTACTCCTCAAGTAAAGGAAAACTATCTTTAAAGCATTTTTAATTTGCATTTTTTTTCCCTGTACTCAAGCTTTTCTGCATTTTTATCTTAAACACTAAAGGCTAAATATTTGTGAAGAGTTTTTCAGTAGGCAAATTGATGTACGTTAATAACGTGCTTAAATAGTCAATCAACACCTTCTCATCTAATGTGCATGGATGTTGTCCAATCAATGAATGTATTTTTGGAGTGGAACAAAAAATTTGGGAAATTTTTGAACTGCTGAGGTTGCTGGAAGAAAAGGTGTAGATACTCATGGAAGCCCTGTAGTGTGGTGTTTTGCATGCTAATAGCCCTAGAACATCACCAAAAGACATCCCTGCTTAGCACAAAATACTGAGCATGTTGCTTAACAGGATGTCCTGGGTTAAAACAGCCTGCTCTCACAAGCCCCTCTCCCCCCCACAGATGGTAAGGAAAGCAACACACAAAAAGAACAAACCCTTCAGATTGAGAGAGTTTTGCTGGCAATTAGATGACCCAATGCACAATTACTTTAGCCTATCTGCAGAAAATTGCAGTGAAATGCGGAAGCAGCAGCAGGAACCAGCAACATTTTCCCATCCGCATGACCCCACAGCCCACCCAGAGGAAAAAAACAGCACCCTAAATCCAGAACAGGAAGCCTCTTATGTTACAATCTGAACTTCAAGCCTCATGATATTTTCCCCAGCCAGCACTTTCTCATTTTGAAGCTGTCATGGAGGCAGCATGGTATTGAATATCAGCATCAGGTTCAACTAAACCCTTGAGATAAGAAAGTAGAAAATACTGAGTTTATACTAAAATTAAAATTATATATACAGGTTTATTTAAAATTGAATGGTGTTTAATTCATACCTTTTTTTTTTTTTTTTTGAGGGGGCTGTTAGTAATGAACATCCAATAAACAGAAATAAGACTTCACCAGATTCAGGCTACAGATCTGCAGATTACCCTTGTGAGAGGGTAAATGATGGGTACTGTTGAAATATAGGTAATATCTTAAAGTACCCTTTAAGGTTTCATTAAAAGATAATTGCACTGAGTCCTTGGTGTTTAGTGATCACAGAATGTTAGGAGTTGGAAGAGGCTTAACAGATCATCCAGTCCAAACCCCCTGCTAGAGTAGGATCGCCAAAGGCATGTCACACAGGAACATATCCATGCAAAGTTTGAATGCTTCCAGAGAAGGAGATTCCACAACCTCTCTGGGCAGCCTCTTCTAGGGCTCTGGCACCCTTGTAGTGAAAAAGCTTTCCTTCTGATCCTATGGAGCCTCCTCTGCTCCAGCTTGCACCTACTGCTCCTTGTCCTGTCATTGGACATCCATGAGCTGAGCCTCGCTCTGTCCTCCTGACACTGCCCTGCACATCTTTATCAACATGAATGAGGTCACCCCTCCGGCTCCTCTGTTCTAAGCTCAAGAGCCCCAGCTCCCTGAGCCTGTCCAAACAAGGGAGACCTTCCACTGCATTTAGCATCTTTGTGGCTCTGTGCTGAACTCTCTCAAGCAGTTTTCTGAGGTCCTTCTTGAACTGAGGGGCCCAGAACTGGACACAGTACTCCAGATGTGGCCTCATCAGGACAGAGTAGAAGGGGAGAAGAACATCTCTTGACCTACTATTGGCAATGCTAGTAGATTACTTTTTAAGCTATACTAATGTAAAATTTTGCAGACACCTCTTGGGTTGTTCTTATGTGTTTTGTTTGGTTTGGTGGGGGGTTTTTTTGTGGGTTTTTTTTAATTTATTTATTAAAAAGAAACATGCAGAAAGAGAAAGCAGTGTAAGTATCATCACGGAAAAGGTAGATGGAAGAGAAGCTAACTGGTATGAAGTTAATCAGGAAGACTTCACCATAGCCAAGAAGTAAATCACATCTTGTCCCAAGTCCTGTTACAAGTTCTTAGTCATAAAATTAGTCTTCCTTCAATTTCAAATTAATAATAGCATTCTGAAATAATAATTTCACTCAGCTTTGTTTCCCGTTGTGCTGGCTGGTGGTTTTCACAGTATCTGGTATCTTACATCTTATTTTTCATTAATTGGCTAGCATTTGATTAGCCACCAGCCTCCTGAACAACAGGGAGTTTTGTGTTTGAGCAAGCTGAGGTGAGAATTGAGTCCAGTACAAGTCATTTGAGTGCAGCTGAGCTGGAGATTCAAAGTGTTAAGTACTTACTCAAGGCAAGACTGAATTTATAAATCGGGTCAGTATGTACATTTCTGCATGCTCTGTGTTTTAATAGAGCTGGACAAAGGATGTACAGTGAGGAACTAAGCAACTCAGCAAAAACCTAACTGCCAATTGGATAAAAATATCTTCATATTTACCTGCAGCAATGCCAGACTGTTGGGTCATGTTTTTCTTTGCATGTTTGTCCAATCTGAACATGAAAATGGAGAGGTAATGTGAGATGTTTCATTTATTTCTGTGCTTTCACTTCTCTTCAGCAACTATCACCTTGCTTCTCTTCAGCCAAGACAGAATTGAAGATGCTTTAATAAGAGAAGTTCTACAAATGCCTTGCCCTGTTCTCTAAGGAAAGATTTTATTTTATTTTATTTTTTAAGACACAAGTAGCAGAGCAGAGTGGTCCTGTTCACTTCTGGCTAGTGTGATAGTGTTGAAAAGGGCTTGTTACAGTCTCTCTCTTTTTTAATGTTTTGCACTCTCTGCAGTACCCTTTTACCACCTGAAAATTTACTGCATGGCAGAGGAACACAGATTCCATAAATGTGAAGCAGTTTGAAATGTTTTGGAATCAAACCACTTTTGCACAAAAACCTTTCTGTTTTTCCTCTGTTACAGGAATAAGAAGTGTCAATAAATTTGTAAACCAAGTTGTGAGCTTATGTCATATGTGCTGTTTGTCATGCAAATTTAAAAGCTGATTTGGAGGCTTAGAATGCTATCAATTGAGCTGGGGTATTATGGAATACCTGAAGTAACTATTCACCTTCCATTATTCAGAAGCACCTGTTTATTGAAGAAAACCAAACTGAGCTCAAGGTTGTTTGATTGTTGTTTGGGGTTTTTTTTAACATTTAAAAATTAAAGCAAACTGACAGGTAATCAGCCATAACTTGTAAAAATGATTTGTGACTGTAAAAGGTAAGGGTGTGGGGGGGAATAAGAGGAGCTATGAGTGGTAAACATTGTTTTGTGCAGGATGGCTGTGCTTTCATTTAGAGTAAACTTATCCAAATTAATTATTAATAGATTCACAGAATGGTTTAGGTTGGAGTGAACCTTAAAGACCATCCAGTTCCAACCCCTGCCATAAGCAGGGACACCCTCCACTAGCCTAGGCTGCTCAAAGCCTCATCCAATCTAACCTTGAAGACCTCCAGGGAAGGAGCATCTGTGACCTCCCTGGGCAACCTGTCTCATCACCCTCACTGTAAAAGATTTCTTCCTAATCTCCAGTCTAAATCTCCCCTCTTCCTGTTCCAACCCTTTTCCTCTCGTCCTGTCATTACAAGCGCTTGTAAAAGGTCATTCCCTGCATTTCTTGTAGGCCACTTCAGGTACTGGAAGGCTTCTCTAAGGTCTCTGCAGAGCCTTCTGTTCTCCAGGCTGAACAGTCCCAAATGTCTCAGCTTGTTCCCATAGGGGAGGTTCTCCAGCCCTTTGATCAGCTTTACGGTCTCCTCTGGACCCACTCCAGCAGGTCCATGCCCCTGTTATGCTGGGGGCACCAGAACCAGGCTCAGTACTCCAGGTGAGGTCTCATGAAAGCAGAGCAGAAGGCCGGCATCACCTCCCTCATCCTGCTGGTCACACTTCTGATACAACCCAGAAGACAGCTGCCTTTTGGGCTGCCAGTGACAATTGCCACATTATAAATGTGGTAGCCCAATAAATACAGGGAGAAAGAGGGGAGGGTACAACCAAGTGAGTGATTGGTGATAGAAATCTGTTACCTACATACCCTGTTCAAATGAACCTTGCTTTCCTGGTCTGCTGTAATGAATGCTTCTCATTTCCAAGAGGATATGTTACTATGGGATAAAGATATTAAAGTGCCAACTTGACAGCATGACATTCATGATATATATATGTGTGTGTATGTATTTGTATAAAGCATAAAATGATTACAGTGTTCCTGAACCCATTCAAGCCATTCCAGTTTTGCAATATTAATTTCATCGATTGCAGAGAAATGCTGTTTAATTTGAATGTGACTACATTTTGCAGAATGAAGAGGTAATAGCATTTTACTTAAACTTATATGTGTTCATTATTCTACTGTTCAGGAACAGGAATTTTTAAAATTTTTTTTTATAATTGAAGTGTCACAAAGCCATATTTGAATCAAAATGATGACATTAATTCAGGTCGATTTACTAAAAAAACTTCAAACATCTCCTTCTAAACAGAATTGTGTAGGGTTCTTTTACCAGTTGTTCAGGGTCATCTTATTTCCTTTTAACGTTGCCCTTGGAAATGAACTTTTCTTTTACAATATTTCTTTTTCTCTGTGTGTGTGTTCTCCACGTTGTAAACATTTCGACTTGATTTGAGACTTTTACTGGTATTTCATGTGAGCATTGGTAGATGTTCTTTACAACTTCACAGTCAATAAGATGTAACATACCACACCTCCAGTACAAGGATTATCGTCAGTTGAAGTCTTATCAGTTTTATGTTCATGTGGAGACTTCCAGGAATCCAAGTTGAAGAATGTGTGTCAGCCTGTCCAACTTGACTCCACAGTATTTGGCGTATTAGTTCACTGCTAAGTACAGGATGGTACCTCTGGCCTTGATTCAGCAGTCTACAAATAAATGGGTAAGTGCTCTGCTGATTCAGGGCCAGGGAAGTGCAGTGCCTGTATTGGGGCATGTTGGGTCAAAGAAAATGTTGACCATAGGGGTTTGATTTCTTCCTTATTGGGTAACAAATATGAAATAAAGGTGATTATGTGTATTCAGAAACAACAGCAAGAAAGAGGATGGAAGGAGAAGTTTTAACCAAAAGTAATTGAGTTGTATTTAGAACAGTGGTGTTTATTCTGAGAGATGGAAAATATTTGCTTGATCATCATTATTTTCCTGGCTTATTTTTTTTCAGATTGCTCACTGGGGTCATGTGTAAGAAGAGTGGGATTTGCTGTACCTGAATGGCTATCTAAAAGCTGTCTAGTCTGAGCTTCTTCATTGGAAAGAGGCAAGCTCTCTAGGAGCTGCTTTATCCCATCCTAGGGTACTTGTGATAAGTTACCCCCACAGATTTTACTGTGTGGGAGAAAACAGGCTCTTTATGATGAGATGAAAGTGAGGTGATGGTGCTACCTGATAAAATATATAATTTTTTTTTTCTAAAGTTATTACACAGGTGTTCATCTTGCCTCTTGCCCAGCAGAATTAAGATGTTTAAATGAAGGGAAGAAATTGTTTATGACTTACCCTTGTACCTGCATGAAGCAGGTGTCTGAATGCAAGCCAAATAGCCAGCTCTTACACCCAGCTTAATTTCTGGAGAATGACTGCTGTAGAAAAAGCTCCCAGTGTTCCTCACATTGACCCAGTTTTCCATGTTATCTACTGACTCTGTGCTAATGTGACCCAGAAATTCTTTGATGTTAGCTGTGTGGTGCAATTAGATTTTTTTCTTTTTCCGTTTTGTTTACTGTTGGCTTCTATATTTAACAGGCATCTAATCCTGCAAAGTGCTGAGTCCCACCCAGAAAGTATGGGCTGTTCTCTTTTATTGTCTAGATGAAGTTGGGCTGCCTCATCTCTCCCAAGATTAGACAGGATAAGAGACAGGTAACCATAAACAGCACTGAGGTTGGTTTTAGGATTGTATCTTGGCAAAGGTCAAGCATAATGGTGCAGTGAAAATAAAGCATTTTGAGTCATTTATTCCTTTAAAGGTTTGTATCATCTGTGCAGCTGCAAAGCCATAATGCTTTCATTAAAAGTCACATCTGTGCTGAATTAAAACAGGAGCTTTTTCCAGCCAAGGAGTATTTGTCAGGTTGAAAGTTTTTCTCTTAGCTCTTGAAGCTTTTTTTTTTTTTTTTTCCCCAAAATCTAAGGGCTGAGACAGAGAGCAGACCTTGTCACGAGCTGGTACCAAGGTTTAAGAACATTCCTGCTATGTTATTCACCGTCTGGCTCCAATTTGGAGGTACATCTCCCTTGTGTTCACTTTATTAACCTACATATGACTGGCTCTTTTGTTTAACATGGAAATGAAAAAGTAGTCACTGAGCCCAAGAAAAGTAGTCTGAAAACATCTTTTTCCAGATTTTCTGCTCCTTGTAAGTTAAGCACTTGCATGGAAAAATTAGTGTGGAAAAAAAATCTTTCAAAGGATGCTTTTTGAAAGTAGGTATTCTTTATGTGAAAAAATTCAAGCAATCATGAAATCTTTTTTGCCCCCATCATAACCTTTTGAGCCCTATGTACCAATTTCTAACAAAATTGACTTCAGAGATACTGATGTTTTAAACCTACAAAAATTGCCAAGTATATAAAAGAATGAATACTTCCACTAGGAGTGCCTGGAGTGTGAACCCAGCAGCTGTGCACTGCGTAGCTGACCAACCAAAGAACAGGCATGTGTTCTCATTGCTGGATGCCCATCTCACAAAAAGCCACTGTGTAGGCTGCTTTGGTTTGTCCATCTGAGTGTAGGACCCAATAGCATGTGAGAGTATTTGAACAAGCAGCTGGAGGTGCTGGGGAGGGACTTTTTAGGATATCAGGTAGTGACAGGACTAGGGGGAATGGAGCAAAGCTGGAGCTAGGGAGATTCAGATTGGATGTGAGGAGGAAGTTCTTCACCATGAGAGTGGTGAGACCCTGGAATGGGTTGCCCAGGGTGGTGGCTGAGGCCCCATCCCTGGAGATGTTTAAGGCCAGGATGGATGAGGCTGTGGCCAGCTGATCTAGGGTAGGGTGTCACTGCCCATGGCAAGGGGATTGGAACTAGATGATTCTTGTGGTTCCTTCCAACCCTGACTGATTCTATTGTGGGAAGGTCTATGAGGGTTATGAGTATAAATGTGGGTTGTTGGATGTCTATGTTTAGGACAAAAGGCTTGGCTAGGTCTGGTGCTCATGGCCCAGTTCACTTGGAAATGCTTACTTCAGGAGGAGTAGGAAACTTCAGTTTTGGTCTTTGCCTCTTGAGTTTGGCACCCTGATTAGAAAAGGGCAATATAAGCAACTGCCTGTATGGTAGCTGAAAGTAGAGAGCCCAATGCAGTTAGGTTTCAAAAGTGCTGAAAATTTAAATTTGTAATTACTATTTTATTTAAAAGGAAGTGCAGCACAACTTTAAGAAGTAACTAAGACCAAAAGAATGGACAGGCTTTTATGAATCAGTGATAGGAAAAGGTGCAGTAGTGAGGAAGAGTAATCTATTTTTGTGTACCACTGCACTGTCTAAATATCTGGTGTTACTCAGTACTATTTGTGCTGAACTTTGAGCTTTGTATGACTAAAACCAGTACCTGTCTTCAAGGATCTTATTCTAGTTTTCTTAGTACAAAAAGCTTTTAATACCTACCATGCAAAACACATTTGTACCAATTTTCTAAATGTGGATAAACCCCCTCAGTTTCTTCACTTCTTTTTAAGGGTCCAGCAAGCAATGAGAACTGTGGGGTTTTTTAATCGGAAACTCTTTCCCTTCCCTGCTTTGACATCCCATGAAACTGATGTCAAGATCTTTTCCCAGTTCCAGAATTCTGCTCTCTTATTTTTCCCAGTAAAGGCAGTTTTTGGCTGAAATACTTCATGAGGGAAATAATTTCTCTGAAGGCATTTGAATGTGTTAGAAACAGTGTGGTGAGCTTCCCTCCACTGCATAGAAGAGAACTACCTCAAATTCTTTCATGAGAAGTGGCATGTTTTCAGAATGTGTTTAATAGCACCATGATAGGTCTCAGATCCTGGGGAGAAGTTCTGGCTCTGCAGAAGCTCACACTGATGTTATTGCAAAGCCAAGTGGAGGCAGGACTCCTGGGAGAAGGGAAGGGCTTACTTCCTACTCAGTGCTCTGGAGTGAGGTTTGGTGAAGGGGTTGCCCCTGGAACCTGTATCATGGCAGGTCTCTGAGCTCATACAGCCACAGTTCTCCCTTCCTCTGTTGCAGAATAGATATTGTTATATCTTTATGGAAATAAAGTCTCCCTGAAGGTAACAATTGATTAAGCTCTTTTCTTAGGGTTGATGGCTTAACCATCTCCTTCTTGCAGTTTTTTAAAAGGAGGGGAGGGTGGAGTATGTTAAGAGAACTCCTGATGTGTTCCAAGATATCTACAATCCTACGTTTCCCTTTACCACCTTGTAAGGCTTCCCTGTAATGCGCCACTTAGGAGCAAGGAAGGAGCCAGGCAGGCTTTGCCTGTGTTTTCTCCAGTAGATATTCTTGGGATGGTGATGATGGATATTGAAGCACATGTTGAGATTTCTAAGTTCCAGCTATTTAGAGTTTCCGAATTTCACTGTCAGGTGCAAACACTCAAGACAAAAGGAATTCACTATTACCAGGTTGCAATACTGTTCAGAGCCTGCTGTCTCTGAAGGATTACCAGGGTCCTGTTTCTGGCTCCTCGCAAATAAAAGAGGCTTGGAGTGGTCTCCCCTGTTAGCTGAGTTTTGCAAGCTGAGAACAAGTGCATAGAAAATTTGAAGTAATGTAAGTTAAATGTTCTGATGCCTATGGACTTGTCTAGCGTTGGAGATCTACATGCTGAAAAGCTGTTTATTCATTGATTTCCTTGTCTTAACACTTACACTGAAAAATTAAAATAAACCTATATTTAACCTTTTGAGCTTCTTGATGCAGAAAAATATTATTTAACAAGAAAATTATGTATGGTCATCTCTCTTCTTCTGCCTCTTATCACACAAGAAAGTACAGTGTTGAGTGGGGGTACCACCATAACCATATCTTCACTGAGAAGGAAATACAGATGATCTTCTGAATCTGTTCATCATCAATCATTACCTGAACTTATTAGCTGTTGGAAAGAGAGGCAGAGTGGGTGTTATGTCTAACATAATGTTAGATGGTGGAATAAAGTACATTACTGAAGCCTTCCATTAAACGTCTTCCTTTCTTGGTAAGCTTGCCATGAGGAAAGCACTGGGTGAAAAGCTCCATGGCACAATCTTTACAGGTATTCAAACCAAATTCAGGGCCTGGAGGATTTGGAAGGTGGAAAACGGGGGATCCTCGCAGCCTTGGGCACTGGGCATCGCTCTCGGGAGAGGAATGTCGTGGGCCCAGCCTCAGCACATGGGCCTCATTCAGCAGTCCCGTGGGCAGGCAGGGCAGGGATGTGGGAAGCTGAAGACAGCTCAGCTGTGGTGATGCTGGGGCACGGATTGATGGGATCCTGGGCTATGTAGGATAAGAGGAGCCCTAGGGAGGTTACAGGCGGTGTGGGGGACACAGACAGAGGAAAAACCTTTAGTCTTCAGGATGCTGGCAATGTTTTGTTTAGCTAGACAAGAGTTCAAGCAAGAAGAGAAATGTATGAATTTGAATCCCAGCTTTCCTTAGGGTAGGGATGTTGATTCAGGGTTGTTGTTTTTGGTTTTGTTTGGTTAGTTTTTTTGTGGGGTTTTTTTTTTTTTTTCTGTTAAGTCATCACCTTAGTGGTGGAACTTCATATATTTGAGAACATTGGTTGTCAGTTAAAACTGTTTGAAATCTGGTCAGGATGAAACTTACACAGCAGCAAAGCTGGCTATGTGCTTCTGGGGTGGAAGTTACTTGCTTTTAGCTGCTGCTATTGCTTTGGGAGGGTTTGAGATGATGGATATCTTGAACAACAGTGCCTAGACTTTTTAAGCTACGGTTGAATCTAACTACAAAACCACTTGGTTTCCAAAATAGTGGACATATTCCCTGCATCTCCAAGGATGGGCAGAAATTCTTTTCACAGAGGAACGCAATGATGCTCTATAGTTCTTCTTTACTGTCACTTTCTGAAGATAACTCTAGTTGTTTGTACATGTATTGGGCAGTTGCATTGCATTACCAGGGTTTGAATTTCTGGGCACCACTCATGGATGCAGAGAGGTGATGTTCTCACTACATTTCTGTTCTTACAGGCTGTACTTTACCACAGTTTTTCTCATAAGATTTTTTTTTTTATAGTCCCATTTAGCTTTCCTTGCAACCAATAGCTCGAATTACTGCATAACTAACAGTTTCCAGTAGCCTGCTTTAAAAAGTAATAATAAAAATCCCCACCTAACAACAAAGTAACTGCAACAATAATAACGAAAAATCCTGTTCTTGCTAGATTGCAATCTCAAACCAATCCGCTTTGACTGTAGCCATGGCAAATTGCTGCCTGAAAATGACTGCCCTATTCATCTGTTAATATTGTTAGAAAGCAAGCTACAACCGTACCTATCAGTGTAACTAAATTAGAGCAGGTTCACATAAGGCAGGCACACATAAAAATGTGCTTATGAAACAGATGTATCCCTCAACAGGAAAATGACAGCAATTCTGATAAAATGCTTTTATTATTTACTTTCAACAAGTATCTATAGCTGCAGCTTGACTATTGTTGAATCATTTCAATAATCTCGTTACAGTCCTGGCAATAAAAGGAAAAGCACTTCAGTGCAGCACAAATGGCCTAGCTCCTGACATGTTCAGTGGCATGTCAGTGATATGGGTGTTTTTTTAGCTGTGGAAGCAAACAGCAGCATTGTTTTTCAAGGCAGCAAACTGCCTCAAGGAAAGCACACCCCTTTGTGCAAGGTGGCATCTGGCACAGGCTGAGCCCTGCCAACAGGGATGGGTGCAAGGGAAACCTTTCTTCATTTGGCTACAGAGGTTGCGTTCTTGTCTCTTGGAGGTGAGCACAGCAGCATGAAAGATCATACTTAGAAAGGAAAAGGTCTGAAAGTGGAACAGCTTAGATTTAGTTTTGACAAAAGGAAGAAGCTCTTTATCATGAAAGTGGTAAAATCTTGGAACAGATTGTACAGGGATGTGATTGAGGCCTTGTCCCTGGAAGCATTCAAGATCAGACTGGATGTGACCCTGGGCAGCCTGGTCTAGCTGGAACTGTCCCTGCTGACTGCAAGGGGGTTGGACAAAATGACCTTTGAGAGTTCTTTCCAACCCAATGCAATCTGTGAATTTGTGAAAGAGAATTCTTGCCTTAAGTTGAGCAAATGCAGGTTTCTCCAGAATTCTGAGTAGTATGTACTATGTGATTTATAGCCCACTTCCAAATTCCTCTAAAGCTAATGCCCAGAGCATCTCCTAATTTCAAACCTCAAGGTTTATGGACATGGATTGTGGCCATTTAGAAAGATTACAAAAGGAAATGGATAATTAACTTTCTGTATTCACTGTTTTTCCAGGTTTTCATAGATTTCAGCACTGAGATAAGTAATTATATGCACAAAACATTGCAGTTGGCAAGTATAGAAATATCTTTTGCTATTATAGGAACACAGGAAAATAGCCAGTGACGAGAATACAATTCTGTAGGATGTTTGTGGCAATCTAAGGAATATTTTTTAAGTATTTAAATTTAATCATAGAATGGCTTATGTTGGAAGGGATCTCAGAGATCATCTCCTCCAACCTCCCTACCATAGGCAGGGAGGACTCTCAACGAGAGCTGGTTGCCCAAGGCCTCATTGAATCTGGCTTTGAACAACTCCAGAGTCTCACCAGCCTCATACTGAAGAACTTCTTCCTAAACCTACTCTCCCTTAGCTTCAAACCATTTCCTCTAGTCCTGTCTCTAGACACCCTTATGAAAAGTCCCTCTGCAGCCCTCCTGTAGGATCCCTTTTGGTACTGGAAAGCAGCTCTAAGGTTCCCCTCAAAGCTTTTTATTCTCCAGGCTGAACAACCCCAGCTCCCTCAGCCTGTCCTCAGAACAGAGGTAGCCACCTCTTGTAGCCACCTCTGAACTCACTCCTTCTTGTGCTGGAGATACCAGAAGTGGAGGCAGTATTGGAAGTGATGTCTCAGCAGAGCAGAGTCAAGGGGCAGAATCCCTGCTGCCCACACTCCTCTGGCTGCAGCCCAGCACACAGCTGCCTGCTGGGCTGCATGAGGGTCACTGCTGGCTCATGGGGACCTGCTCAGCAACCAACACCCCCAAGTCTCTTTCTTCAGGAGCACTCTCAGCCCGTTCTGCACCCAGCCTGGATTTGTGCCTGGGGTTGGCCCGACCCAGATTTAGGAAAATCTGCTACAAAATAGTAATGATTCCACTTCAAAACCGTGGAACCTACTCATTCTCAAACTTCTAGAAAAAATGTGAATTTGATTAGAAAAGGTCAGACCATTTTGGTGCAGGTGCTGGAAGTGTCTAAATATGTAAAATAGCAGACAGTATCTAGAAGTGATAAAAGATCCAGTGTCACAACTCTGCTGATTTATCTGGCAATTGTCCTAGATATATGTATATATTTTAAATAGTGTTTAGTGGAATATGTTGAATTACAAGCTCTGGTAGTAAAAGAGTTAAAGTTTCTGTAGGAGCATTTCTTTACTCCGGCATTTCATACATAATTCTGCACAGTAAAAACTTAACACCTCTGAACATTCAGTGTAATAATATTGTCTGAAGTCTTAAATTTTGTAATCTTTGCCTTTTCTGGGGGGATCTTGCAGTGAAATGAGCTACAAGTCCTTTGGGTTTACAACTGTTTAAACATATTTTGTGATAAGTTCCTATCTTTATTTTTAATGACTATTTGGTTTTAGTTTGGTTTATTATCTCTTGTCTGAGAGACAAATAATTATATTTGAGAACAATTTCTGCTTAGTATTCTTAAGTTTCTGAAACTTTCTCCTTGCTCTGAAACACACTGTGATTGGATTCTGCTCTAAAGAGTAGAATTCTGAAAATCAGAAGTAAATCACAAAGTCCTTTTTTTTTGTTTTTATTGTAGATAATAGGATACAAATGATAAGAAAGTGCTCCCTATGTTAAAAATGTAAACTTTTAATCTCTGCTATTCCAAGAAACAGGATAATCATAGAATCATAGAATGGTTTAAGTTGGAAGAGACCTCAAAGATCATCCAGTTCCAATCCCCTGCCATAGGCAGGGACACCTCCCACTAGATCAGGTCGCTCAAGACCTCATCCAGCCTGGCCTTGAACACATCCAGGGAGGGAGCAGCCACAACCTCCCTGGGCAACCTGTTCCAGTGCCTCACCACAATCACTGTGAAGAATTTCTTCCTAACAGGATAAATAAATTAATTTTGGGCTGTTGCCTTCAGTGAGATCCATGTGCTTGGAGAGTTTGAGCAAAAGTTCATCACAATCGTCCTAGTCAGTTGACTGATCTCTTCCCTGCGTATATTTCCAGCAGCAAATGAAATTGCTTCTTTTTTGACAGCTCACATTGCCTGGGTGCTCTGCGCATCATGACAGAGACAGAGGGGTGCTTTGAATTGGGAGATTATAATACCTCAACAGAACAGACATTAAACAGTGACAAAATAGTAGTAGAAAGAAGAAGAAAGTTGAGAAATCAGGGATTTCATGGCAAAAGATGCTTTTTGTCATAGGGAAATTCCTCTTGGCAGGTGCATGTCTGGTTCTGACTCAGCTAAACCAAGGTTGCCATCTAGATCCTTTTCTTAAATGCATATAAACTTAATCTTCATTTTTACCTGACTGATAGATCAAAATACTTTGTATGCTCCCAAGAGGTTTTCTTTTAGTGACATGAAAGTTGATTTCTGGTCCACCCAAATACTCCAGAATGCTTGCCCAATGTCCATAATTGGAGAAGCTGATGTTGTATTGATGAAGGCTGGCAAACGTGGGAGGGAAAAAAAGGTTTATTCATCCTCCCTACAAGAGCTATGTAAACAAAACCAAAACATTCTTTCAGCAGAGAACATGAAGAACTGGCAGGGAAACAAAGTGTAACAGAGAAGATTTCTAGGCCACCCAGCTGCTTAATTACTGGCAGCATCTCTGGGTTTGTACAATATGCCTCTCTAGCAGTCCTTTGGAAAACAAAATGCCATATTGGTGCAAAATTGTTACAAATTTAAAGCATTTTGTGTCCTCTAAGCTTCAGCTTTTACCTACAGTGGTGTGTTGGGTTTTTTTTAAGACTTACTCTGTGTATTGAATTAAGTAGAGCAAGTTCCTCTTACCTTTTCTTGACATTAAAATTTAATTCACTAAGATGGGCAAACCAAGTCCTAGCTTCATTTTCCAGTTTGATCTGGAGCACAGTGATGACATTGTTCAGTTTGTTAGAGGCAATGATGAAAACCCTGGGTTCTGTAAAGCGTTGTACTTAGCGTCCTTACTCTGCTATTGTGGAATAATTTCACAGGGTCACAGAATCTTAGGGGTTGGAAGGGACCTCAAAAGATATCTAGTCCAATGCCCCTGTCAAAGCAGGATCACCTAGGGCAGGCTGCACAGGAGCACATCCAGGTGGGTTTTGAATGTCTCTGGAAAGGGAGAATTCACAACCAATATCTTGGACAGCTTGCTCCAGTGCTCCAGCAGCCTCACCATGAAGGAGTGTCTCTTCATGTTGAGGTGGAACCTCCTGTATTCTAGCTTGTCCTATCACTGGGCAGCACCAACACCATCACCTTCATCCTGACACTCACCCCTCAGACTATATATAGACATTGATAAGGTCCCCTCTCAGCCTTGTCTTCCCCAGACTGGACAGCCCCAAATCCCTCAGTCTTTCTTCACAGGAGAGATGTTCAAGTCCCCAGGCACTCTTGTTGCTCTCTGTTGGACTCTCTTCAGCAGATACCGGTCTCTCTTGATCTGGGGAGCCAAAACTAGACACAGTATTCCAAGTGTGGTCTTACCAGGGCAGACTGGAGGCGGAGGAGAACCCCCCCTTGACCACATCTGCATTTTCAGCAATGTTTTATATCAGATCGATGAAATAGGATTAGCCTATTTTTGAGCCCTGCTAGCAAACTGTATTAAGATGAAATACCAACATTTTAAAAATGAGCAATAGAGAGGAAAAATAGAATTAAAACACAATACCCCACACCCTAAACCAACCAACAAAGAAAAGGCTGCAAACAGAAAACCCCAATTACCAACAACCAAACAAAAACCCAAAGCAAACCTGCAGAGAAAATAAATAGGTTTTATTCGGTTTCCTGAAACTGTGATCCTGCTTGCTTGTGGATGCAAAGGGCTTTTCGCTTGGTCTAATAAAACATTCATAATCAAACACCTGCATAAAACAATACATCTGTATGTAATGATAAAAGCATTTAAGGCTTACTTAAGGTTTCTGGATTTGAATCTTTGCAGTCTTTCAGAATTTATAAAAAAATGTTGGAAATCTATTTGTTTATTAGGAAAGACCCTGCTTTTCCAGGCATCAACAAAAATTCCAATGCTTTCTTCCCCTCAAGTTCCTGCTCTCCCATGATGCATAGTTGATGCTATTAATACTTCTTCTATGTATTAAACTTTGTTATCACAGTATTGCTGGGAGAGTAATTGCAATCCATTTAGCACAAGGGAAGAAAAAAATAGGTAAGTTACTGCTGTCTCCAGTGACTGGTGTTAATTAACTCTGGCTTCATCTGCACTATAAAATGAGCAAGTTTAAAATGGTTATGAAATAATCTCGTGGCTCAATTATATAAAATGTATTTCTGTTTTTAATTCAAGACTTGAGCCAGCACTTTGGACAACTTGCAGATCACACAAGCTAAAATAAAAATTATATTAGTCATGTATGTTACATGAAATTCTACTTGAAAGTGTCAAAATCCTATGCCATGAGCACAGGAGGATCAAATAACTCTAGATTATTATTTTTTTGGGGAGGTTAGCTTTTCTTCTCTTACTTGTTGTCTGAGAGGGGTTTAAATACACATCTTGTATTCTGGGTGGACTTTTATGCAATCTTGCTATAATACTAATTCTGGCTCTAGCCAAAGCTGCCTCTTCTGCCTGCAAACACACTTATTCTTTTTCTTGTCCTCATTCACTCCCACACACAGGGTTCAGCAAAGCTTTGGCATCCACGTGAGTTAGATTCCTGAAGAGATTTGTACATTTCTAACTAAGAGACTTGTAATTTCTAATGGCTGAGTTAGCTCAGCATGGGAAAAGGTCTCTTTTATTAAAAACAGAAGTAGTTAATGTAATGCAAAGTATCCTACCACAGAGTATAACCTGCTAGTGTGAACTGTCTTAGCAGCTATAACTCTTAGGTACAAGGCACATTGTGATCAATGGGGCAGTCTAATTGGAGGCCTGTATCTCCATTATGAGATCCTATGGGGTCGATACTGAGACCAGTACTATTCAATCTATTCATCAATGTCCTCACTGAGGGCACTATCAGAAAGTTTTCTGATAACATTGGACTGGGGAGGAGTAGCTGATGCATCTAAAGGCTGCATTGTCATTCAGACAGACCTGGACAGGCTGGAGAGTTGGGTGGGGAGAAATGGAATGAAATCCAACAAGAACAAGTATAGGGTCTGGCATCTGGGAAAGAACAACCCCATGGACCACCACAGGCTGGGCACTGACCTGTTGGAGAACAGGACAGGAAAGAGAACTTGAGGTTCTGATGGACCAAAGGATGACCATGTGCCAGTAATGCACTCTTATGGCCAAGACCAATGATGTCCTGGGGTGGGTTGGAAGGAGCACGGTGAGTAGGTTAAGAGAGGTTCTCCTCCTTCTCTAATGTACCCTGATGAGGTCACATCTGGACTATTGTGTCCAGTTCTGGGTCCCTCAGTTCAAGAAGGACCTCAGGGAACTGCTTGAGAGAGTCCAGTGCAGAGCTGCAAAGATGCTGAAGGAACATCTCCCTGCTGAGGAAAAGCTGAGGGAGCTGTGGCTCTTCAGCTTGGGGAAGGGCAGCCTGAAAGATGTCTTCATTCATCTTTATAGAGATGCAAAGGGCACTGTCAGGAGAATGTCCAAGAATAGGACAAGGGGCAATGGGTGCAAGCTGAATCACAGAAGAAAAACTTTTTCAACTGTGAGGGTGCTGGAGCCCTGGAGCAGGCTTCCCAGAGAGGTAGTGGAGTCTCCTTCTCTGGAGCCATTCTAAACCTGCCTGGATACATTTCTGTATGACCTGTCCTAGGTGACCCTGCTCTGGCAGGGGTGGTTGGTTTGGATGATATCTGGAGGTCTGACATTCCAACCCCTGACATTCTGTGATTGCTTGTGTGAAACAAACTATGGTGAGCATTCTAATATGGTCATGTTCTGCACTCTACCCTGGCACATTCCATCATCCTGCAGTATTGGAAATTTTAGGGCACAGGCTAACTCCAGCAGGAGGAAAGTTTGATGTTTGGGTTGATGGTACTCTTTTCTCTCTTTTTTTCTTTTTGGTGTCTGTCACTTAAATCCATTATTCCACTAAGGTCATGGTGTAGTAATCACTGAGTACTTCAGAAAAGGCACTCTGAACTCATTGTCTCAGTTGACTTAAAATGTCATTTTACTCTGCATGCACATATTGATTAGTCATTCCCAGCAACTCCAATTACAAATAGTACTGTTGTGGTGTAGATGCCAGATAACGATATCCTGAGGTGATTCTCAGCCTTTAGCCTATTAATCCAAGACCTGACCCAGTTCAGATGCGATAAATACATCAGTGTTGCAGACATCTCCTACATATGTTCAGTTAGACCAAACGTGAATAAGTGCATGGTGACATACAACAAACCTGTGAACTATACTGCTATGTACACTGCTCATACCTTTGTTATGTTGTAATTGTAGCCTTTAGTTATATTAAACCTTTGTGATGTAATGGAGAAAAGTAGTTGCTTGCAACAAGCAATCTTGGTTCATTAATTGCTGCTCATCCTGGTTAACTCTTTGGTATATGTGTACTGGTTGTGCCAAGTGGGTATCTGTCTCCAAAAAAATAAACCAGAAAATAAGACATTGATGCCCTATGGTACTTTTTATTACCTTGGTTTGCTATGACATTGCCACACAACACAATGGCAACAGCACAAAACTGTTCTGGCTTGTGAGAGTGGTGTAAATAGATAATGAAGTTTTCTGTTGTATACCATCATAATAGAAACAGAGCTTTCTATGACAGCAGCTCTAAATTGTACATTTATTGGGATTTGTGGAAGACATTCAGCATAGTTCTGTCCTCCTGTACAAATAATTACATATAAATTCCTCATGCCAAGGTATTGGAGAGACTGTATACAGTAAAGCCTGCCATTTGTCCAACTCATTTAGTTACTAAATATATTAAAGCTTTTCTAACTGCACACCTCCTCATGATCACAAACCTTCTGGGCTGCTGACTTTTGGACCTTTTTTAGTCAGATGAGGAAATAATTTCATTCAGACTCTCCATCACAAATACTCCTGGTGAGAATCCTAGCAGCTTTGTGGAGGACTTGCTGCAGCAGTGTAACACCAGAAGAGACTTTCTTTTGGAACTCAAATTTGGGTCAATTTGAGAATAATTTTAGCCCACACCAGCTAACTAGCAACAGTCACCCAGTGAGCATGAGCTCTGGTTGCAGCATCAACGACATACTGAAGATTCTGTGGATGATCTGGACATGCTGAGGGACAGGTGCACTTTTTTTTTTTCTCCTGCAGGATGTTGAAAACTGACCTGATCCTTCAGTCTCAGGTATGCAAGAGCAATACCACAAGGTCTCCTTCCTGACTTCTGACAGCTCTGCATCTGTCACCTCTCTCTCTGTTATCCAGAAGCCAGTGACATGTAGACTGATTCCTACAAGCTTCCTATAGCATGAAAAAAACTGAGTTATACTTCAAGGTTACCTTTGAGAGTTCAGAATTGCAGTGTGGGCAACTTTGCTGAAGGCTACAGGGCATGGTATAGATGGAGTTCTGTGTTAAGGGAGCTGTAAGGTTAGACCTATATATTGGAGTAGAAACCATCTAAGTTTGCCATTAACTGAAGTCAGAAAGGCTTGACAGCATGATAAGTCTCCACAGGGAGTTAAAAGGTTGAAATAATTTGAATTGGGAGCCCTTCCCCTCCCTAACCAGTTGCAATTTTAAATAGTTTAAGGCTCAGTAGAGCAACAGGAATGCTTTGCATTGGCCTCCAAAACAAACTAAAGTAGTGCAACCTGAGAAGCTCTGCTGTGAGTATATTCCCTGCTTGTTGCTGCAAATGAGAGTTAGGGTATTCTGCTCCCAGAATGGGAGTTTCAAATTCAGTAGGAATTTTCCTCACCCTGCCAAAACTTTGTGGATGATATAGTCAATGAGACAAGGAGAAAAAGAGTACAAGTCCTTCCCACCACATTCTGAAAGTATTTTTTGCCCCCTTCACCTACACTCACTTTGACCAGTGGACTGAAAATTCATTGTTTGATAAGTTCAGGTTAGCAGCAGAGAGAAAGATATCACATCAGCTGCCTTGTGCATGCAACTTCAGGGGTGCTGTGATACTGAGAAATGGCTTATTTGTGCTTGTTGCAACCTAGACTATGTCTTTCAATAAGCATTTCGTATGAGGAAAGAAACATGCTTCAAGATGCTTTTTTCTGATTTGCCCTGGTCACTCATAAAATAACCTGACTCAGTAGCACGGTAAGAAAAAGAGGGAGGAGAAGGAAGTGATAGCTGATGATAAAGATGCTCAGGAACCAAAGCTCTTGGTAACATCTAACCAAACCCTGGCAGTGCCGTGTGGGACTCTCAAGCGCTATACCTCATAGGCACCCCAATCTCCTGTGTCACAAAAAGCTGTAGATTCACGAGGAGTTATAAGATAGTTTTACTCCATTTCTCACTGGCAGTCTTTATAGACTAATAGGAAAATGTAGACAGGAAAAGAAATCAGAGAGATATCTCTTATAAGCTTAAAAAATATCAGTATAGATATTTTTCAGCCCTCCTAAGCAGTCCGTATATTACACATGTTAATATATTTTTTTTTTAGTGGTATTAAAAATAGCATTTTGATCATATGACAACCCAGTTGCTATAGTAACTCCATTTTGCTGTAGAATAGCAAAGTAATAATGTGTAAAATGTGTAAATTATCAGTGTGTAAGAGAAACTGGTGTGTCTTCACTCTGCTAGCCTGCTTTAAAATGAGTCTTTCTATGAATATACAGATCTCATTCATGTATTCTCATGACACTCCTGTTGTTGGCTCCATCTCTTCAGCTGCCCACCCTTGTAGCACTTAAGTGAGACGTGACATTTCAGCCAAAAGAAAAAGTAGCAGGAAGAAGCAGAGATAATGGCCTCCGTCCAAAGTGAAAAGGCTTATACTGATTTCAATGGACTTTTTGCCTCAGGTCTTATGCAAACAAAGGTGATTTATGAGGGGTAGCACAAAAAGCCAGAGTTCACTCATTTTTGCGTGCCTGTTACCACATTCTCCCGCTGAAATCTGAAGAGATGTTGCTCTTGACACTGGGGAGAGGTAGGATCAAGCACTAACGTGTTGGAGATTACCGTAGCAGGCTGAGAATGCCGTGATGAATGTAAAACCAATTGTTGAGAGCTCATCTCCCTTCACCCTGCGTTCCAAGCTTCTAGATTTACATGCCTGGCAAATGTTTGGGTGGGTGTTGGATTTTTTTTTTTTTTGTCATTGAAATTTCTTAGGATAGATAAGGGTTACAAAGATTGGGTGAAACATGGATTGAATGCCTGGCTTAGCTGAAATGAGCAGCAAAGCTCATTGATAGTGTTTCACGTTTTCTGTTTAGCATCACACTAAAGAGGGCAGTGACCTGCTGGAGTTTGCAGCACACACTTCCCGCACGCCCTCCCTGCCCCATAAAGCAGCAAAGGTATTTATTTTTGATTCCAGAGAGAGAGGAATGTTTGTAGCAGTGATAGCTACAGATCAGTTATATTTCCATTCTGAGGGAATTATATAGTTAACCAGTAAATCACTTGACTAGTAATTATACTAGGTGACCATGGTATTTTATTTTATTGGGCCTTTCTAACTTTGCTGTAGCCAGCTTAAAAGAAACTGGCTGAACCTGAAGTCATTTCTAATTTTAAAGATTTTTAGGCACTTTGTTTTTCTTCCTGCAGCCACAGCGTAGATGTTGTTATCATCTGCCTTGTAGCAGCACCTGCCTAAGTGGCACAGTTAGTTGTTTACTGACACTCCAGGAGGGACTGCAGATTGAAGATCAGCTGTGCCTCCCAGCTCATGGGTAACCCACGAGTAAAACATGACGTCAGATTCACAGAGTAGTCCCTTCTCAATAATAAGGCAGAATTTTTTTGTTCCCAAGGTAAATCCCATTTTTAAAAGCCAATATATGTTCAAAATAGAAAGCGCCCATTTAAAAATCAGAATTTATGTATTATGTTAGGTCACCATCAACAGATTCTACTTTTTGCTTGGAATATTTGACAAGCAGAGCTGCCTCTGCCTTAAATTCTGTTCTAAAATTGGAATACCTTTCCTATGAGGACAGGCCGAGGGAGCTGAGGGCTGTTCAGCATGGAGAAAAGAGGGCCCTGGGGAGACTTAATAGAGCCTTCCAGTACCTGAAAGGAGCCTACAAGAAGGCTGCAGAGGCACTGTTTCTAAAGGCCTGGAGTGATAGGATGAGCGGTAATGGTTTGAAACTGTAGAAGAGATTTAGATTGGATGTTAGGAAAAGTTTCTTACTGTGAGGGTGCTAGAACACTGCAACAGGTTGCTCAGGAAGATGGTTGAGGCTCCATTCCTGCAAATATTCAGGTATTCGAGGCTCAACAAGGCTGTGAGCAACCTCTTGTAGTGGAGGATGCCCCTGCTGACTGGAGGGTGGGGGGGGGAGGGGATTGGACTAGATGACCTTTGGAAGTCTCTTCCAACTCAAACCATTCTATGGTAATGGGATTCTGATACTGATCAAACCAAGAGTGCTTATTTTGTGGCCCTTTGGAAGACAAATTTTAAATAAAGTCCTGCTCTGAAATCTGCAAATGGAAACCAACAGACTTTGTATGAGACTTGGCATGTGTAAAATACTGTTGTTAATAGTTACTAGATGCCAAACTATTTTGCCTCTTTCCCTGTGTTATTGCTGCAGTAACAGTTCTGTCATTCAGCACCAGATTTTGGTATCTGCACCATCAAATTATGAAATAAATTTTGCTGGAGATTCCTCTTCTTTTTAGTGGCAAACTTCAACTTTTGCCATATATCAGAAATTTTGTAGCTGGAAAATGCTGCATCTCTGTTCTTCCTGTATAGACTTGGTGCTCATATGGACTCTCATGATGGATGCACTGTAGAGGTAATAAGAGCTATCTGAAGTGGCACCAGGAATAAGTGTGGAACTCCCTCTGGATAACGTGCTGTAAACCTTCATGTACTTCTACTTTAAATCTTGCACAGATATTTCTGTGCTGCCTTACTTTATCTGTGGCTTGATGGAGGCAAATGTGGTGTGTCCAGCCTACATAAAAAAGTTGTCAGAAAGAGGTGCCTGGCTATTCTTCTTATACAACAATGGCATTTCCAAAGAGAAAAACACTGCTTCAGGTTTTGTTTTGAAAAAAGCTTCAGGGTGGAGGTTTTGAGTTTACCTGGAGAGCTCTTCCTTTGAAATTTGAGATCTCTAGATGGATATCCAGGGGGTTCAATAGAAAAGACCTTCTTTCTCCTTTTATTGAGTTGGTTTGGGTGTCTTGGTTTTTCTCCACTGTTCTCAGTGATACCCAATGACAGGACAAGGGGCAATGCATGGAATCTGAGGCATAAGAAGTTTCATGTAAACATGAGGAGAAATTTTTTTACTGTGAGGGTGCCAGAACAGGCTGCCATGGGAAGTTGTGGAGTCTTCCTCTCTGGAGATACTAAAAATCCACCTGGATGCATTCCAGTGTGATCTGGTCTAGGTGATTGTGCTCTGGCAGGGGGGTTGGACTGGATGAGCTTTTGTGGTCCCTTCCAGCCCCTTACATTCTGTGACTCCGTGATTGTGTGATTCTTATTCAGTTTGATTCAGCGTTTACTTCCTTTGGTGTTTTGTTTTGTTTTGGGGTTTTTTGTGGGTTTTTTTTTTTTTTTTTCTGTTTGGGGTTGTNTTTTGGGGTTTTTTGTGGGTTTTTTTTTTTTTTTCTGTTTGGGGTTGTTTTGTTTGTGGTTTTTTTTGTAGGTGTGAGAGACTAAATCTTGTCTCTCTGGGACAGGTGAACCAACAAAGATAAAAATCACCTCTGCTCTGTACCAGGACAGTAGGTTTTGGTGTGACATGTTTTGGTTTGATGAGATCTGTTGTTCAGTGTGTTTTGGTTTGGCATTTCTTAGTTTGGTGGTTGTAGTATTTTTGTTTGGCAGTTTTTGGTTACAGATTTTTCTATATTTTTTTGGTGCAGTGTTTTTTTGGTAGGGCTTAGGGTGTTCTTTGGTCTGGTGGTTTTCTGGTTTGGGTATTTTTGTTGTAGTTTTTTTTATGTGTTAGTGTTTTGTCAGCTTGGTGGGTTTTAGGGTGGGTTTTTTTGGTGATGTGGTGTGTCTTGGTGTGCTGTTTTTGAATGGGATTTGGTTTTCTTTTTCATGGAGTTTTTGTCGTTTACTTGGTGGGGGTTTCTTGGTTTGTGGGTTTCATTTTTTGTTGTTGCTTTTTTTTGTGGTTTGTTCTTTTAAGGTGTTTTGTGATAGTGTGGTGTGATTATTTCAAATACGAATCCCCAAAAAGAACAACTTAAGGAAATTCATTCTCTGAAAAGCAGTGCAAACAAAATGTCCATCAATAATCCACAAAATGAACGTTTAATCAGTTATTTCTGTTAGGAATTAAATACTGCAAAATGGTAACCAAGTGCAATAAAGGGTTAAGTAATATATTTCCTTGATATTTTAAAGTAGAATGGTCAAGTGTATTCTGCTACGTCTTCCTACACTTCCTTGATATTGATGTTATAGCTCTTATTAACAAGTCACCTTTAACTTGATGAGTCATCTTCTGAAGTCAGAATTGAGTCATCTAAAACCCCTTGTCCTTCCAGCAACATGATCATTACTGATGGCTATGAAATAAGGCTCATAATTAGGAGCTGGTCAGGAATTTCCTGATAAAATAACATTGCCAGAAAGCAATTAACTGATGTTGAAGTCATGAAGGTCTGAACTAGTTTCTTCAGAAAAGGTTTCTTGGGTTCATTTTGGGATTCCTGAGCAGAACAGAGGCACAGTCAGCTGCTCTTAGGTGGTCTCCTTCCCCCTTGCAGATCTGTTCATTTTGTACAAGGGATGAGAATTTTAGTGAATGGTGAGAGCATTCCTTGTTGATCCCTGCACTGTTGTAAGTACACAAGGGTTTTTCTTTTCTTCTCCTTTACTACTTACTATGAGGATAGGCTAAGGTTACTATGAGGCAGCTAGGGTTGTTCAGCCTGGATAAGGCTCCAGGGAGACCTTAGAGCTGTCTTCCAATATTTGAAGGAAGCCTCCAGGAAAGCTGGAGAGGGACTTTTCGTAAAGGTGTTGGATGAGGCCTCGGGTAGCCAAGTGTAGTTGAGAGGCCTATTGCAAGGGGATTGGAGTAGATATCTCTGATGTCTCTTCCAACTGAAGTAATTCTAGGATTTCTTTTTCAAAGCCACAGACACTGATTTTGATCAATCATGGATTCATGTCAGCATGGAAAGGATTTTTTTTAATGGAGGAAATATTTCTGAGACTGGAAAACCAGTTCAAATCTTTTATTTTGATCCCAAGATTTGACATCAGAGAGACACCTTATTTTTCGAATGGAAGGTAGGCAGTTCCCAAAGGCATCCAATTTGTTAGAAAACCTTTCACCTTCACAGATAGCTTGCAAATGATGGCTTAAGTTATGCAAAGTTGTAGAAATGTATGGGAACATTCAAGGAATAGTTCACAACTCTATGGAAGTAAAGACAGCAGAATCTAGCATTCAATTTGCCAAATATTCTGGGCAGAAGCCAGAAGTCCATTTACATATAAATATATAATTTATAATGTGGATATGCTTCAAGGCCTTGCATGCAAATGCTTTGGAATTTTCTGGAAAAAAAATTCTTTTCATCCTCTTGTCCTTTGTTTCAATTAAATCATTTCATTGTTGCATGCATTACAATAAATTAAGAGGGCAACCTCTTCTGTCTTTGCATGCAACTGGCATATAAATGACACTTTCTACATGACATAAAACCTCAGATAAATGTTTTATAATTAATTTACTTTAATTGAAGGGGGGGGGTAAGGCAGGATTTTATTATAAATGTGTCCAATTAATTTAGAGAAAATAAAGGGAATTTAGATTCCAACTCCAGTGTCACCCTTCAAAGTACCATTCCCCCTGAACAGATTAGATGTTGGGGGGTTTAGATACTGAATTTTTTTTCCTCATTACTATTTCTGAGTGTCTGCATTCTGGATGTTGGCTGGATCAAAAGAGATAAATATGAAAATATCAGATATGAGAAATATTTTCCATATTTTTAATTGTTTAACTTAATTTCTTGTGTACGTTTAGCTGCTGATATTTAGTTTGCTGGCAATACTAATGACAACTAAGTCATCTGAGGAAAACAAATTCTTTGCAGAAAACTTCTTATCACAGGAATTTGTTTTCAAACTATGGAACTGAATATTAGATGTGAAGATGTTTTACAATAAATAGTGTTGCAGTCATTACTTTAAAACCAGAAGTCATTCAGCAAATACTTTGGATACATGAGAGAACTCTTTTGGTGATGACTCAAAATAATCCCAACTGCTTTCTGCCATTTCTACAAATTAAAAACTAAAAACCCTTCTCATGAGTCTCTTGAATGTATAGATAAATTACTTGGTTTAGAAGAATGGACAGTAAGAAGAGGAGGAGCATTTATGCAGATGAAGTAGCTAGGGGACAATACAGTACTTTCTCTGGCTAAGAAAATATGAGAAATAAGTATGTGACCATAAATTCAAGTGCCTGGGCAAGAATGTTGACAAATACATTCTCCTAGCACGGCCTATGAAAGCAGATAGCATAAAGATGAAGAAAACCTCGTCAAAGAGAACCTAGGCTTGGAACAAAGTAATCCATGAGATCGGATGGCAAGTTGCTCAAGGAAAATTAAATACAAAATTAAGGTAGTGAAAGGCTTGGAACGCTATCAATATGTGAAAGTGTTAGGAAGGAATAGAGAACACAAAGTAACACATTTGGAATAAATATTGTTGAGCAGGCTAATAAATGCCTTATTTTCCAGGTGGCAACAGTAGTAAAGTGGCAATCAGAACCATTAGATTTCAAATGGAAAAAAAGTTTAGTAAAGAGAGCAAGTGTTGCTCAGAACTTTAGTGCTGTGCCATTAGAGACTTCAGCCAGAGCTGAAGGAGCCAGTCTAATGTGGACAGCTTGCTTGGTGCATCTTTTTCTGGACATGGTAGCTGCATGACTGCCACGCAACTATAGAATCACAGAATGGCTTAGGTTGGAAGGGACATCAGAGGTCATCTACTCCAACACCACTGCCATAGGCCAATCTGGCCCTGAATATTTCCAGGGAGAAAGCATCCACAACCTCTCTAGGCAACCTCATCACTCTCATACTGAGGATTTTTTTCCTAAGATCCATTCTAACCCTACTCTCCCTCAGCTTAAAACCATTCCCCTTGTCCTGTCTTTAGACACCTTTAGGAAAAGTCCCTCTTCAGCCGTCCTGTAGGATCCCTTCAGGTATTGGAAGGCAGCTCTAAAGTCCCCCAGGAGTCTAGAATAAATTTGGAAGAGAGATGTGAGCAAAGATAGGAAGCTAAGTGAGCTACAATGAAACTTGTATTTATCAGAAGTTGATATTATTTATTAAAATAACTAACTTAAATAGGAAGTGAGGCAGGTCAGATCTGGTTGTATTTCAGTAGGTCATGCAGTGTGGTGCTCCACTGGAATTTGCTGATTGAACCAGAGAGGATGGGGATTAGGAAGAAAATTATAGGTAGAGAGCTGGCTGAGGGCAACATAATGCAGTGGCTTCTGCTTCAGGGACATCATCAGACTGGAGGAAGGTACCCTGAACTTGAGGGATCATTAGGGACTGATTAAGGAGACATAATCAATTGTTGTAGTAGTTGAGGGTGTCATAAGAGAGTTCACAGCTTAAGTGCAGTAGTTATTTCTCTGAAGATACTTCCCCTTCAGTACCCCATGATAAATGGAGGTCCCTCTCTTTCACTAAAGGTATGAGGTTGAATGTAGGCAGTTACTGCACAGTAAATGATGTGTTCTGTCTTTCCCTCTGGTAACCAGTCCCTCTGCCCATATCTTTCCTTAATAGCTTCAGTAATGACAAAGGCATAAAAAGTGGCAGTGTGATCATAAGGAAAAAATTGGAGGTTTTGTCAATATCAAGAGGATCGAAGCATAATGCAGGAAGATCTGTGTTACCTAGAGGACTGAAGCAGTAGAAAAGAGCTGTCACTCAATAGCAAAATGTGCAAGGTCAGTCACTTAGAGGGGCAGCTTGAAAGCTCAATGCTAGGAAATATCAGAGGAGTTGAGGAACCAGGCTGCATCTGAGCCTTCTGAAGGATGCTTCAGGCTGTGACTAGGTAGGTTTAGACTGGACATTGGATTTTTTTTTTTTTTAATGGAAAGAGGGGTCAGGCATTGGAATGGGCTGCCCAAGAAGGTGGTTGAGTCACCAACCCTGAATGTGTTTAAAAATCATTTGGATGTGGTGCTTGGTCATATGGTTTAGGGCAAACCTTGTAGAGTAGGGATATCGGTTGGAATTGGTGATCCTAAGTGTCTTTTCCAATGTGAACATTTCTGTGATTCTGAGATGGCAAGGCCAGCCCTTGGATATATCATCTGAGTCTCACATCTCAGCCTAAAGGTATTAATATTGAGCATACAGAGAAAATTTTGCAGTTCTGATCATCTGTATTAAGAAAGGTGAATTAAAAATGTAAATGTGGTGTTGGGATAAGGGATAAATTGATTTTGGAAAGAAATTAGAAGAGCTTGTTGTGTGCTTCATGGGAAAAAAAAGAAATAGAAGGGAATATGTGGCTGTTTAGCAAGGGAATGAAATACCTGCAAATGAAGTGTCCTTTTGTGAATATGATAAAACTGGATGATGTCAAACTTATGAGCAGACCAAGCCATATATGAAGGTAGAACTGAAAATGAAAAGCTGTCAGATAATTACAGAATGAAGTATTGAAATTTCCTGGAACTTGGGAATCCTCATGGAAGTATAGTAATAATACATTTTTTTTTTAAATTAAAATTTATTTTTTAATTTTAAAAATCACATTATTTGCCATGATTCTCAGTCACAGTAGTTGATAAGACCTGATGAGTCAGTTAGATGTCTTACCCTTGCAAAGGGCTTTTTAGCACTGACTAAAGGAAAAGGAGGTAATGGTTTGACTTGATAGCCTCCCAGGTCTTGTGCAGAGTGAAGAGCTGCTAGCTTCCTTTAGTAGTTCTGTTACTCTGGACCTCAACCCTGCTAACTCATTCCTGTTAGCTGAAATACTTGGCAATGGCCTGTAGATAACTGTTTATTAAATGGCTGCACTTAGTGTGGCAGGCTAAAGATTATGCTCAAATAGTTTGCAGAACTAAGATGACTGAGAAGACTAGGTTGCTAGCTTTGCTAACCAGCTGATTTTTGTGACAATTTTATTCTGCTCTGTCATTTTGTGTTGCATAGCAGAATATTTCAATGCTGCATTTTTATATGGTTGTGGCAGAGCAGGGCACTGCCCCACCGGAGGTTTGAATGAGGTGTGAGCTTTGGCAGGGCACACCCAGTCCACTGCCCCACCAGAGGTGTGAATGGGGCAGGAAACGTTCTTCCTCCCTCCCCACCTCTGTCACCGGAGGCTTAGTACAATAGGTGTGAAGTGCCTTCTCCCACCTTCCGTGGGCTTGAACAGGGAGGCAACAGATCACCTCAGTATATATATGGCAGCTGGACAGATTGGAGGAAGACTTGCTTGGACTTGCAAGGACTTGCTCAGACCTTCACTGGGACTTGCACAGACCTGCACTGGGACCTGCACAGACCTGAACACAGACCTGGAGACACGAACCTTGCACGGACTTTGAGACATTCTCCCATTTGTAAGTAGGGCAAAGCTGTTTCATGCCCAAACCTTTCCATTTTTCCTGATTTTTCCTGAATTACAAGAAAAGGCATCCTCATGAAGACTTTACCCAACCGAATTAGAACCCAAACTTAAACTAATTTACACACAGATTGTGATTGGGGCTTTTGGAAATTATAAAAGCTACATAACTTATAATTTCTGCCTCTTCAATTGCCCCCAATCAATACATTTGAAATTGTTGTTGTTGTCTACAGAATTCAGCATAAAAGTGACAAGATCTAAGCCCTCTCTGTAGTTGTGAACACAGTTCTTTCTGGCAAATCTGCTGCTTTAATTATTAGCAGATTAAGTGTGTTGGACTTCTATCTTCAAGTGATAGGTCTTCTTGCTGTGTAATTACTGTCAGTAAATCTTTGTCCACATTAGATTTATTACTCAAATTATTATTCTGAATTTTAATTCTTGCCTTACAGTGGATGAAGGTCATAAGGACTTCTAACTGTAGGCAGAAGTAAAAATCCCATAAACTCAAGGAACACAGGACTAGATCTGTAGTCATAGCATCATAGTATGTCTTAGGTTGGAAGGTACCTCAGAGATCACCTACTCCACCCCGTCTGCTACAGGCAAGGATGCCTTTCAAGTAGACTCAGTTGCCCAATGCCTCATGCAGGCTGGCCTTGAACATCTCCAGGGAGAGGACACCCACAACCTCCTGGGGCAACCCATTCCAGTGTCCCAGATTTCAGATGTTGCATAAAGCATTGCATCTCAAACAAACACCTAAATTACTGCTAAATTATTACTACTACATTTAGAGCAGTAAGGATGCAGTGGATATCAGAAAAAAAAAAAAACCCTGTGAACAGAAAGATGCAGGTGCCTTTCAAATTCTTGCTGGCTTGTCTCTTCAAGAGCCTTAGAAAGTCTGGGCCCTTATGGGATAGCTGAGCTGTAGAGCTTAGGGAACAGGAAAAGATGGGAGGTGACAAACAGCAGATCTCTACTTGGCACGAGGCTTTTCACAACAGGACAGAAATGGCGTTGGGCTGCTGTAAAGAGCTCTGCAGTATGAGTGTGTTGCAAAGATACTAGACCCTACAGAGAACTGTTTTCAATCACCCTTCTAGCCAGAACTGCATCTCCCAGACACCTTCAATCACTGCTTTCACTGTGCCCCCTCTGCTATCAGAAATGGAGTAACATTGCTCTTTTCCATCTGCCAGAACCACTACACACCCTGTGGGGCTGCTGGCCAACTAGAAGTGGATGAAATTCACTGACCCAAGTTCTTCTGACAGAGTATTTACATTCATTGCCCTTAACACACAAAACTATTTTAAGCTTCAGTGTGAATAAAGCTATTTTTGCTAGATTCAAGGAGTGTTTGCCATTATTCTATGTACCTTGTCACTTTTAGTGAGAGTAAAAATACTCCCAGTGGAAATACCTGGATCAAAACCAATGAGGAAGCTGCACATATACGCCAGACACCTGCATATCACAAAAATTTAACAGTGCCAGCACCAAATAGTTCTGGTTTATCTCAGAAGAATGTTTGCAGCTAATCCTCTCTTGTGGACATAGATAAACATACTGCAGCTAATACAGACTTATCAGAATTCAGTGGAGACATTTCAGAGTACAGCACTTAACTGCTTTTCAATATCTTTTCCTGTTTTGTTGTCATTGTTGGCTTTTAAAAAATCATTTACAGGTGATTGTTTGGTTCAGGCTTGGAATTATGCCCAGGGTGTACTTCATATTTATTTTCCTCTGAAAGCTTCTCCTCTTTGGATAGAAATCTACAGAGCGATGAGAGGTTCAAGTACATCAACTAGTTGCATCATAGGTTTCTCAGGCTCTGTGTTGGCAATGCTGGCATCACTTTGGGGTTTCAAACGTGAACTTCAGGTATATGAACAGAGTCCTGCATCTGGGAGGAGTAACACCAGGCACCAGTATGGACTAGAGGTCATCCTGATGGAAAACCCACTCCAACACGGGCTGCATGTGAGGCCAGGAATTTTGTGTATCCTTTCTGGAGAGGAGTACATTTGAGAGAATGGTGATCTACCTTGTGTATACATATGTTCACTCTGTCCTTTTCAGTGATCATCTAGAGTAGTTTGGCAGTGAAACTGCTTTTCAAAATCCCCACTTTCTGTGTGAGATATGCTCCTCATATATTTTTTTTTTTCCTGACAATATTTTGGTTTCCAGGGTGGTTTGCTAGCCATTATTGTTTTGAGGTGGGGACAAAAGCATGTCAGTGTGAGGTACAGTCTCGAATGGAGTCAGCAGGGACTGGTTTTACCAAGTAGGAATGATATAGCAGTGTAATCACAGACTCTAAGATCAATAAATACTAGTAGTCTAAAAATTGACAGCAGTTGAACATCTTAGGTACAACTCTACAGCCTCTCCTAGCTTGCCAGTGCTCTTGTTTATTGGCCTTGTCTTCTTTTTGCCTTTTGATTTACAATCCTGGTATAAATTCTCTGAGAAGTGACATTATATGTTTCTGCAGTGCTTGGTGACTGATCATATCCAGAGATGGGATTCTGCTCAATAAAATTAAAGACTATACTTTAGATGCTGGTGGGGATTCCTTCTCAAAGATAGGCATAGCATGTAATTTCTGAGAGGGCCTGTGTATATATATGATTTTTGCATATAAAGTGGGTTTGAATCATTCATAGGCTTTAGGGAAGTGCCTGTAAGCCTGTTTCGCCACCATGGCAGCCCTGGAGCAAATGCAATGCTAATACTCCTGCTTAGTGATTTTAAATAGTTTGTAAGCTGCTGTAAAAAATGTGTTGTCAAACTCTGCAACTAATTTACTTCTTCCAGTCTATAAAACAAGGAAAGGAAACATCTGTTTAAATGTGCATGTAATGGTAGTGGGGATTATACTTTTCATGCCTCTGTTTTGTTCATTGTGTTTAAACAGACAAAAATGAATGTCTCCGATTAATAATTAGTGATCTTTATTAGAGCTGGAGACCCTGTGCAAGCCTGTAGAGATGAACATTTTTGTGATACTGCTGGCATTTCTGAAATAAGTTAAGCAGATGTGGGAACATTCCAGACATTGCTGAATACATGGGTCACTCCACATGGGTGAAGTTACGGAGGAGTTAGCACAGATGACTGGAGCTATCAACACAACTTCTTTGTCTATAAATCCTTTGCAGCAAGGGTTAACCTTGCACAAGGCAGACTCTGCATGGGAATTTTCGTATTCCTCAGTGTGTTTCATTTATTTATATGTGCTCTATGTCTGTCTTTCAGATTATTCAGCCCCTAGTACACCAGGATAAATGCTTTAGAAAGGTCAGTCCTGCTTGCAGGGAGCCAGACTCACTGTTCTCCAAACTCACAAAACCCAGAGACTTTCTGACATGTGCCTTTTAATGCCCCTGAAGAAAATGCACCAGAACAGTATTCAGCAGAGTGTGAAAAACACTAAAGGGTTTTACCCTGGCCATTGTTTACTGTGAAATGCCAGTCTGGTGCTCTGGCACAGCCTGGGCTGAGGGGCCTTTCCTTCTCTGTTCTATTCTCCTTGGTTTCTGTGTTGTTTTTGTATCACTTAAGCTAAGACAATCCAAGGTCAAGCTGTTGCTGACAGAAAATAAATAAATAAATTTATATTAATGTTTTGATATAAGTGAGATGAACAAAAATACTGGGGGCAGGTTCTATTGATCATTTCTTACTTCACAGTGTGCAAGTGCTCTGTTACTGAGCCTCAAGAACCCTGGAAACAAATTGTCCAAGCCGTAAGTGTTGCTTTATGGGTTTAGATATAGATTGGTGCTTGGGTGGTGTAGAAACATATGAATACAATAATGCACAAAAGCTTCGCATTGATTCAAGCACTTTCAGTGGTATACATAAGAGCAGCTAGAAGAAAGCTGAGGAGAAATCTCAGTAAAGCAGAATAGAAAACAACTGTTTATTGGTGCTCAAAGAAAAATAAACTGGAGTGCAAGGAGAAGAGTGTGAAAGACTTAAACCAAGGCACTAAATAAAAATGTCTTGGGAAGAAAAAATGCTTGAGATGTCCAGTAAATAGCAGTGAAGAGCTGAAAGCAGCTTTTGTTGGAGGTTCTTGAAGCATGAAGAGATACTTTGGCAGGATGTAAGTCTTAGAGTGAAATGCAAGGCTGGGATCTTCCAGACACATGGTCTGTTGTAGCTCAGGGTAGAGGCTTTTTGTCTGTGCAGTGGTGCGCATACATTTCACGTGGTAAATACTAGAAATGGAAGCAAATACAGGTGTGTTTTCAGTCTCCACATAGAAATGCATAAGCAATTATGATGCCTTTCAATATGCCTCAAGTAGCTGGAGAGGGCAACTAGCATTCTGTGCGATTGTATCAGTGTGTCAAAGTTCGGATATTTAGTTTCTAATTTCATTAACTATTTTTTGACTCTATTTCCTCCATCTGAACTCTGCACTCCACCATTACTAACACTTGATTTGTGAAGTATTATTTCTCTTCCATAATGACAAACAGAACAAAACCAGTGCTGGAGCATGTCTAGTAGGCAGTGAGGTAAAGAGTGAGTAACAAGCTAACAGCAAATTCTTGGTGAAACATCAGCAGATCCAATTTAAGAATGAAATCTGCACAAGGCACAAATAGGAACCTAATTAAGTTGTTCTTGTTTGGATTTTGTGGAAAAATTAAGAGCAGCTAAGAAATACAGTTGGATTTTTGCAAACTGGATTTTCTGGACGAACCCAAGTGGCATTTCTTGTAATTCAGATGGTTTTCTAAGGCTGGAAACTTTTTGGGACTCATCAGAAAAAAAGTATCTTAACAGCCCTTTAGAATATGGGCTATGTATTATTTTTATATAGGTGTGTATATACACACACACTTATATATACATGTGTACACACGCACACTTTTTGCATGTGTCTACATATATATTTGTATGCATTTTAACCAATCTTTTGGAAAGTTTAGGCAGGTGCTCTGCTGTTAAATTCTTAATGTCCAGCAATAAGCCCTGGTCAATGGATGAAATTCAAGACTGAAGAGATTTCCATCCCAGTGAAGACATTAAGGTGCAAAACCAAGAATTTTGTTGTTTTAAATGTTACTTTATTTCCTTGAGGACTCACCAACCTTGTAATTTTTAGAATATCAACTTGGAAAGGACAAAAAAATTCCATCCTTCAAAGTATGTGCTTTTCACATGATGAAGTGATGAAATGAGCCATGAATTTCTGCAGGGGCAATACCTCATCAGAAGATGAGTATGGTGGTTTTTTTTTTTTTTTGTGTCTCTGGAATGCAGTCATTGCATTTACAGTACGAAATAATGAAAGCTCTTTAAAATCCTGTTTTCAGGCTATTTGTAGCTCTTAGACAATGTCAGTCAGAAAGATTTGAACCAGTAGGAAATTATTCCATTGGTTTTCTAGCTTTGAGCACAAGAGGGAGTATTTGCAAGTAATCTTTCCTTGTAAAAACAAAAATGCTGTTTAACAGTGCAAGCAGTGGATTTGGGCAATTAACTGTGTTCTGCAATGCACCAGCAGTGTCCATATCAAACTTGCAACAAGTGTGAATGATTTCTTGTTTGTCTGTTTGTGTCAGTGCATGTAATGAGGGAGCCTTCAGAAATTTCACGCAACTTGTGTACCAATCATGATGAGCTGCTTTACAGGAAAAAAATTTAGTCTAACAACTCAGAGCCAGGTTACTGTGGTACAAATTCTTTATTTATGTATCATAGAAATAAATCTTTCTTCTACTTATAGTATCTTTCTGCCCAAAAGAGCGTATCTTCCCATAAAGGAAGTTTTAATTCCTATTAGTTAGAATACTTCATTATTTTTTTTTTTAATGATAGAATGTAAAGGCAAGGAACTTGTGGAGTGTAAAATAAAAAGGCAGTTTTGGGCTAGTGTGATTTAAAGTTCACAGTTTAAAGCTATCTGCAAGTTCATAAAAGCAATAAACCAGTCTTCATTCATTACCAGTGATGTGACTTGCTGTTTGATGCTGATCAATTACCTGACACTACATTAGGGCAAGACAGTCTGACTGGTAGCATTGAAATCCTGAAGACATATTGGCATAGTTTGCTACATGTTCCATTCAAACATCTTAAAACTAAGCCATGAAGGTTCATGACTTGCCTGGAAATTAAGAATAACTTTTACCCATAATATATTTGTCAAATAAAAACTCAACAAGGCCAAATGCAAGGTCCTATACCCAAGTCATGGCAGCCCCAAGCATAGATGTAGTCTAGCAGAAGAGTGTCTTGAGAGAAGTCTTCAGAAGAAGGACTTCAGGGTGTTGATTGAGGACAAACTCCCTATGAGTCAGCAATAGTTGCTGGCAGCCCAGAAGGCAGCTGTGTGCTGGGCTGCATCAAAAAAAGTGTGACCAACAGGAACAGGGAGGGGATTCTGCCTGTGATATCCCACCTGGAGCACTGAATTCAGTCTTGTGTTCCCAGCATAAGGACATAGAACTGTTGGAGTGGCTCCAGAGGAGGCCATGAAGATGATCAAAGGGTTGGAGAACCTCCCCTATGCGGACAGGCTGTGAGAGTTGGGGCTGCTCATCCTGGAGAAGAGAAGGCTCCAGGGAGACCTTAGAGCAGCCTCTCAGCACCTGAAGTGGGCTACAAAGAAAGCCAGGAAGAGACTTTTGACAAGGGCTTGTAGTGAGAGGACAAGAGAGGGTGGATTGAAGCTTGAGAAGGAGAGGTTTAGATCAGAAACTAGTAAAGAAATTCTTTACAGTGAGGGTGGTGAGGCTTTGGAACAGGTTGCCCAGGGAGATTGTGGATGCGCCCTCCCTGAATGTGTTCAGGATCAGGTTAGATGACCTGTTCAAGTAAAAAGTATCCCTGCCCATGGCAGTGGGGATTGGAACTGGATGATCTTCAAGGTGTCTTCCAATCTAAACCATAAAGCTATGAATTTGACCCAAGGGGGCTATACTTTTCTTGCAGTGAGTGCAATGATAGAAAGAGAGAAGGAAAGGGGAACCCATATTATTATAGGAACTGAGATTTACTTGACTTTTAATAGGAAAATAGCATCAAGCTTCATCACTCCCAAACTACTGGGATAACTTTTTCCTTGTTTAAAAAATTATTTGGGGATCAGAGGAACATGGAGCAAGGGAAGAAGGATTTGCTTTAAAGCCATACTGACAGGTAGAGTTATGACCTATATCAAGGTGATTTTTTTTCTTTCTTTTAGACTCTTAAATCAATATAAAACTTCCATGAAATCAAATGTGGAAAATTGTTCCCTGAAAATTCCTTTTTATTTGCATTTAACTATTTCACAGCAGTGTCCACAATTCAAAGAATCTTTGTTCAGTCTCTAGAGTGAAAATTTCTCTGGCCTTCTAAGAGAGCCATTAACAATTTTGCAGTAAGGAGAGCTACTCTTTGTGGTCAGCATGGACTTTTTCTGACTGCACAAAGGTGTTTTGATGATGGTTGGCAGAGCAGCACGTCAGGATCCTGCTTACTGACATCGGTTAGAAGCGGTAACATATCAGAGCTAGTGGGAATGCCTGAGCAGTCAAATTGTAAAGGAGTAGAAAATGCCAAGCCAATGATCAGAGGTGTGAGCAGGGATGGTGCCTCACTACCCTTTGCCTCCAGATTGCCACACACACCTGCCAGCTCTGCAAAGCACTTGCAAATCCTGTGCTCTTCAGGATGTGTCAGCAGGCAGGGGAGAGAAAAGGAAGAGGCATCAGCTGGCTATGGCCCCATGTACCACCCCATCCTTGCACTTGGAAGGAGGTATTGCTGCTCTCTAACATAGATAAACTTAAATTGGAGAGCTTGAGGTGAATTTGAATAGGTCTGTGTTTGCTCAGTACTGTACAGAGATTTACCATTTCATCATATACTCCACCTCAGAAATAATCCTCCTTGAGGTCTGGAATAAGCACTAAAGTAGTTGTGCTGGAACTAGCTTCTACCTGTCCTGTCCTTTGACACATATTCTTCTTAATGGTATGACCTCATCGAGAAGAGGCAATAGGACAGCATCCATTCGTGCCAAGTGGAAACATCTATGTCTTGAGGTGACCACTGGGAAATGAACCCATTTCATGCTTTCAAGAGCCAAGAATAGAGATTTTAGAGATTTCTTTTGTCTTTAACTACACTGGTGAAGGTTTCAGGCAGAGTTAAGAGGTTTTCCACAAAATCACCACTTTTTCTCCTAAGTATTCCTTGACTTCTTCCAATTCCTATGCCTGTCTTTTATACTGCTTCCTCTCTAAAACCCCTAAAATCCCTTTGTCCCAGAGATGCCTTTAAGAGGAGTACAGAGTATGAAAGTATCCCTTCAGCTTGATGTGAATTGCAAAGCAGGGCGCTCCATCCATTCTTAAACACGAAGGGTGGTACGAGTAGCAATGCTGACAGTGTACATTTGCAGATGCCACCATATGGGTCTTGAAAAACTAGTTGCACCGATGATTCCCTGCACATGTAGGAGACAGTTTGCATTGTTGGCATCATCCCTGCACAGAAACAAGCACAGCTTAGCAAAGCTAAGCAGATGGCACTAGATCTGGTGCCAGGGAAGCACTGAATTAAAGGTTATACCCACCAGGTTTGATGCGGTGCCAGTTTGAATTGGTACAGAAGCTTCAGCCCACCTGCTTATTGGCCCTGTGACATCTGGCATCTTTTTCCTCATTCCCTCCCCCCCCCCTTCTTGGACTAAGCTAAATGCAGCAAGGAAAAAAATGTCATTTTAAAAGCTAGTTACCAATAAATGGGATTTAAATTCTCTAAGAAAAAAAAAAAAAAAAGAGAAAGCTTTACAAATACATTGTGTTTAACCCTGCTATATTAGAGAGTTTTGGGGACAGCTTTGTGAAGATTATATGGTGGAAAATAAGGGTCTGAGTAAAACCACATTTTATGGAACCACTTAATGGTCAGGGTGGCATACTAATGAACACAGAGAGCTGTTAGGAGTTTATGGCTATCAGCAGCCTGCACATAACTGCTCACTGTCTCGGGCTGTCACCATACATATGTTGTCACTCAGAGCAGGAGAGACATGCTATTTTATGCCATGCCACCTGAGTGTGGCCACTGTGGGTGCCTAGCAGTGCAATGCACACTGCTAAACTTATTGCCCTGCTCTTCTTAGATTTCTCTCTTGCTCGTTTTTGTTATCTTACATGTTGCACCGGGCACCTTTTGAAGATTATTGTCATCTACTGAAACCAGTCTCTCCTTCTTTGCCGCATGTTCACATGCTGTATATACAAATACGCTGCCATGGGGACTGTGCTTGTTGCAGAGCTTAAAACTGTTTATATGTCTTCTCCATTAGGGATTTAATCCTTGCTCCCTTGGTGTGAAATGAAAACATGCAGCTGTATGGCACTCTGGAGATGATTACTATTAGAGCTAAGCCTGAGTTTATACACACCATGAGCCAGATTAATCAACAATTTATTGACTCAAAATTGAATCCATATAGCATTGAGTTTGACTTTTTTTTTTTTTTTTAATATAAAGGAGGAATTCAGGCTGCCTGAAGTATTTTGGTGGAAAATTGTCAGAAAATCATTGAACCAGATTTATTAAATATCTGAAAAATAGTGACAGGCATTGTGTGATTTCTAAAGCTCCATCACAGAATGTCAGGGAAGTTGATTTGCTTAAAAATCGTAGACATGTTTCTTTAAGTCATCAGTGCTGGTCTGGAGTCTTCATTACACAAAAAGAAAGGGAAAAATGTTCGGCTTTGGAAACTGCCTTGCATTTTCTTGGCTTCTGTATAGTCAGCACCAATGTTTAGGGGAAAAAAAGGGAAATAAATTAAAATCTAATGGGAATGAGTAAATAAAGCAATATATAGCTGAAGAGATAAATGTGTTGGGGAACAAGTTATAAAGCAAGTGCATTGCACAGAAAAAGCTGTTGGTCTCCTCCATGCAGCAACAAGAACACTGCATGTCTGAAAACCTCTAGCTGAGAATATTTTGTTTGATATTTTTTGTTTGTTTATTTGTTTTATTTGATTTTTTTTTTAAAGGACTAATATTAAGCATCCACTTTTTCTATTGCTGACCTTTGAGATAAAAATTATATGAGAGAGACCTGATTCAAAACCCACTGAATTCAGAGGACTTAATTGTCTTATGCCTGCCTTGACCTTGTTGCTGGTGTCTCTGCCTCTTGCTTTTTCCATGGAGATAACTGCACGGTGCTGTGCCCTGAAGGAGCCTGTCTCACAAGTCCTTTCCCAGAAAAATTTTGAATCAAGTTTCAGGTTGGCCCTTGGCTGTCCAAACTTTTCTGCTACACAGCTTTGGGATGTGACCTGGCTCTTATTTCCAGGGACAGAATTTCATGGTTTTCAGCTCAAATCTTCCATATTTGCTACTTGTCCTCAAAGACAAAAGAGCTAGAACTCCTCTGCCAAGGTACCAACAAGGATCAAAGCCTTAAAGATAATTTCCCTCTCCAGCTACCTCTGAAGCAGCCTGATTTGGGAACATCAGTATGATTCTTCAGCTTTTCAGAGAGGTACATGTGCAAGGGCAGCTCTGCTGGTGTCAGGGTTGAGCGGGTGCAGTCTGACTGTTTTTTTATCTCACTATAAGCGTTTCCAATACAACACCTGGGTTTTGCTGAAAGTCAACAATGAAATATAGGCAGTGGACTGGATTTTGAACCCTTACTGACAACAGATCCTCCTCCTTGTCTTCTCTGAGGCTGGGAAATTTATCATTCGTTCCAATAGTGTTACCAATTGAATAATGTTTTGTTTGTTGTTGGCTTTTTAATAATATAATTTGACAAATATTCTACTTACATAACAGATTGGTAAATAGTTTGGAGAGAAATTGCTTCCTCTAGCTTCTCAGCTTTCCATCTCTAAGACTGCATTCTCTGAACAGTGTCTACTAAAATTACACCCTAGAATTTTCAGGTTATAGACAGTATCTCATTTTACCTGGAGACAATGATGCAGAGTTTAAAATAACATCACTAATAAAAAAGATTCTGAACAAAGAAATTTATGACATATTTGTGACCACCATGCTGTAAATGTTAAAAGGTGGGGTTTAAAAAAAATATTTATCTGAATTCAGTCTATTTTCTTCTCTTGTGTTTTATAACTACTCTAGTTTAGATTTCTCATCTGGCACCATCACTTCTATCACTCTTTCTCTCACCACCATCTTCAACTTCTTCACCATGTTTAATATCTTCACTCTCATCTCCTTTGAACTCAAATCACCCTTGGCTCCTCTCAGGAATTTGAAATAAAGTGTTTCCTAAACCATTCGGTGACAACTTCTGGATTTATCCGATCCCATGCTGTCTTAATCCAATGACAAAGTAGTGCTGCAGTAGGGCTTCTTCATCTTCCCTGTAGGAGTTACAGCAGGATCCCCTGCCAAGAGCCAGAAGGGCTACAAGCACTCTTTAAAAAGATTGTGCTCTACTACATCAGGCACCTGCAGTTGTGACATTCCTCCTGGTACAACTTCAAGTGCAGTGTTCATTTCTCCAGCACCATTCTGCATTGCTACTGTAAGATACCCTTCAAATGCACCTAGGACAAGCATTCTCCTTTTGCATCCCAGCACACCTGGTCCCCTGTTCCAAACGATGTTCAGCCAATCCTTCATTAAGTCTGTAGGCATCCATTCTTGGTTTTGACACCTAACAATTATTCCAGTAGGCAGCTGGTCCTTCAGCATTGTTTTCCGCTTCAAGATCACATACGGTGGCAATTTTATACCATCTGCTAGCACTGCCTGCCTTACTGTAACACACATTTTTTTCATTCCCCAAAGTTCTGATGATGACAAATTTTGTGCCTGTTGCTTCACTGATGTTGTTGGATGGCTCATCAAAGGAAACTGGTGTCTCACCTGCACATCTCCTGTTTGGTCCAGCAGGTAATTGTAACCTTTTTTTCCCAGCAATTGTGCATTGCTGGAATGCAGAAAATCTTTTGGTGGAACAGGAAGGTAGATGTTGGCAAAGTCCTTCTCTGTAGGCAAAACCCATTGATAAGTCATCTGTGTGCACCAGCCGTTACTGGTCTTGAACTTTTCCATGTAATTTGTCATGCCTCTGCTATTCCTTGAGATTTCCATTTGATGATTTCCTATGTATCTGGGGTGCACCTTCTGCAACTTACTGTTCTAACTGAGCAGGAGCACTGGGTGACGTGACCTCCAGAGGTCCCTTCCAACCTCAACTGTGATAGTTCCTGGAAATACCCTTTCTTCAGGAACTGAATAATTTCTGCATTGAGTTAGTGCACGACAGCTTCTGTTTTGATTATTTCCATCTTGGCACGTTTGCCTCATAGTGTAGCGTTTCCTTTTGGACTCAGTTTTTAGTTTTCTGCAAACAGTATCATCATGAGTTTAAAATCTGCACTCTAACTCCTGCTTATACCTTTAGCTACAATTCTTCTTGCATTTGTCTTTCTCATCTCTAGATGTTTTGACCTCTTATAAGTTACCTACAATGATTTTAAAATTACAGTGGAATTGTCTGAGTCACCCCATAGTTCTTCTCTGTTGAGTGAGAAAACCAACAGTAAATCTTTGTGATCACAGAATCGCAGAATTAACCAGGTTGGAAAAGAACTCTAGGATCATTGAGTCCAACCTGGCACTTCTAATTAAATAAACCATGGCACTAAGTGCCTCATTCAGCCTCCTCTTAAACGCCTCCAGGGATGGTGACTCCACCACTTCCTCAGGCAGCCTGTTCCAATGGGCAATCACTCTTTCCATATAGAACTTCTTCCTAACATCCAGCCTAAATCTGCCCTGGTGCAGCTTGAAACTGTGTCCTCTTGTTCTGTCACTGGTTGCTTGGGAAAAGGGACCAACCCCCACCTGGCTACAATCTCCTTGCAGGTAGTTGTAGAGAACAATAAGGTTTCCCTTGAGCCTTCTCTTCTCCAGGCTGAACAACCCCAGCTACCTCAACCAGTCCACACAGGGCTGTGCTCCAGCCCCCTCACCAGCCTTGGTGCCCTTCTCTGGACACATACAAGCACCTCAACATCTTTCTTAAATTGAGGAGCCCAGAACTGGACACAGTACTTAAGGTGTAGTCTAACCAGTGCATGTACAGTGTTGTCTTGTTCAGACTTCAGGCTGCTTTGTGTGTATTTGTGCACACAGCTAAGGAACCTTTCACAGTGTGCAGTCACGGTAGCATAAGAATGCAAATGGAAGACAGTCTCCAATTTATAATTTAGGGGGTTTTTGACAAATTCTCCTAATCTTACTTTGGGTAAGCAGAGTGTTTTTTTATGTTCCTGGGAACTATGTTTAGATTTAGTTCAAAGGCTTTGATAGTTGGGAGACCATTAACACAGTCTGTATCTACTCAAGGATATCTAATTTTGTTTATTAAGCTACTTAAACCATAGCATGTCACCTGTGAAATAATCTGGTTTTGGCTAGCTAGTCCCACAGAGACAGTGTATGTGCTCTAGCATGGGCAGAGGTGGGCTGAACCATGGCCCTCAGCTATGACTCATGTCCCATCAGTGTGCTGGCCAGTCATCCAGGTAGTGTTTGTGCAGCTAAGGAGAGATGCCAGGTGTGCTGGTTTGAGGTTAATTGGAATATTTTAATAAGAGAAATTAGATTATAGGCTGTGGAAAAAAACAATGGTGATGTCTACTTCACTCATAGGTTTATTGAGAAGTACAAAAGCAAGGACACAAATGTGGAATCTGGTCTCTCCCTCTCCTTGGCTTCTAGCTGGATCTGTGTAACCCAACTAATCAATTCTGCTTCTAAGCCCCCTTGACAATCTTCCTAACTCTCCTTACATGTAAGGCAGATCCTCGGATAAGATTGGGAGGTGGAGGAAGTTGGAAGGGTGGTTGGGAATCCTTCTTGGGGACTCTGATCTCTGGGAGAGGCATTGTGGTTTTGTATTACCTTTTTAATGTATATAGCTGTAAATATTTGTAATATGTTGTAAATATCTGCTTCTATATTGTGTTAAGCTGTAAATATAAAGTTTTATTCCTTACGTTCCAGATGGCTGAATCTAGTCTGGGTAAATTCAAATGTGGGGGGAGGCAGGTAACTCCTGAACCATCACACCAGGTCTCTTGGCTGCTGTTCTCATGCTGTAGACCATATATACTATACTGACCTTTAAACATGGACACCTGATGGATAGACAATATATACTGCATACACATGTCATCTAATTCTAGACGAGAAAGAAAATATTGTTAATAACAGCCCAAATATGAGGTTAATAAAACTGAAGGATAGGATTGGTGCCATCTTGAGGGACCTAGAGAGGTGGACTGAGAAGAATCTCAGGAGGTTCAATAATGCAAAGTGAGGTGCTGTGCCTAGGTCGAGGCAACCCTCAATACCATTTGAGGCTGGTGGATGATGAAATGAAGAGCAGTACTGCAGAAAAGGACTTAGGGGTGCTAGCGCATGAGAAGCTGGACATGAGCTAGTGATGGACAATTGCAGCCCGGAAGGCAAATCACACACTGGACTTCATCAAAAGAAGTGTGGCCATCAGGTCAAGACAGGTGACTCTGCCACTCTGCTCTGCTGAGACCTCAACTGCAGTGCTGTGTCCAGCTCTGGAGGTTCCAACACATGGAAACATGAATCTGCTGGCATGGGTCCAGAGCAGGCCACCAAAGTGATCAGAGGGCTGGAGTACTTCTGCTGTGAAAAGAGGCTGGAAGAATTGTGGCCATTTAGGCCAGAGAAGGGAAGGCTGCAGGGAGAACTTAGAGCTACACTTCAATATATGAAGGGAACCTACAGAAAGGCTGGGGGGAACTGTTTAGAGGGGCCTGCGGTGATAAGATGAGGGGCAGTAGTTTGAAACTGGAGTAGGGGACGTTTAGGTTGGACACTAGGAGGAAGTTCTTTGCAATGAGAATGGTGGAATACTGGAACAGTCTGCCCAGGGATGTTGATAGCCTGTCCCTAGAGACGTTCAAGATCAGACTGGATATGGCTGTGGGGAGCCTGCTGTAGTTGGAAGTGTCCCTGCTGACTGCAGGGATGTTGAACAAGATGACCTTCAATCATCCCTTCCAACCTAATGTAATCTGTGTATCCCTATTTCCAACACAAAAGGAAACCTATCAGAAACTTCTGAATTGAGCTATTTTACCATATTTTTATATTTTAAAATGCATAGACAGAACACAAATTATCTGCTTTAACAAAAAAAAAAAAAAAAAAAAAAGTAAGCAAGCAACTCTCTGGATTGTGGTTGGTTTGGTAGCTTCTTTTGTATATAATTGCTTGAAACTAATCACTGCTACTGTTTAAAAATAACAACAAAATAAATTGGCAGCATCCTACATTTCTACTACCTTAATCCATAACAGTAAGCGTTGAATTTTTTTATTTTTTTGTGCACCCAGTGACTAATTCAGGATAATAAATTGTGTGCCGCTGTGAAGAACCTCATAGCAGTGGAATGTATTTAACTTCTTTAATTAAGCTCCAACCGGATCTATTTTTAAGAGAGCGTTGTTCCTTCATTATTTTTGTGAGTTGGATTTAACTTCACATGTTACAGAGTAGAACTTATTTTATAGACTCTCTTTATTATTTGAACAGTAGACAAATAAAAGTAGATGTAAAAAAAAGGTTGGTTGTTTTTGGAAGTTTTATTGCCCCAGTTACAGATAGTGCATAGAAGTGTAAAAAGATTGTGGCCCACATTAGTTCCGCTATATATTTCTGGGCTTGGGCTTTGAATTAAAAAAGTGTGAAGGCATGAAAAACAGATGCTTTCAACCCATTTTCCTCCAAAGTGAGAAAAAAAAAAACAACTGTTTAAGGTGTAAGAAAATTTGTATAAAGGGATGGATCATTCTGAAAAGGTTTTCTGCTTCCTAAATGATATTCTGTGAGGTGACAAAGACCACACTGCAGTTCAGCAGGCTCAGCTCTGAATTGTGTAGATGTTTGATGTTGAAGAGAACAGAGGTTTTGTTTGGTGCAAAATCTGCCCCACAGTGCAAAGCCTCAAAACAAGACTGTATGGACATCTGTTGTGTCTTGCTTTCTACAAGTCTTGAAGCTGGAGGCCACTGAGTGGCGACAGATTTGCTCCATGCTGAGTACTCCTGAGGTATAAAAATGCAATGTGCTGTGGAGAGGGAAATGACAGGAAGCCTTTACTTGGCACATCAGCATAATCTGGCTGCTTGTAATTTTCGTCATATAGCAGAACAAGTAGATTTTAGATTTTGTGTTAATTTTATTTATCTGATATCTGTGTATTGATAAGAACAAAATAATCCTAGGACAGTTCAGATTCCTCCTCTTGATTGTCATATTTACTTGTGTTAATATAATCTCTTTCTGTAGACAATTTGCTACATTTCCCTTAGTTATACCTTTAAATGTTAAATAACACTTATAAACTCTTTTCTAATTTGACTTTGCACTAAAGATTATTTCATTTTCAGTTTTATTTCAAGAGACACAGTACTGAAAATCATCATTAAGAGCATCAACTGGAGTAAATGGTAGATTATCAGTAGAACATCAGGCTTCTCGTTTAATGTGGCTTTGCACTGGCACATCATATGCATATGTCATTTCTAACTCCTGGCACAAGCAGGCACTCTATAAAGTATCCAGATACAAAACCTGTTCATCTTGTGCTGATTTGCATGTAAAAATGGGATTTTTGCCTCTAAAAATAGCCTAGTTTTCATACAAATGACATTGTCATGCGCAAGATCACAGTTTTAAAATTTGGATTTTAAGGTCAATCAGTGGTGGTGTTTCTGAGGCCATTGCATTTTTTTTTAAGGTGTTGCAGCATGTTGTTGATTTTGAAAACAATATTCTATTGGAAGGACATAGAGGTGAGGTGTATATTAAATACAGTGAGTAATTAGAAGATAATTCCACAATGCGACATTCAGGAAAGAGAACCCATGCAGCAGCCCGTAATAAAAAAAAAAATAGTCTCNGGAGGAGAATGTGGAGATTAACAAACTTTTCTAAATTTTTTTTGTAAGAAAATTGCTAAAAGACCTAAACTCAGGGGTATTTTCCTCCTCACATCTATTACAATTTGAAAAGAAACATAAAATCCTCTCCACCAAAGATTGCCTACAGCTATGAAGAAATTATTCTGCTACATCCAGTTCAGTACTTAAAGGGAAGTAACAACCTCTATGATGTGTAGGATCAGTAATGAAGCCCAACTGTAAAGCTGGGAACCTGGGACAAGGCCCAGTCTTCATATAATGAGTCCCAAGACTATTTGGACAGGAATGTGGAACACTTACTCATAGAATCAATAGTTCTTTACAGTATCAAATGCAGGCAAAATAATTTTTGAGGGTGAGTGAATGTTATTTGTATTTGTTCTGCACTGAAGAAAGAAATTTTATAGGACTAGAGAAGGGACTTATACTGCTTACTTGGTCCTGGGGTGACATGATTTCAGGGTGCTGAGCTTAGATGCAGTGTGAATGAGGACAGAAATACCTTTTGAAATGTTTAGTTAAGGAGATTTATGGGGGCAAAACCTCTTTTGTGATGTTTTGGATTATTCAGATAAGTACATGGGAAACTCTATTGATACAAACAGTTAAACTCATTTTATACATTCATAGAATGGTTTATGTTGGAAGGGACCATAGAGATCGTTTGTTTCCAACTCTTCTGCCACAGGCACGGACATCTTCCACTAGCCCAGGTTGCTCAAGACCTCATCCAGCCTGGCTTTGAACACCTCCAGGAAGAGAGTATCCACAGCCTACCTGGGCAACCTGTTGCAGTGTCTCAGCACCCTCACTGTCAAGAATGTTTCCTAATATCTTTTCCAAATCTGGATATTAGAGCTTCAATCAAGCATCAGTCTATTCCCTCTTGTCCTGTCACTGCAAGCTCTTGTAAAAAAAATATCCCTTCCTGTCTTTCTTTTACCTTCAGGTACAAGAAATCTGCTCTAAGGTCTTCTAGAAGCCTTCTCTTCTCTAGGATGAACAGCCCCAACTCTCCACTTGTCCCCATAGGTGAAGTGCTCCAGCCCCCTGATCATCTTCATGGCACTTAAACTATTTCTTTCTTTTGTGAATATTCTTGTGATATGGGAAAGAATTGCTTTTTAGAGAATGTTGCTTAAAAACAGCGTAACACTTTACTCCAAACCCCTGAAGGAACATTAACAAAGGTGAGGGCTTCTCCTTGGGTTCATCAGTCAGTGAGTGAGCAGAACTATGCCATGTGAAATGTATTGGTACACAGCTGACAGGTTGCTTATTAAATCCAAGCAATACAGTGGCTACAAAGGCTTACAAAGCTGTTATGAGAAATTCTACAGCAAATGCTTTTTTAAAAAAAGGAAAAGATTCTTTGTTTGTGAAAACATGCAAACAGAATTATATGCTTAATTATTCACGTAGCTTTAATAAGGATAACAAGTCCAAATCCAGAGGAAATAACTACAGTATTTGAACAGTAAGATTAAAAAGCATCTATAAAATATGGAATGGGCTGTAAAAATAATGAGCTCCTGCTTTAGTGTGACAAAGGAATTTGAAGAACTCAGGTCTGTAGTGAGCAACAGCAACTTAGCCATGGTTCTTTGGGTGTCAGTAAAAGCACCTAGTAGAAGTGACCACCACAAAACAGTTTTGTCATAACTGCGGGTAGGAAATAACTAAGCAGTGACTGCCAGTATCAGAGTTTTCCATGGAAAAGATTCAGCATACTCTAAAGAAGTATCTGTCGTATGCCTACAATGTGGCTGAGTTATGACAAGGAAATATCTGTGATATGACAGACGCATCGTACAACTGTCAATATAAAGCGAGTGTGATGGGATTGCTCCATGTCATGTCGTGGGGGCTGTGACTAGGCTGTAATAGTGATGCATCTGCAGTGTGCCAGCAGAGTGACTGATAAGTAGCTACTGGAAGAGATGACTCCCAACTAAAATTTGCTCTAACAGTTTTGAAGTGCTGCAGGCCCTATTTGCAGTGACAGGGCTGCCCATCAGCTTCGGAGGGCTTTAAGTCAGTACCTCATAAGCAACCAATCCGGCTTGTTGCTGTATGTCTGGCAGCTTATAAAGCCACCCTGGATAAAACATTTTGATACCCAGTTAGACCCACAATGTGGTAAGGGAGCCCATGCCAGGTATGACCTCATGAGCAAGTGCTCCCCAAGACAGAGGTGTGTGTGGATTAGACAGGGGGTCATGCTGGGCTGCATGGATGTCATGGTCTCACTCCTAGGACTCTCTAGGATGACATACCCTATGGTAAGCAGGACAGACATAACTGGCATGAAGGCTTCCCACCATCTGTGAATGCTCTATACTACAGACCACTCTGTAGGATCATGGCCTCTCTGCTGGCCAGCCCCTTCAGCTCCCTGGAATTAGATGAGTGCTGTGGGCACTTGGCAAGTCAAGAGAGAGAATATTACAAATTAATTTTTAAAAATAAGAATAATTATTATATTCATATCACAGATGGAGATATTGATGTTCAGATTAATTGATTTGCCCTGCATCTATGCAGCATGTCATTAGCAGCCTTGTGATTACAGTAGTGCTGGTTTGAAAATGGTTTTCAGGGGTAGTCTTCAATTTTCCAATATATCACTGCAGAAACCTAATTCACTGAAGGAGAAAAGTATTTGTTTTTCCTTTTTTTCAAAAAGGAAGATTTTAAGGGGTTCTTCACTCCTTTTAACTTTTGAGATTTCATGTCTACTCCCCTCTCTCAGATTTCTTTATCTTCCAGTTTGCCTCAAATAATATTTGGAATGTTACAACTAAAATGAGAGAGAAAAAAATAGAAGAAAGGTTAAAACTATTTTTAATTTTCTTTTATCTTTTGGAAGTGCAATGGCCATCTTTGCTTTGGAAGAAGTTCCAGATGGAAAATTAAAAGCTGCTTTAGAATGCCAAGTTTGCCTTATTTAAGATGAAGGCATGGATGTTTTTGCAACAGTAAGACTGCATTAAAAAATCATTGATGCTACAAGGGGCCAGATGACTAATTTGAATCCTTCTCTCACTAGTTGTTGTTTAACATAGAGGAATCAAACTTGTTCTTGGTTTATATTGTAGGAGTCAAGAAAACAAAAATAACTTATAGTAAAGGTAAGAGTAATTAGCTCAAAATAATTCTCCAAAGTGAATTATTGACAATGTTCTGTGTCTCATTTACCTCAGATTTGGCCAATATCTGGAGAAAATACTTCTGTTACATTCGTGTATTCCTGCATGTCCAGTCTCACTACTTGTTGGTTTCTGTTCTGTCTTCTATTTACATTCTAGTTTGCCTCACACATGCTGGATGGACCCCAACAGCTCTGTTGGAAGGTGGTTTTGTAGCTTAGCAGGTACTTTAGAAAACACATTAATTCGGAAAACATTTTTTGCTTAGGCAATTGTGCAACATGGACTTTGGACCCAGCAGACTGTAAAGGCTTGGGAGGAACTGTTGCAGTCTGTCATACTAATCCTTTTTACAGCCTTTTGGGTCAATAATCTGAGCATTAATGTTTCCTTAGATCTATTGTGCCAATCTAGCTGCCTTGCATTCATGTTAAATTTATGTGCTTAATATCTTTATGAGATTTTACTGTAAGGGGAAGAAAAAAAAGAAAAGGTGCAATTTACATCAGAATTCAAACAAATAATAAAGTCAAATTGCTGCCCCCTTACACCCACCACCTTCCAGAATCTCAAATATGTTACTTCATGTAATGGATCATTGGTATGTATGTCATTGTATTCAGGTCACAAATCAAACCAACTGTGTTGCAAAGGAATGCAAACATCACTCAAGTGGAGAATAATATTTCATACTAAACAAAGGACAGGAATAGAAGTTTATCCTATCTGAAAATGGTTCTGTTTCTGCATACCAATGACTTCTATCAGCAGAAACACCTGCAACCACCATAAGGTCCACCTTTCAAAGGGAACATTTTCATCTTTTCTCTTTTTCTTGAACATAAAGGGGCAGAATAAGTATATTGATGTGCAATTAATTGTAAAAGCTCACTGCTGAAAAGATTTACTTGTGGTTCAGCAGTGTAATCATCTGTTGGGCATTTGCTATAAATCATGGGTGTCTGCTGTTGTCTCCACTAATTAGTACACTAACTTATTATTAAGTCCCTTAAACGTTACATGAAATCTGGGCTGTACACAGAATTACTAAGGGAATGAGAACACTTGAAGTTTTATTGCAGCTACAAAAAGTACAGTAAATATCTGGGTGGTGGACAGTTGTAGCAAGTAAGACAAAGACGAGGCATCTATCTTTTAGTAATAAAAGCCCTTTATTTTGCAGCCTTCAGTGTGCCAGTTCAGTCACTTAGGCACCAAATAAAGTCTCAAGCACAATAATTCGAAGCAACTGGTACAGTAGTAACTGAAGTCTTAAACGACAGCAGACAAGTTGATTAGAGCCTTTGGAGATGCATGCTCTGAATAAAGGTTAACGTCTGTGAACTTTGAATACAAAGCTTTCAGATGAATTTTATATGAAATCTGGCAACAAAGAAAAGCGCTATTCAGCAAGGGCTGATTAATTGAGTTACACTTCATTGTAAACCCCTGACAATGATGGGAAATAAATTTAGCAATGTGCTTTATAGCCCATACAAGCTGACGGCACCTCAGCGAAAAAAACAAGAATCTGACCATATAAAGGCCCTGTTGAATGCCTCTGAAGATAGTCTGGTGAGTGAAATGTAAAGCCAGGATTTACAAATATTACATAAGTGAACACTGTTACTGCACTCAGGCTGAAAAATCCTGTTCAAATCCAATAAGTGGTTTAAGATGTGTAAATAGAGGTTTCTGCAGGGAGTCAGGCATTAGAAGCCACCTGGAGCATGTGGTAAAGATTGTATCCATCAATACAGCAGCTGGGCTGAAATTATAAAGAGAGCTGCTTTCTATCACGCTTGTTTTAATGCATACATTTCTCCTGTCACTAGCACCCCAGGAAAACTACTAACTACAAAAATGAATGGTACCCATTACCTGATATTCATACTTGTGACAACACAGACAACAATCACAACACAACAGTAAGCAAAAAACTGATATCCAAATTATTTTTAAGTTGTTGCAGTGGAAAGATCTTGAGAACCAGTTGGTAATATTTTAATAACACTGCAGGTTAGAGAAATGAAACAAGCATCTGGCGTTCAATCCAAAGTTTCCTTCTGCTCCACACATACCATCAAATCATGTACCAAAACAGTTCAAACAAAGCTAGGTCAGTAAAAAATTGTTCCGAGAGGGGGAACACTACATAATGTTCAGCTGCACACCAGCCCTGAGGAAAATGTGACAGTGAGTTTTATTGTGATTTTTAAAGGATAGCATAGATTTGATAGAAGTGTGTTCCCTATGCATAAAGACTGGCTTTTAACCCTATGTTAGTGCAGAAGCAGGAAAAGTCGAGGTAGTTGCTCAGGGCAAGCAAGCAAAAAAACAACCAACCAATCAAATACACACACACACAAAAACCCAAACAAACAAACAAACAAAAAAACCCCAAAACACAAAAACTCCCCAAAACAAAAAACACGTACAGTTTCCATCCCAAACTAGAAAAATTGATGAGTCAAAGAAAAGGGATCCTCCATCTGCAGAAAGCTGCCATGAAAATAATATGTGAGTGACACTCAAACAGGAGAGGAAAGTGTTAAACTGCTCATTGTAAAGCTGTGGTAAAAATAATAATCAAAACCAAGTGAGCCATATTGCGTGTGTAGGGACAGACTGTGCCACTAAGCCACAGGCCCAAGCAGTGGGTGGTGTGGAGCAGCATTGCTCCCCAGCAATTAAAATGAACATGCTCTCCACGTAACACTGCAATGTGTTGCTTCCTCTGCAAGTTGTGCTCTCCTTCTGCCTGTGCTTCTGCTCCCTGACACCACCACTCATCTCGGGCAGCAGCAGCACTTGCTGGTGTTTCAGGGGATTTGGGGCCTTTAAGGTGTCACTGATGTCTCTTTGCGGAGAAGAGACGGGAGCTGGGTTCTCTGAGTGTTTCCTGGCCCTTTTCTTGTGTGTCAGCTCAGCATCAAGAAACTCCCGGACCTCTATTTATGCTGCTACCTTATTCCCTGGGGATGTTGAAGGCATACATTAATATTGATACTGGAAGTTTGGCAAGAAACAGGTTATGCAGCTGAATGGATGAGATGTAGGTTGTGAAGCGGTTCCTATGCCGACATGGTCAGGCATCAGCTCTCCATCCCAGATCTCACCCAAGTGACTAGCAGCCGTCTGTGGAGAGAAGAGCATGTTCATTCCTTACCTTTTTTTGTTGCTAATTTCTGAATATTTGTGGTGTTCTTTAATTGGCTCTGAAGAGAACAAGTCTGGGGTCTGACTTGACCAGAACGTAGCTTTCCTATCCGTTAATACTTTGTTGCATGTGAGGAGAGCTGATAACAACCCAAATTCTTTCACTGTTTACTTTGCTGTGAGGCTTATTTCCTGAAGCCAGCCTGATTTAAATGTGTTAATGAGGGTGCCACAACCTTGCCCTGAGTGATTAGTGGACCAAACCAGCGGAGATGTTTAGCTGTACCTGAGCTAACAGCAGCGATAGGGATCCCAGGCGGTAAATGGCTCTGCGGGTAATCCCCTGCTGTGTCTTGCTTGTGCACAGGCACCGATTAACCTCCCCTGGGCTCCCTCCAAGCCCAACGCCTTTGTGTGATGGCTGTCACTTACCACAGCCACAACGATACAGCTTTTAGTCCCCTGTTATTTCCAAGGACTGCTTTCTCAACCACTGATGGAGGAGGGGAGGGAAGAGAGGGTTCTTTTTTCCCCTCTGTCCTTGCCTCCAATCTGTAGATCATTTCATTCAGTGGAAATTTGTATCTCTTTCTGCTGCCATGGTGATTCAATGAGTTTGAGATTATTTTGCTAAACCGGCCTCTCCCAAGAGACAGAGGTTTGATTCTCGGTGTTCTTAGGTCAAGAATCGCATTAGCTCGGGTCAGAAATGCTCACAGTACAAGGAGGTGAGTTTCAAGATCTTGTCAGAGCAGCAAAAAGGACTCGCTCTCCATTCTTGTGATAGATGTTACAACAGTGCCATATAAAAATGGTTTTGCTTAAAGAAAACTTGCAGCAGTGCTTCTGCAAGTCAGAGGCAAACCAGAAGTGGTGCAAACAGTCCACCCACAGAAGAGGATTAGGAAGGATATGAAATTATAGCATCAGGCTTCATAAAGGAAGAGATGGCAGGTGAATGACATGCTTATTTTGCATCTTTGAAACCGTTTAGTTTGAGACAAATTGTTGTGTGATAGCTACCCAGCGGCCCAAAGGCAGCAGCACGAGTTATGCTTTGCATGTCCACAACTTCTTTTGCACAAGCAGCAGTTGGTTTCCATGTGCGCACGATTAGGTCTATTCACAAATCCACTCTATTCCACACTGTTATTTATGTCTACACTGGTCAGCTACACTATGTAGCACATGGCTCTTTCTGAGCATGCAGTTTGAAAGTCTTAACCTTCCTACCTTGAAACTGAACTAGATAAAAGGGCAGAATTTTTAACCACATAGCAAAGAAGGTTCTAAAATAGGTGCTCTGTTCTGATATGTAAGTTAATAGAAAGTTACCAAAAATGGAGCAACTTTCCTCCAAATTATTTTAGGGGACTTTGAAATAGTTATGTCATAATTATGTTTAACACTAGAAATATTGTGTCTGTGTGTATATTTACAAGATGATGACGTATTTCTTTTTAGTGAAGAGACACTAAGTGGAAGATTCCACAAAACTGATACTTGTCTTTCTCCATCAAAAGTTCATCTAAAAAGGTTTTATTCTGACTATCTTGAAATGTTCTCAGCACACAAACTTCATGTTGTGGTTTCTCTATGTCATAATATCTTTCACATCAAATTCATCCTTCACATCAAGTTTTGTCTAAAAGCTTCAAAGTACTTTGCAAGCACTAGATTTTGCTGCAGCCTCATGGTAATTATTATCATGTCAGTTTTATGGAGAGTTGGAAAAAATAATATTAACTGATTTCTAAACCTCTCCTCAGTCTCACTGAAAGTTTAATAAATCTTGTATCATTTTATGAAAATTTGGGTGGTTTTATTCAAGGTACTAACTTCCCACAGATTCAGCAGTATCTTCAGCTTTGGCCACCAGTCCAATATAAATGTAGGACACCCTTGCCATGACTAGAGGTACCATGAAAGATATATACAGAAGTGCTCAGCTGCTCAGCTTTACTGATGTTATCATATTTGCATGCTACAGTTGAAAGAAACACATCTGCATCTGGGTCTGGCCAAACCCAGGCACAAATCCAGGCTGGCCACAGAGTGGGCTGAGTGTAGCCCTGAAAAAAAAAAAAAATTGGGGATGCTGATTGCTGAGCAGCTCACCATGAGATGGCAGTGCCCTCATGCAGCCCAGAAGGCAAATCATGTCCTGGGCTGCATCAAGTGTGGGCAGCAGGGCAAGAGAGGGGATTTTGTCCCTTCACTCTGCTGAGACCTCACCTCTAATACTGCCTCCACATCTGGTGTCCTCAGCATAAGAAGAGCATGGAACTGCTAGAGTGAGTCCAGAGGAAGGCTGCAAAGGTGATCCAAGGGCACCTCTGCTATGAGATAGGCTGAGGGACCTGGGGTTGTTCAGCCTGGAAAAGAAGACTCCTGGGACACCTTAGAGCTGCCTTCCATTTTTTGAAGGGAGCTTCTAAGAAGACTGGAGAGGGACTTCTCATAAGGGTGTCTAGCAACATGACGAGGGGGAATGGTTTGAAGCTGTGGGAAAGTAGGTTTAGACTGGATCTTAGGAAGAAGTTCTTCAGTGCAAGGCTGGTGAGACTCTGGAATAGGCTGTCCAGAGTTGTTGTGGATACTCCCTTCCTAGAAGTGTTTAAAGCCAGATTGCATGAGGCCTTGGGCAACCACGTCTCACTGAGAGGTGTCCCTGCCCATGGCAGAGATGTTGGAGTTGATGATCTATGAGGCCCTAAGCTGTTCTGCCATTCTATGAAAGAATATTTTGGGGAAAGCTTTGTTTCATTTTACAGCAATGTATTGGGCTCCTCATAGGCTTTTTCCTGTGTGACCACGTACTTTATCTTTTTCTGCATGAGTGGGGAATTTTGCAAGGAATTTTATTCCTTGCCTGCCCTCCCCTGACTTGTTCCACCTGACTACTTCTTTCCTCATGTATTATTTTTAGCTGGAGGCCTTGTAAATGCAGCCTTGCCAGTAAGTGGAGTCCAAGTTCAGGCTCAAAAAAGCAAGGCTTTAAAAAAATTAATGTGTTGTCTGAATATTCACTTCAGGAAAAAAAAAAAAACATTCTCAGGAGAAACAATGACAGAATTTTTTATTTCTATGATTTAGAAGAAGCAAGGGGAGGGAATAAGCCAGTTGAATTCTTTTCATGGAAGTTTGCAATTTTTTGAAACCAGCAACAGTTAAAGTCATTAATTTATGAGTCATCCAGAACTGCAAACCAGATTTACCTAGATATGACAATACATACCTCAACTCTCAAAAGTAACAAGGCAGTGGATTGTTTGCCTTGGAAAGATCTTTTCTTATGGCACAATTTTTAATAAGAACACATGTTTTTACAGGAAATTTTGTCTATTTCTTCTATTCTCAAGGAAAGCTAACGGGGAAAAACTACCACTGCTGTCTAGCCCTGGGAAAGTTATTAAGGAATTAGATTCTCTTGTCTAGGATCACAGACCCGCAGCTGGGACCAGAGTGGTGTCTGCAGCTGCAGAGAGGGAACATCATGGCTCCCTTCTCACCGATTCACAGACTGCATTGGGTTGAAAGGGACCCTCAAAGGTCATCTTGTCCAGCCCTCCTGCACTCAGCAGGGATACCGCCAACTAGTGTAGGCTACCCAGGGCCACATCAGTCTGATCTTGAATAGCTTGAAGGACAGGGCCTCAAGCACATCCCTGAGCAGCCTCTTCCAGTATTTCACCACTCTCAGTCTGTAGAACTCCCTGCCAATGTCCAACATAAATCTTCCCTGCTCCAATTTGAAACCACTGCCCCTTATCCTATCACCACAGGCTCTTCTAAAAAGTCCCTCTCCAGCTCTCTTGAAGGTGCCCTTCAGATATTGAAATGTAGCTCTAAGGTCTCTGTGGAGCCTTCTCCTCTCCAAGCTGAACAGTCCTAACTCCCTCACCTTGTCTTTACAGCAGAGGTGTTCCAGCTTTCTGATCATCTTGATGGCCCTCCTCAAGACCTGCTCCATCAGGTCCACGTCTCTGCTGTGTTGGGAACCCAAGCGCTGGATGCAGGACTGCAGGTGAGGTCTCATCGAGCAAAACAGAGTGGCAAAATCACCACTTTTGACATGACAGCTGTGCTGCTTTTGATGCAGCTTAGGCTGAAATGTTTGTTCCTGCTGACTGCAGGGATATTGGACTAGATGACCTTTGGAGGTCCCTTGTAAGACAAACCATTCCATGATTCTATGATACACTATGTATTTTGCTTTGTTAGTAAAAATATTCCTGTTTCTCTAGTCACTCAGAGCAATACACACAACAACACATTTCCATTTTCCCAGCAATATCTCATTTTTGTATTTTTTTTTTTTTATTCACAGTGAATTGGTGAAATTTCAACTTAAGCCAAGTATTTCTTTTAGTGAAGACCACAATTTTTTAGGAAAAAAATTAACTAGGCCTAACTAATTTCAGTTAGGGCTGTGTATTTGATCTATAGGCTTGGATTCTATATTAAAGCAGAATTTAATTGGCAGTTGTGACTAGATCTAATTAATAAGGACAATGAGCCTTTTTAGGTTGGTACATAGATACCAGCAACTTTTATGTGTGAGTTGCTGTATTACGTATCAGAGATCTTGAAACTGAGGAAATAGAAGAATGTCTTTACTTTGCATCTGGCACTATACATAAGAAAACAATAAAATGTGATAAAAGTGGAGAAAAAAAGTAAAACCTTTCATTATATTTAAAAAAATAAATTTTATTATCTTAAATGTCTCCTGATTTTCAAATGCAGATCAGCCGATCTTACATGTTTTGACTGAAAAATAGTCCTAACAGAAAAGAATGCATTTAAAATTCTTTAATTACAACTATGGTTCTCTCATTCAGGCATGATTCAGCAGGTTTACTTCTGGAAGCTCTTGCGATAGGACTTTCTATCTGGAGCACTGAATCCATTCAGGTTGTCCATGTATTTACCCTGGGGTTCTGTTTGCTTATTTATTCTGGAAAGATGCAGGTCTTAGTCACTGGTAATAAGTGTTGTCATGTACTTGTCAGTAGTGTTGCTGAATTTGCTCCTTTTCTTTCTCCACCTGATGTGATCCTGTTGTTCACAAATTCATAGAATTGTTTGGGTTAGAGGGGACCTTAAAGATCATTCCAACTCCCCTGACATAGGCAGCGACAGCTTCCACTAAACCAGGTCACTCGAGGTTGTGGAATCTCCTTCTCTAGAATCATAGAATCAGTCAGGGCTGGAAGGGACCACAAGGATCATCTAGTTCCAACCCTCCTGCCATGCCCAGGGACACCCTACACTAGATTAGGCTGGACAGAGCCTCATCCAACCTGGCCTTAAACACTTCCAGGGAAGTGGCCCCAACCACGCCCCTGGGCAACCCATTCCAGGGTCTCACCACTCTCATGGTGAAGAAATTCCTCCTCAAGTCCAGTCTGAATCTCCCCACCTCCAGCTTTGCTCCATTCCTCCTAGTTCTGTCACTGCCTGATAGCCTAAAAAATCCCTCCTTGGGTTCCCTGTAGGCCCCCTTCAGATACTGGAAGGCCACAATAAGGTCACCTGGGAGCCTCCTCTTCTCCAAACTGAACAGCCCCAACTCTTTCAGTCTGCCCTCATAGCAGAGGTGCTCCAGCCCTCTGATCATCCTCATGGCCCTTCTATGGACATGCTCCAGCATGTCCACATCCCTCTTGTAATAAGCGCTCCAGAACTGGATGCATTACTCCAGGTAGGGTCTCACCAGGGCAGAGTGGAGGGGGAGAATCACCTCCCTCGACCTGCTGGCCACACTTCTCCTGGTGCAGCCCAGGATCTGGTTGTCTTTCTGGGCTGCAAGTGCACACTGCTGGCTCATGTTGAGCTTCTCGTCCACCAGCCCCCCAAGTCTCTCTCCTCAGAGCTACTCTTCAGCCAGTCACTGCCCAGCCTGTATTTGTGCCTGGGATTGCCTTGACCCAGATGCAGGACCTTGCATTTGGTCTTGTTGAACCTCATGAGGTTGGCTTGTGCCCACCTCTCCAGCGATCTTCAAAGATGTCTCCAGAGATCTTCAAAACCTGCCTGGACATTCCTGTGTGACCTGCCCTGAGTGCTCCTGATTTGTAGTGCATTTGGATCTCTGGAGGTCCTTTCTAGCCCCTACCATTCTATGAGTCTATGAGTCATTTATTTCTGTATGTGTATATCAAGGCACATCTATGTAAAGAAGCAGATTCTCTACTTGTCCCTACAACACATACCCAGGTGACCCTGAAGGAGATGCACCAAACAGAGTTTCTGCACTAATTTGCCTTTTAAGAGTCTGAATTGAGACAGATTTTTCATGTGTGCTCAGAACTCATTTCTCCAAGTGATAAAAAAATAGTTTTGTTTTGAATGCACAGAGAGCAAGATAATGCTAACTAATAAAAAAAGAGCTTTCATAGGTCTCAGATTGGGTGCTGAGCATTATCAGACACCTTTGGAGTTGCTGTCTATGTCTTGTGTCCCCCTTTGAGATGTAAAGAGTAGCCACTCCATCATTTCACAGGGTTGTTATGAAGATAAATGTGATTAAATGAGATTTGGGTAACATGATGAGCACTGCAGAAATGTTAATCATTCTGATTTCAGAAGGTTGTTTGATTAGTATGCATCAGGGTGTTGCAAATGGGACAGGAGAAAGAAGAATGGATAATTGTTTATTAACTAAGCATGGCATTTTGAAACTTTGAAGTGCTTGACTTTGTAACCAAAATTAGTCTTCAACTGTTTTAAAAAATATTTTGTTTGTATTAGACAGCTAATTATACTGCAGTTTCACTTTTGCAGCTTTGTGGCTTGTGTCTGAGTCATCAAACATTGTTAGAAGTATCTTGACACCTAGACCTGACAGTTGTAATCAGCATAAACTTTGAACGTTGTATCAGGCCCTGGGCAGCTTGATCTAATTGGAAATGTCCCTGCTTACTGTAGAGGGTTAGACGAGATAGCCTTTGAGGGTCTCCTCCAACCCAATACAATCTGTGAATCCATATTTGCTCAGATATCCCAATCAGGCATTTCTTACCTCCTACACTAACACAGGATATCACTAGGGCAATTTTTCTCAACCTTTTCATGAAGTTTATTCCCTATTTTTGAAGATGAAAGAAAGGCCTGCTTCCCAAAGCTTGTGTCTCTTTGCAAAGTATTAGCAAGAGTATCAATAAAAACTCAGTATCCCTGCAAACCTTTCCTTACTGCCTTAGATCACCACTGCTATGGCACTGCCTTTTCATAGACTCATAGAATGGTTTGGGTTGGAAGTGACCTTAAATGAGATAGCCTAAGTCTAACCCTCCTGCCATGGGCAGGGACACCTTCCACTAACCCAGGTTGCTCAAGGACTCATCCAACCTGGCCTTGAACACCTCCACGGAGGGGGCATCCACAATCACCTGGGCAACCTGTTCCAGTGTCTCACCACCCTGTGGCTAAAGAATTTCTCCCTAATCTCCAGTATAAATCTGCTCTTCTCAAGCTTTAAGCCATTGCCAGTGTTCCTGTCTTTACAAACCCCTGTAAAATGTCCTTTTTCAGCTTTCTTGTAGGCCCCCTTCAGGTACTGCAAGGCTGCTCTAAGGTCTCCTCAGAGCCTTCTCCTCTCCAGTCTGAGCAGCTCCAGCTCTCTCAACTTGTCCCCAGATGAGTGGTTCTCCAGTTCATGGCCCTTTTCTAGATCCTCTAGATCACCTTCATGGCCCTTTTCTAGACACCTTCTCTAGCAGTTCCATGTCCCTCTTATGCTGGGGGCACCAGAACTGGATGCAGAGCTATCACCCATCTTGATGTAGCCCTGGTGCTCTGGTCAGCAGTTCTATGTGCACACCATCTCTCACACAGATTATGGAAGCTTTGAGAAATGCACAGCATGCCCTGGTGTAACTCTTGACTTCTGATTTTCTGACCCAGTCTGGGATGAAAAAACTGCTACCTAGCTATACATTAAAGAAGACAGAGAACAAGTGGTTTCTCCTAGCAGGACATTTCACACAAACAAGATTGTTTATAGCTTTATCATTAGGTAGAAACTTATCCAATGTGACTGAAGAACTATTCCAGCTTGGGGTATTTCCTCAACCCTTTTTCACCAGTGCTGTATTTGGAATTCTTACGGGCAGCAACTGGTGCACTCTGCAGATGGGAGCTGTGTGAGTGCATTTAGTAATGTACATACCACCACAGGAGAAAACTGGGCCAGAAATTGTAGTCTGGAGGCAAAGAGATTTCCCTTTCATTAAACTAACAGCAGAAACTCTACTGAGCTTTTCTCTGCAAGCTGTCACTCTTGGATGTTTCTATAGACTCTCCAAACTGCTAAGTTGCAGTAAATAGCAAATAAAATAATTTGGCCCAGTCACCATTTGGATCTATGAAGTTTTACATCTCAGAAAGCTCCTAACAATCAGACAAGTTCAACAGATTTGTAAGGAAGTGTAATCAAAAGCCTGGAGGATGTGTTAGAAGTATGAGTTCTGCCTGACTCTGCAAGTGAAGATGAAGCCAACTGACAGTGCATTCTAAAGCGGATCTGTCTCTGTAGTGATGCCTTTCATGGCAAAGTACTTGATACCTTCTGATGATGGGCAAAGGGATCAAACAGTGTGATTTCAGTATTGCAGTCATGCACTGCCAGCTGTATGAACTGAACTCAGAGAGGTAACGGACAGCTGAAAGGTTTGACTGCTATTTTCTGGATGCTGTTGTCTGCGGTGATTTTTGGACCTTAGTAGCTAATTTGTTGTTTTCCTGTACAGATGAGTCATTAGAATAGGTGGATCACTAATTAATCATTTTTCTTCTCCAGAGAGAAATGTTTCTCTTTGCCTGTCTGGGGAATTTTTATTTCATTTTTCTTAAGCATGGTATAAAACAGTGATATGGACTTGCACTGTGCAGGATGGGTTTCTTCCAGGGATAAGTCTGCATGAGTCAATGCTGATCCTGTAGAGCATGTTTCAAAACTGTTCAGTTGGACTCACCATCAGAGAAGACAGAGTTGCTGCATGACAAGGGTGTCTTTGCTGTGTTGCATGTATAGTTCCAAAATCACAGCTTGCTCTTTGGATCATCCAGAAAGACAGAGGGAGACAAACTGCTGAGTATATAGACTGTGATTGCTTATTTTAACTCAATATAAAACATAAGAATACAAGACTTCTGACAGCTTTAAAGCTCAGCAATCTCCAATATGTTGATTCTGCTATTCTATACATTTAATTTTCTTTTTAAACTGTATCATATTTCTCCAAGCAGTGATTTGCTTTTCAAATTATCATTGCCTAGCTAAGACTTGTGTACCAGGTGCCATGTAAAAGCATGTTAAAAGTAGATAAAAGCAATTTATCCTGCCCTCTAATTAGAGATGTCTTGTCTTTACCACTGACAATAGCAATATGCAGCTGTGGCAGAGGAGAGATAATAGCACCAGAGCAGAGAGAAATTAAAGATAGGTTATCATATGTTGGCTGATGTAGAGTGTCATCTCTCCATTGTATAGCTAAGATGGTCCTTAGAAAGAATACTAACTTAGCTCTTGGCCTGACTCAAGGAGATTTATTTTAGTTATTAAATCCAAGGTAGGATTTTATTGTAATGAGGCAAAGGGGGCAGAATAATAATGTCTCCATTAAATACACAGAAAGAGAATGTGGCTTGCCATGATTACTGTATCAATAAATACATGTGCCCCACATCCCAGGATGTGCTGGAGAGTGAGACTGAGATTCATTTTTTCCCTGCAAAAGTTCCTCTTCACATGAAGTGAATGAGTGTCAGAGGGAGTCATATAAAGGGGTAGATGTCTCAGTGCATGTCTCATGGATGATATAAAGGATACTTTTAGTTCAGCAAGAGGCTTAAAATGAGCTGAAAAAGAGTGTAAACATTGTCTTTTAATCCTGGTACCTCAATGCATTACATACAGGGAGTCTTCACAGAAATGATGTGCAAAAAGAAATCACCTTCAGGGTCAAGACTGAGCAGTGTCTCAAGAAATGACTCAATGATAAGGGCCTAGCAGGATCCCCTTCCAATCCACTCCTCCTTGTGCACAAGGGCACATTACTGCCTCATGGTCATCCTTCTGTCCACCAGCTTACTTGGGCTGACCTGCACATCTCTGAGTACTGATACTTGGAAATAGTGCTCCAGCTGAGTGTGATGGAACATTTACCCTCACTATGGTTCCCTGTATTACACATTTAGATGGACATTTGGGGTGATGAGCCAACAAAAATTATAATGAAAATTTTGTTTTGATTGAAATGTGACCATCCAATACTGATTTGTCAGCTCGCCCTTGTTGCTGTCATTATCTGTGTTATGGACAATCATTCCACTAATTTTAATAATAAATGGTTCTTTGCATAGTCATGGAACGCATTACATAAAGGATAAACTAGATCTGAAAATAATAACTAGCAAAATATATAAACTTTGAACTGGAAGAGAAGGTTCTTGCGGTAAATACACCACTTGCGGATATTTATACCACTTGCCCACTAGATGGACTCAGGAAGCTCCTTTCTACTTATGGCAGAAGGCTAGGCAAATTACAAGAGGCTTTAAGTATTTACTCACAAAATATTGTTTCCCAGCTCGCGGGGCTAGCAACAGTTCAAGACAGTATTCAAATGCTCTCAGGGAATTCTGTTGATTTACTTGTTGGCCACTGAGGCTTCTGATTCTTCCCAGGCTTCACAGGATGCTGGGGAAAGGGGCAGATGATCTCTGGCCTGCTCCTGGCTCTCTGGATGATCTGTGTATCTCCAGGACTTCCTGTCTTGGCAGAAGACTTTCAGGTGTAGGCAGGATGCCATGTGGTGTGCAGTCTCAGCATGGATGTCACACTGGCTATGCAGGCCAATCACATGGAGGTATTTACGCCTGTTCCTGGTAAACTTAAAGCAGGCAGTTTCCAGGCAGTTCAGAAGGGCTGAGCTATAGCTTAGCAAAACATAATGCTATGGAAGCAGACAAGCAAGCACGAATACAACAGCAAAGCACGTTGTTTTACCTGCTCATCTCTTTTTATATTGAAGCCCAAACAGCAGCCTGAGACTAATGGGCCTTTGGACACAGAATAGCCAATCAGAATGGCAGTTAGCCAAGCTCTACCATGTTAGGAGAAGCCATAGCCTTGCTTTACCCAAATTTGGGAAAGACATATGCATTGCATGAGGCAGGCACAAGCCAAGTGCTTACCACAGGATCCAAACAGGAGAAAAACAAGCCTGGGCAAGTGTGATGGTTTGAGATGAATTGGAATATTTTAGTAAGAGAAATTAGGTTATAGGCTTTGAGAAAGAAAACAATGGTGATGTCTACTTCATTCATAGGTTTGCTGAGATGTATGAAGAAAAGAACATAAATATAGATAAGAGAGAGTTGCTCTGGTCTGAGTTCTGGTTGTTGGCCTCTCTTCCTCTCCTTGGCTTCTTGCTGGATCTGTGTAATCCAACTAATTGATTCTGCTTCTAACCCCCCTTGTCTATCCTCCTAATTCACCTTACACATAAGGCAGATTCTGGGTTAAGATTGGTGGGTGGGGGGAAGGTGGAAGGTTGGTCAGGAACCCCTCTTGGGGACTCTGATCTTTGGGAGGGATGTGGTGTTTCTATATTACCTTTATAATGTATCTACATGTAAATATTTGTAACATATTGTAAATATCTGCTTGTATGTTGTGCTAAGCTGTAAATATAAAGCTTCATTCCTTACCTTCCAGCCCACTGAGTCTAGTCTGGGTGATTTAAAAAGTGTGGGGGGGGGTGGGTAAGTCCCAAACCATCACAGCAACCATGGTCTCTCAGACTCAGTGGCTCCAGGTTCTTTTGTCCTTTTTCCTGTGGTTGCTTCTCCCCAAAACAGNATGTAAATATTTGTAACATATTGTAAATATCTGCTTGTATGTTGTGCTAAGCTGTAAATATAAAGCTTCATTCCTTACCTTCCAGCCCACTGAGTCTAGTCTGGGTGATTTAAAAAGTGTGGGGGGGGGTGGGTAAGTCCCAAACCATCACAGCAAGCCATGGTCTCTCAGACTCAGTGGCTCCAGGTTCTTTTGTCCTTTTTCCTGTGGTTGCTTCTCCCCAAAACAGAGAGCGAAAGAGCAAAGAAACATGTCTGGGCAAGCCAGGACATATATAAGCCTATTTTGGCCTAATAAGGCCTACCACAACATTCCCTTGAATTAAATCCGAGCTTAATTTTCTGTTTCCAGAGAACTTGAACTTAAGCATTGAAAGCAGTGTGTTCACTCATTCCTATATTGTTAGTGCAATACAGAGAGTAGCTTCAAAAGCCTTAAAATGGTGTTTATGTAGTAACTGCAGTTTTGCAAGATTTCACCATCTAATTTTAGATCTGTCTCCCATGGTTTTAGGCTTTTCAAATCTTTTGCTGACATCATAAAAATAATTTTACATGATGCCTGTTGGGATGACAATGTATACTGCAGGACCATAGCAGGACTTGCATTTAATGGTCTCAGGCTGCTTCTCACTGTTGCTGGGGAATTGTTTAGCTTCTCCAGGACCACTGCATCTTCATGGTTTCAATAGCAGAGTTAGGTCACTGATACTGCTATACCTCTTAGGTACATTGCTTAAGAGGTGTAAACTTTTTAGGCTGTTGTTATTTCCTTTTGTTTGCTAAGTAAATCTGTGTTTGTAAAAGTTTATAACACTGTCAGCATTAGGTATGGAAGTCTCACATATCTAAATCACTAGCACTGAATTGCTGTGACCCTCTGAGGTATCATGCTTGCCATAGGATCCCTGCCTCTTAAAATGAGTTGAGATCATGGCAGTTCACTCTCTCACCCGACCAATTAAATGACTGCCAGTGTCACTGTGTTTCTTCTTGCAGCCCACACATGTCATTCTGTTTCTTCTTGCAGCTAATACATCTTTGTAATGCAGGTGAAATGCTGCAATAGCAGGAAAAGATGGAGAAAAGAAGTGTGGGTGGGTGTATCATATGAACTAAGTTAATGACAATGCATCAGTTGCCTCTAACACAGAGATGGCTCATGGAGAATATCTTTTTGACACTGATCTTTCATGGAGAAGATGAAAGGAGAGGGAAAGAGGAACCTCAGGAAAGTGAAAAAGATTGCATCAAGATGGAAGGCAGCCAGGGAGGCACAAGTCTAAAACCAGGCAGAAAAGTCAAGCAAGGAAACCCTGCCATAAGCACAGTGATCACCAACTGGGAGAGATGAAATCCCATGAAGCGGACAGGGAGTGGATGAATAAGTTCACAGGGCACTGAGGTACAGTAGCCAGAGGCAAGGAGGTGACATGGAGGTCCATCTGGAAAGCAAATTTGTGGAGAGGAAAATAGACCTGTAATGGAGTGGTAGCACGATGGTAGTGAAAGAGAGTTGACTCAGTGGCTGAGAAAGGAAAAGGAAATTTATATTCTTGAGCTGGGACAAATGATCCTTGGTACTCAACACGAACAATGATAGCTTTATGCTACATCACAAATTCCTTAATCTGTGGACTAGCAGCATGCTACTCAAATGTGAACTGGCTTCTAAAGGTGTCAGCAGATGGTTGTCTGAGGCTCTATCAACCTTCTGTTCACATCAAGTTTGCCAAAGAAACACAGTAGACAACTGCCTAGAGTAAATGATTGCTGAGGCAATAAAATAGCGGTGATCTTCCAAACTCCTTTTCTAAAGTTGTCGTGGGTGCTGCCACCAGGAAAGAACCTGGGCGTCTGTGGCTCTGGCAAGTACTGAAGTGGCTGAAGGTGAGAGGATTCTTCCGCTAGTACTACACCCTTTCCCTATCTTCCCCTGGTTCATAGTGGTGACAGGAAAAACATTTTCCACCATGTTGGCCCCATCCTGTTGCTTTCAGTCCTAGAATCCTTGGTTATCTCCAATGAGCATCTATTAAGTGAATCTAACTTTTCCTACACTCTGGCAAGACATAATCCAGTTACTGCCCATGTCTGTGCTTCGTACATTGGCTGTGAGAAGTAGCTCCTCAGCCTGGGACAGGAACCTTCCCTGAGCAATGAAGCTGCCTTTTCAATAGCTTCAGGTCACTGAAGCAGCATAAAGAGAAGCAGCTGAGCTAGTTCGAAGAGGCCATCATCAAGAGGGTCCAGAGATTTGTAACTGACAGCAATTTCCTTTCTGCTGTCTGTAATTCAAAAGCAGATAATTTTGGATGTGAATGAAGATGATACTATTGATATAATGGAGATAGCCACACTTTTGTGTATTTATTGAGTCTGGCAACAAGGAGTCCAAGGTGGTGAGTCCAGGTACGGTTTCGGCTTGTGTTGTGATATTTTATTAATCTCTGAAGCCTGGTCTTTTAGAATGGGGTGTGTGCAAGTTACAGACACCTTTGCAGGGCTAACTGGGCATACACATGTGGTAATAGCTGACCAGAGATACATTGGAGCTGGCTGCCTTCAGACACAAGCAGCAAATTTGTTCAGCACACTTATCAGGTCTAAAACTTAATTTTTCATAAGTGGGAGGCATGACTTCCAAAATTTGTTGCTTGATACCATGGATTAAAAGTACTGAGAAAATAAGATAGCAACTAATTTTCTGCAGTGCTGGGCTTTGAGGTTAAAATATTTTATATTCATAAAATACTGTAGGATGTTGCATGGAAGTGTAAATTTTACAGAGTAAAAAGATACAGGTAACTGGTGAACTGTAGTATTTTTTGTGCAGGGAATATTTTATTAGGCTCCCTAATGGACTAGGTATATGGATTGCCCCATAAAAAGTTTGCCAAGGCAATAAAAAGATCAAAGACATTTTTCACATTGCATATCAAAATATCTAAACCACTGAAGTTTAAGAGTTGTAATGTGACCTTTCAGCCTTGGAAAACTTGTTACAATGACTAATTGTCCTGCTTTGCAGTTTCAAAAGGTGGTGACTGTATAGAAGTTGAGATCTAAAGAAGAATAGGAGTGAACATTGCTCATGAGAGGCAGAAAACTGATTCTGTAAACAGCCAAAGGCAGAAAGTTATAGACACAGGCTGTAATTAAGACCTAATGAAAGAAGAATGGGCATGACAAAAACAAAGGGCAGAAGAGTTGATTATAACAGGAGGGTGGAAAGCATGACAATGAAAGGCAATGTCCTGATACAAATAGAATAAAGAACACATACAGAACTGAGGGAGAAGTGGAATGTTGTGAAGAAAGCAAAGTGTTTGTGCAGCTCATTTACACTGCAGTAGCTGTAATCAGTGCCTTCAATGCATCACTTAGACATTTTGCACATGACTTTGTCTTTGAGAAGATAAACAGAGATGCCAATTTCCAGCAGATAAAGTTTATTATCATGTATATCAGAGCATTATTTTGTCCTCCTCAGTGTTGTTACATGTCCATATAAAGTGAATAGACAAACTGACATAGCATGCAGTGAAGAATAGGTCTGCGCAGTTGTGTAGAGGAGCAAAGCTTTGGGCTGGGACCTCTCAGAGCTCAGAGTCTTTCCTTTGCCATGTTTTATGAACAAGACCATGTATTTTAGAATGTCCAGTTCACCTTCCTGGTGTGTAGTAGACCTTTTCATACGTGGGGCAGTGACACAAGTTGAGAGGTTGATCAGGAGTAGCTGGTGACACACTAAGCTGAGGGGCTGGAACTTACTGGTGAAAGAGAGTTAGATGACCGCACACCATCAGTCTGGTGACACTGCAGCAGGAGTCCAGAGTACAGAGAAGTTCATGGAACTCTTTTCATCAGGTTTTAACTCCACAGCAAACAGCAGCATGGATGCAGAAAGGTATTAAAGCATGGAAAAAGTGAAACAATTTTTCTGAAAGTTCTCAGGAAGAGATTGGCATCACCCAAAGTGTGGACCACAGTTCCCAGAGCTGTTAAATATTAAGCATCTTATGCAATGCACTGAGTATCTTCTGCAGGCTCTGTGCCTCCTCAGCCCCCCAGGATTTCAGTGACAGTGAGGACTACTCAATATTTCTTAATACAAATACAAAGCACCCTAAAACCTCTGACTTCTGGATGTGTAGTAAGTGCCTCTTGGGCAGTTATTGCTGTTCCTTCTGTCTGCTCATGCATGCTTTTGTGTTCAACACACGGCACATAATCTTTTCAAATTATTAATAACTTGTGGAATTTCTAGAGTGCTTTGGGAATATGTTTTTTAATGTTTTATGCAAACTGCTTGGCTTGTTTCTTTGAGAGCCTTTATTTGCTTATTGAACCACTGGTCATTGTCAGGACAAGATTAAAGTATTTAATACATAAAATCTATTAGTCCATGTGGTAGCAGTTTTGGGTTTTATGGGGTTTTGGTTGTTGGTGGTTTTTTGTGGGTTTCTTCCCCCAAAAGTTGAGCATATTTCTTTGTCCTGAAGGAAAGACCACACAGGCTTTAACCAAGTGAAAACAGCTGTGTACAGTCTCTGGTACTTGCTTTGCAAGATCACATCTGTGTGGTCAGCATGTGCTTCAATACTGTGAGCAGACTATTTATAGGTCAGCTGTTTAGATGTGGTGATTTGTCTGAAAACATCAGTAGCTGCTCTGTTTGTTCACTTGATCATCACGTTATATTTGGTCAATTTTAAAAAGAAGAAATAGCTGGAAATAGAGGTATATGTTTTGTTTCTTCTTTATCCCTCTCTGTTCACTAATTGCTGGCTGCCCAGAATATGTTCCAGTCCTACTCTGTGAAGGGCGTGCACTCTGCTTTCCTTGTGAAATTCAGTACACCAGAAAGTCTATATAATGCCTGCTTCCTACTTAATTTCCATGTAGACTTAAAGTGTCAGGAGGTTTGTGTTGCACAGGCTCTCTGTTCCTGTAGAGGATAATGCTTAGCATATGTAACCAAGGTGAGTTTCCATTGTAGTTAATCAGATTGCATCAGACTGTCGAACAAATTCAGTTCTGGGACTAAATATTTCCAGAGCTTTGGCTGCCACCTTGTATCTAAAGAGAATACCTCATGTGCTCTATTAGATAACTACCTTGAGAAATGCATAATTTTGCAGGATCTAATTTTTGAATAAGCATCATACTGCTGGGGCTGTGTGATAAAAAGTTTTTAATGGATAATGGATAGCATAAACTTGTAAAATTGCCCCTGTCCATTCAGTGGAAACATACCGGATATAGAGACATCTGGTTTTATGTCTTCATTTTAGCAAAGAAAAGGACAAGTGGAAGAGTTGCACTGTTTCTTTTGTTAGCAAATTGGTTCACAGATTCATAGAACACTTTAGGTTGGAAAGGACCTTAAAGATCATCCAGTTTTAACCCCCACTGCCACAGGGAGGGATACTTTTCACTAGAAGAGGTCTCTCAAGGTCTTATCCAACCTGGCCCTGAACACCTCCAGGGAAGGCATAACCACAACCTCCCTGGGCAACCTGTTCCAGTGTCCCACCACCCTCATTAAAAAGAATTTCTTCCTAATCCCCAGTCTAAATCTGCCTTCCTCAACCTTCAATCCATTCCCTCTCAATCTATCACTAGAAGTCCTTGTAAAAGTCCCTCCCCAGCTTTCTTGTAGTTCCCCTTCAGGTACTAGAAGGCTGCTCTCAAACCACCCTGGAACCTTCTCTTCTCCAAGCTGGACAGCCCCACTTCTCACAGCCTGTCCCTATAGGGGAGGTTCTTTAGCCTCCCCTCTGATCAGAGGATCATTTTCATTGTCTCCTCTGGACCGGCTCCAGCAGCTCCATGTCCCTTTTTTCCTGGGGGCACCAGAACTGGATGCAGTGTTTCAGGTGGGATCTTAGCAGAGCAGAAGGGCAGAATCTTCTCCCTGTCCTGCTTCTCTTACTGCTTTGGATGCAGCCCAGCACACAGTTGCCTGCTGGGCTGGCAGCAACCGTTGCCAGCTCATGTTGAGTTTTTCCTCAACTGACACCTCGAAGTCCTTCTTCTGGAGACTGCTCTCAAGCCATTTTTTGCCTAACCTATGTCTGTTCTTGGGATTGCCCTGATGCAGGTGTAGGACCTTACACTTGGCCTTGTTGAAATTCATGAGGCTGGTTTGGTCACTCTGGTTTCCCACATCATGGTTAAAGGTTGATGCAGAGAGGAGGTGTCACAAAAGATGAGGGAAGTAGCTTGAGTGTTTCTTCATTAATGATAGACCAGTATAACATGGGAAGGAAATAATGAAGGTATCCTAGCAACTATATTTTCATAACCACTGTGCCCTGTAATGCTGAAATGAGTGCCAGCCACATTTTATTAATTCAAGAGGGTGAGAGCAGATAATTTTAATTAATAAAACTTAGCAGCAAACTCCTAATGCAAAAATTTGATAAGCCCCCTATTGTGGGCACCATCACTACAGCTTCACAGAGCTTTTAGAGTTTCCAAAATGTGAAATTATGAACTAGTTCTAAGCACATTAAGGTGGCTTTTATGCTATTCTCATTTTGTACCATAAGCGTGTTTTGCCAGCTGCATCCTGGGCTGCATTAAAAGAATCGTGGCCAGCAGATCAAGTGAGGTGATTTTGCCAACTTGCTCTGTTCTGGTGAGACTTGATGGAAGGTGTCCAGAGGAGAACCACAAAAATGATCAGGAGGCTGGGACACCTCAGCTACAAAGACAGGCTAAAAGAATTGGGACTATTCAGCCTGAAGAAGAGAAGGCTCTGGAGCGACCTTAGAGCACCCTTCCAGTACCTGAAAGGGACCTACAAGAAAGCTCCAGAGGAACTTTTTGCAGAGGGATGGAGTTACAGGAAGAGGGGCAATGGTTTCAAACTAGAGAAGAGTAGATTTAGATTGGACATTAGGAATGATTTCTTTACTACAAGGGTAGTGGAATACTGGAACAGGTTGCCCATGGAGGTAGTCAAGGCCCCATTCCCAGAGATATTCAAGGTCAGACTCGACAAGGCTCTGAGCAACCTGCTCTAGTGGAAGATGTCTTTGCTTAGTGTAGGGGAGTTGGACTAGGTGACTCTCTTCCAATCCAAATGATTCTATGATCCTATGATTTTAGATCAGGACCTCCTGTCCTGGATACTAATAATGAGGGAGAAACGAACAGGGGGAAATACCTAAAGAAAAGCACCTAAAGAACCTGAACGTGCACAGGTCCACGGGGCCTGATGAGATCCACCCACGGGTCCTGAGGGAACTGGCAGATGAAGTTGCCAAACCACTGTCCATTGTATTTGAAAGGTTATGGCAGATTGGTGAAGTTCCTGCTGACTGGAAAAAGGCAAATATAATACCTGTCTTCAAGAAAGTCAAAAAAGACGACCCTGGGAACTACAGACCAGTCAGCCTCACCTCTGTGCCTGGCAAGATCATGGAGCAGATCCTCCTCAAGGCTCTGCCAAGGCAGATGGAGAACAAAGCAGAGGTGCCTGATGGTAACCAGCATGGCTTCACCAAGGGCAAATCATGCCTAACAAATTTGGTGGCTTTCTATGATAAAGTCACAGCAGCAGTGGATAAGGGAAGGGCAACTGATGTCATCTACCTAGACTTGAGTAAGGCCTTTGACTCTGTCCCACATGACATCCTGGTCACCAAGCTGGAAAAACACAGACTTGATGGGTGGACAACTCGCTGGATGAGGAATTGGCTGGATGGTCGCACGCAGAGAGTGGTGATCAAGGGCACAATGTCCA
>VWZI01017293.1:0-35374 GCA_013396835.1 Psilopogon haemacephalus | reverse complement strand
GGGGGGGCGGAGAGGGTAGAGTAGGGAGGAGGTGGAGAGAAGAAGAAAACTGAGAATGGCTTAGGTTGGAAGTGACTTCAGAAGTCACAGAATCACAGAATGACAGAAACATTCAGGTTGGAAAAGACCCTCAGGATCACCAAGTCCAACCTATAATCCTATTCTACAAAATTCACCTTAAACCATATCACTAAGCACCACATCCAAAGGTCTCCCATCAGCCTCCTCTTTACCACACTAAACAGCCCCAGGTCCCTCAGCCACTCTTCAGCAGCCCTGATCTCTAGATCCTTCACCAGCTTCATTGCCTGGATATGTTTCAGTCCTCAACGTCCTTGGCATGAGGACCCCAAAACTGAACCCAAGATGTGAGGTGTGGCCTCACCAATGCCCAGTACAGAATCATAGAAACATCCAGGTTGGAAAAGACCCTCAGGATCACCAAGTCCAACCTATAACCCTACTCTACAATATTCACTTTAGACCATATCCCTAAGCACCACATCCAAACGACCCTTAAACACATCCAGGGTGGGTGACTCCACCACCTCCCTGGGCAGCTCATTCCAGTGCCTGACCACTCTCTCCATGAAAAACTTTTTCCTAATGTTTAATCTAAACCTACCCAGCCTCAGCTTGAGGCCATTACCTGTGAAAAGCCTCACCACAATGTCCCTTGAGGTAGCTGTAAACAGCAATGAGGTCTCCCGTTCAGCCTCCTCTTACTCAAACCAACCATTCCCAGCTCCCTCAGTTACTGCTCCTAAGATTTATTCTCTAGCTGTACCCCCCTTCCCGCCTAGCTTTGTTGCCCTTCTCTGGAACCACTCCAGCACCTCCACATTGCTCTTGTATTGCGGTGCCCAAGACTGAACACAGTACTTGAGGTGTGGCCTCACCAAAGCCAACTACAAGGGGACAATCATCTCCCTGATCCTGCTAGCCACAGCATTTTTAATCCAAGCCAGGATGCCATTGGCCTTCTTGGCAGCCTGGGCACACTGCTGGCTCATATTCAGGTGCCTCTCTATTACAACCCCCAGATCCCTTTCTGCCAGGCAGCTCTCCAGCTACACTGCCCCAAGCCTGTACCATTGCTTGGGGTTGTTGTGACCCAAGTGCTGGACCTGGCATTAGGCCTTGTTGAAGCTTATCCCATTAATGTTGGCCCATTGGTTTAGCCTATCCAAGTCCCATTGAAGAGCATCTACCCCGATGTCCCTCCCAAAGGCAAGGACAAGTTTAAGCTAGACTTGGTTTCCCAAGTTGAAAGATAGAAAGGTACTTCATAAAAAACACAGATCAAAGACAGAGTAGCATACCAGAATCTACCAAGTGCTGTGGTACTGTGTACAGCAGTAGGAGACTTGGTAAATTCAGTTATGCTACAGTATCATTTAGGCTTGTTTTGCAGAAATTGTGATTGGTACAATTTTTGAGGAGCATCTAATCAAGTGAGCTGCCTCTTCATTTGCTTGTGGATACATCTATCAGGCACCAAAATCAAGAATATAATCACAAGCTCCTGCTTTACACAAAACATAAACATTGCTAAAGGAAGTGTGTTAGAAATCACAATTCAGATTTCGGAATAATTATTTTGGTTCAGTAGCTTCATGTAAATGAGTGTTGGAAATTGTGTCATCCTGCTAATTAAGATAACATCTTGGGGTTTTGAGCTTTTTTTGGTCTAGGACTCCTGTTCCTTAAATCCTTGGAAACCCTCCAAGTCCTAGCTGTGCCCAGTGTTTTATTCAATAGGGCAGGAAGAAACTTTACAGTGAGGGTGGTGAGACAATGCAAGAGTTTGCCCCAGGATGTTATCGATGCCACATCTCTTGGGGTGTTGAAAGGCAATTTGGATGAGACTTTGAGCACTCTGGTCTAGTGGGAGGTGTCCCTGCATGGAACTGGATGATTACCAATGTCCCTTCCAACCATTGTATGAATCCATGAGCATATTTAAGGCAATGGGAAAGTCTTCTATTTGCTCCAGATTGTTTTATTTTCAAGATTCTTAGGGTTTTTTCCTCTCTTGATTTTATTATAAAACAGTAGTAAAGTTCAGTAACTAACTCAAATAAATGTTTTCTTGTGTTAGACCAATGTATAGCAACCAAAATTTTAGTTAGTTTTAGTGTTTAGTTTCTATTTCTTACATATTTTAAAGCATCATTTTAAAGTATTTGCCTTTAATATATTTTTTCTTCGTTTCATTTTCAATAGTACTATTTTAAAGTTATCCTGTTGTCCTCTTCTGTTCACTATGTCTAAAGTGTACAATAATTCCATGACAGAAGATATTTACTGCTATTCGATCAGCTAGACTCTGACATAAATAACTCTGCGCTTTTGACTGTTTCCTGTGAAATCATCAAATACTTACAGTTAAGTGCTGTGACACTCTGGAGGGATTTATGACCATCACAAGACTGCAGAGAACCAAAAGGAGTCAAGGATGACAGCCCTGCTTAGGTGATGAAGGATAAAGAAATTCCTCCATGCTGTAGACTTATTAATCACAAACAATGTTTCCTAAATGAGATGTTTTCAAAGATGAGAAGGAAAAAATGCTCTAAACAATCAACAATCTGAGGATCAGAACACCTCTACTATGGGCACAGGCTGAGAGATTTGGGGCTGTTGAGGCTGGAGAAAAGAGGGCTCCAGGGACACATCAGAGCAGCCTTCCAATACCTGAAGTGGGCTACAGGAAAGCTATGGAGAGAATTTTTTTGCAATGGCTTGTAGTGATGTATGACAGGCAGCAGATTGAAGCGTGAGAAGAGCAGATTTAGACTGGAGATTAGGAAGAAACTCTTTCCAACAAGGCTGGTGAAACACTGGAAGAGTTTGCCCATGGATCCCTGCTCCATGCAGCAGTCCTAATGGCAGCCTGGATGAGTCCTTGAGCAACCTGGTCTGGTGGAAAGTGTCTCTGCCCATGGCAGGGGGGTTGGAACTAGATGATCTTGAAGGTCCCTCCCAACCCAAATTTCTGTGAATTTCTTCTCTCATGTCACCCAACGCAGATAAATATTATTATTTAATTTAAAACAAAACAACATTTTCAATCCTTTCATGTGTACTGTGGTTGATTTCTAAATCCTGTCCAAAGCAACAAGAACAAATCATTTGTAAAAATTGTCATTTGGCAAATACTATCAGTCTTCATCTTCCAATAGAATAAATATATTTAAAGAACACGGATGTTGAATGTATGCTATGTTCTGAATCTGTTTAAATAATATATGTACTCTACTTAAATAATATATGTACACAGAGATTAATTTTTTCCCAGTAGCAACGAAAGTACTGAATGAAAATATAAACCATTTTTTACGTCTAAATAAAATGCCACAGTACTATCATATGAAGGTCTATGCCAGTAGTGAAATTGAACATCTCATTGCAATGATAATTTACAAAACCTCCTCAGTATAAATCCATTAATTTAGTCTTAATCTAGTGTCTTTCCCTGTCTAGTGCATTTAGTTTCTTTTATTTACTTTTCATTTGCTGTCAAAAAAAGTAAATATAATGACCTGAGAAATTTTCATCTGGGCAATCCATCTTAAAAAAAAAAAAAAGGAGAGAAATCATAATGGAATGATTAATGTCATTCAGAAAGGTTTCAACAAAAATAGATCTGCCCAAAATGGATTATTAAATCCACAGATTGGATTGTTAAGGAAAGTATGTTTAAATAACAAATACCTGTAAATAGTCTGACCTAGCATCCTCCAATATTTTTTGTTTACTACAGTATATGCAATACATAGAGCAAGTATTATACAGATTAATCCTAGCTACCAGCTAATGTAAAATGCAACTGTAAATTGAAATCCTTGTCTGACAGGAGGCTTCTAGTGGGTCCCTCTGGGATCTATTCTCTACCTACATACACTAGCTGAGGGGGTGCGGACACAGTAAAATCATTGCTGGTAACATTACCACATGATCAAAAAGTAAAAGGTAAATAGAAAATAATGGCAGGAGCTGATAAGATATGCCAGGCTGACTTGCTGGGGAAAATGAGCTCACTGTAACACAGATGAATTTCAGGTCATGCTTCTAGGAACAAAGAATCCAATCTTAAAATAGGATTTCTTCCCTGAAACCTGTGACTCTCTTTGGACTAGGAAAGATGGAGGGCATATTAGCACACACAGCCAGCTCTACATGAACTGCCAGCATGATGTAAAGCTGCTTTGGGATATACGAGCTGCAAAGATGTTGCCATGTTGATGGCCATACTGTGATTAGTGCTGGATATGTCATTCAGCAAGCAAATGGGCAAATTCAAAAGGATTCAGAGAATCAGTATGAAATTTGCCTAGTAACTGGAATATTTCTGTACTGCAGTGATTCTTAGGGATCCAGACATTCTTAGCATAGCCAAGGCATTTTGAACAAATTATTTGATATCTTAAACTAACAATGAGAAATATGAGTGAATATTTTTTAAATGGTGCAATTAGTGCAGTTCACTGGATATTGGCAAAATCAGGAGTACAGCTATTATGTAATAAAACCCTAGAATTTAAGGTGGGTTTTGTCATTGCATTTCCATGCATGTTTTTAAACTGGCTTTAAAAAGTGTGTTAATCAATGTACCCATGGAAAGGGGAAGGCTTACCTAAGATGTCACCAGTGGGATTGTTTACCTCCTGCTAGGCTACCTCTGACTGCAGAATCATAGAATCATGGAATGTTTTAGATGGGAAGGGACCTCCAAAGGTCATCAGTCCAACCCTTTTGCAGTGAGCAGAGACATCCTCCACTAGATCAGGTTGCTCAGAGGCTTGTTGAACCTGACCTTGAATATGTCAAGAGATGAGGCCTCAACTACCTCCCTGGGCAACCTGTTCCTGTGTTCCATTACCCTTGTGGTGCAGAACTTGTTCCTAATATCCAATCTAAATGTGCTCTTCTCTCATTTCAAACTAGTGCTCCTCATTCTGTCATGCCAAGCCTTTGTAAACAATCCCTCTGGACCTCTTCTAGGTCCCTTTCAGGTACTAGAAGGCTGCTATTAGGTCTTTCTCTGCAGCCTTCTCTTCTCCAGGCTGAATAACCTCAGCTCCCTCTGCCTGTCCTTGTAGCAGAGGTGCTCCAGCCCCCAAACCATCTTGGTGGCCCTTCTCTGGACTTGCTCCATCAGGTCTATGTCCTTTCTGTGTTGGAGGCCGTAGAGCTGGACACTGGTCTGCAGGTCTGGTCTCACTAGAGCAGAGCAGAGGGACATAATCACCTCTCTCAAACTGCTGACCACACTCTTTTAGTATAATCCATGATATGATTTGCTTTCTGTGCTAAAAATTCCCATTGCTGGCTCATGTCCAGCTTCTCATCCACCAGTATCCCTAAGTCCTTTTCCACACAGTTGCTTTCAGTCTCCTTGTTCCCTAGCCTGTATTAATAATGAGGATTCTTTTGACCTAGATGCAGGACCTTACACTTGGTCTTGTTAAACCTCATGAGGTTCACCTGGGCCCACCTCCCAGTTTGTCCAGGCTCTTCATGACAACATCCTGTCCCTCTGGCATATTGGCAGCTTGGTGTCATCTGCAAACTTATAGTCAATAGGGGTTTCTATTGCTCGAGCAAGTAGCTCAGGTCAGGGCTATGTCAATGCTCTGCAGTTCTTTCTGCTCCTTGGTCTTGTTTATGGATTAAGACTTGGCTCCCTGGTTTTGCTCTCTTAGCAATTTGAAGTCTATACCAGATTGCTCAGGTCAGTGTCTCTCTTCCAAGAGATACCAACTCAAATGCATCCCTATCTTAACACTCTTGAATTTAATCATGAAATTCATGCAGTTTGTACATAATAACAGAAAAAAAAAAATCTGACTTTTACATATTTGTTCCTTGACTGATTTGGGATTTACTTTTTTTTGTTGGTTGGTTGCTTGGTTTGTTGGGCTTTTTTTTTTTTTGGGGGGGAGGGGTGTTGCTTGCTTGGTTGGTTTTGTTTGTTTATTTTTATATTTAGTGGTATTGATGAAAGCCTAATTCGGTTTCACACTGCATGAAACACACACATTGAAGACCTAGGTATAGTAAAACTTTATGACAGTGGCAACAATTAAAAAAAACTTTTTTGACTGGCAAACTGGGTTGATTGTTCATGAAGTCATGGAAATAAAAACAAGAAACATATGCATGCATGTGCTTGAGTCCCTAAGGTGTTTTCACAACAGGAGCATTCTATAAAAGCCTTTTCAATATGTTTCTTCATTATTCTGTCTTCAAATGCCATCTGAACCTAATAAAACTGACCTGGCTGCTTTACAGGGCAAACTGTACTGTTCTTAGTGGTCTCTTCCAAACAGAAGTATTTTTATAGTGCTCTCTGATAATCTTTCAGAGCTGCGCCCGGTTCCTGATAAACTGGTGTTACTCTTCCAGGTTGATTGTAAGTAGTTATTAAATATGTAGCATGGTGTAAAACGTGAGCAGGAAAATTTTACACAAAGTATGGAAGATTATATTTGATTCTTCCTTCAGTTAGGTTTCTTTTGTAGTTGTTGTTGTGTTGTTTCTTTTTCATAGGAGGCATTAATCCTAAAAAGGAGAAAGTGTTGAGTGTATTCTATATATGTTTTTTTAACGCAATAATTTTATGCAAATATTTGCCATAGTCATGGGTTTGGTGTAAGCAATGAGGAGTGTTTTTCCCTTGTCCCTTGAATTTTCTATTGTTGGTTTGGGAGGTGTTATGGTTTGCACAATAAGATACTGCATAAAATAAAGTGGCATTGCATATGCTCCGTATTTTCCCAAAAAGCTGCATTGAAAAAAAACCTTGAAATTCCACTGCAGTTTAATGGTATTCACTTCTAAGGATAATTTTTTAGCTCAAATTAAAATTAGCAGTGTAATAGACCATGCAGTCCTTACTTCACAGGGCAGAAAGAGTGCAGTGCTGACTTTTATTATAGTTTTCATGCAGTTCAGTATTTTCCTTTCCTGTGTTCACTGAGGGTTAAACTACGTAGCAGAGAGGGCAACCTGTGAACATTTAATCCCAAATTCTTAGCTCTTTCTGCACAGCCTTTGTACTCATACTTGTGGAGGGATCCGAGGCCAAGCTTGCACAGGTAGCTGGAACCCGTTCTGCCAAGACAGTGCAGAACCTGACAGCCAGCAAGGGTCAGCAACCACTGACTCGGTTATACAAAACGCTGCTCACACACTTCACAGATCAACTCCGTTCTCTTAATGTCTTTTTGCTGGTAATTCATATGGAAAAGGTTTACTCATTCCACAGGCTAAGGCCTGGGAACGCAAACCATGTCATTTGGCTTTTGTTTTTGCTGTCCTTTCCTGTTTCCAGTGTATATCTGCTCAACTTCAGCTCTCTTGCATTATTGCCTTTTTTTCCCTTTTTCTCCCACAAAAAATCACTTTGGAGTATTTCCTCACAGGTATAAAATCTTGCATTTTTCCAGCTTTAATCTTATTTTCTTGTTCCTCTTCCTAACCACTTAATGACATTTTAAATGTTTTTCCTCAGTTAGTATTAACAGTTTCCCCCAACTTAGTGTAATCTTTGATTTTCATTTCTACACCACGAATGTTAACACCAAATATGCCTAGACTGAATACTAACCCCTGTAGTAACCCAGATGAGACCTCTCCCTCCACTGACCTGATACATGGCCATTTATCATTCTCCTTTGTAATTCTTCTGGAAAGGTTAGATCTAATGGCTTTCTAAGCAAACACATAAAACCTTAACTTCCCTATCAGAAGTGAAGTGGTGGAAGACAGAGTTAGGACTGTCTTTCATCAACATAATATTTATAGCCAAGCAAATGAACCCTTCAGCTCTGCAAATCCTAAATTTGTTGCCAGACAGTATCTGGAGATTGTTTTGCATGTTTTGATTAAATGCAGATTCCTTAATTTTTTTAAAGTTTTTTTTTCCCCCCTACAAAGCCAGAGTCCTGTTTTAGTTCTTGTTCTTTGTTTTCTCTGGTAAGGGTCTGTGATGAATGAGATGTCCAATTAATAACCCACATCACCGAATGTTAAAAGTCTCTTTGTTCATTAATGTGGCAGTGCACTTAGTTTAAATTTTTCACAACAGTTCTGAGGCAAACTCTAAACTTCTTCTCAACCAAGGCACTCAAGGAGATATGCAAACACAAATAATTGTCAAGATTTAAAATAGATTGGCTATTTTATGTATGTGATATTTTAAAAATATTTATTTTATTCCAAAAGTTTGACCTAAAGAAACAGGTAATCTATTTCAGTAAATAAGACCTATCATTTAAGATGTCTAGATTGATTTACTCCTTATTCAATAAGGACAGGGTCCTACATCTGGGGAGGAATAACAACAGGCACCAGTACAGGTTGGGGCCTTTCCTCCTGGAAAGCAGTTCCATGTAGACAGACTGGATTCCTGGTGGACAGCAGGAAGTTCTGCATGAGCCAGCAACATGCCCTTGTGGCCAACAGAGCCAATAACATCCTGGGGTGCATCAAGAAAAATGTGGCCAGCAGGTCTAGGGAGGTTCTTCTCCTCTTCTTACTCTGCCCTAGTGAGACCAAACCTGGACTACTGTGTTCAATTTTGGGCTCCTCAGTTCAAGAGAGACAGGGATCTGCTGCAGAGAGTCCAGAGGAGAGCCACGAGGATGATTGGGCCACTTGAGCATCTCCTCTACAAAGAGAGACTGAGACCTCTGGGGCTATTTAGTCTGGAGAAGAGAAGACTGAGAGGAGATCTGATCAATGTGTACAAATATCTGAGGGTTGGGTGTCAAGTGGAGGGAGGCCAATCTGTCTTTCAGTGATCAGCAGTAATAAGACAAGGAGCAATGGGTACAAACTTGAACATAGAAGGTTTCACCTCAACATGAGGAGAAACTTCTTTCCAGTGAGGGTGACAGAGCCCTGGACCATGCTGCCCAGAGAGGTTGTAGAGTCTCTTTCTCTGGAGACTTTCAAAACCCTCTTGGATGTGTTCCTGTGGGACCTACTGTGTGTGATTCTGCTTTTCAGGAAGGTTGGACTGGATGATCTCTGGAGGTCCCTTCCTATGATTCTGTGATGTTTGTTTCTGTGCTACTTGAAAAGAATATTGTCTCATGAGAAGCTGCCCATCTGTAGTGTTTTTGCAACTGTATTATCAACATTTTAATGGAGAACTCACTGCCAGGCTTGAAAATTTGCAGTCCTGACTCTGCTGATCTCAGAAATGTTTTTCTCATGGCCATAATTACAGAGAACACTAGCACTCACCACTGCAGCTGTCAAATTGCTGCTGGGCCTTTCAGATGACACTTGCAGCCAAAAGCTAGGTATGGGCAAAGGTATTTGCACTGTCATATTGGAGCTTTGAAAGCTCCATTGGTGTTTTGTGATGCTCAATGAAAAGCAAATCACCATCACCTTTTGATTGCCACTTGCTAATAAAAATAGTTTCAAGACTTGTACACTTTTTCTTGAGGTGTCCCAATGATCATCCACTACCATGAAGGTAGTGGAATACTGGAACAGGTTACCCAGTGAGTTGGTTGAGGCCCCATCCCTGGAAATATTCAAGATGAGGCTTGACAGGGCTCTGGGCAATCTGATGTCGCTGAGGGTGCTCATGTTACTGCAGGGATGTTGGACTAGATGACCTTTGGAAGTCCTTTCAACCCAAACCGTTCTATGATTTGTGCTGGAGAACAAATTAGTTCAGCTGTTTCTTGAAGTAATTTTTCCCAAGTGAGTCCTGTTCAGCTGTGAAGGGCTTCTTTTCTTTGCCTCTAGACTGGACCTCCTCACATCTAAACATCATCCCCTCCCCCGTCCCCCCTCTCCCCCCACTCTACACACACATTCTGCAGAACTTGTCCTGCATTGCATTCTGTATTCCAGGCAAAAAGAGGCACCTGGCCCCTAGTCAGATGCCACCAGCCCCCCCAGAAGGGTGATCAGAGGCTGTGTTGAAGAAGTGCTGATTTCCGAAGGAGTTTTGCTTTTGTATGGCACAAGAATTTAGAACAAAATGTGTAACATATTCCTAGGGTAAGGCTGAAACAGGTGTGACACCTGAATTTGAAAGGGTTTAATAATTAAGCTGGATATTTAAAGGACAAAATCTGAATCTTATCCCTAATTGATGATTTCAACTTCCCAAATGCATCCACATGCTTCATACTTATTACAAATAACAGGTATTAATTATACTACTTTATGGTAATTCCTTAATAATTACTTAAGATCCATTACGTTTTTAACACTAATTAGAGCAGGGACTGTATCACAGTTGCCCCTCTTGCAGCAGAGTGCTGTAATCAGTGTGATGAAGAAGCATTTTCATTCTTTTTTCTTCTTGTCTTCAAAAAAACAAAACAAAACAAAAAAACTAAAAAAACCCCAACCAAACAAAACCAAACCCAAGTGTTTTCTAAGCTAGTAGCCCCTGAAATGATCCTAGAAAAGTACACCCTTTCCTGGCTGAGTACAGTCCTTTAAGGAGAGCATGGACTGAACCTAGGTTTCCCATATTCTCTTCCATGTTTTATTCTTTCTAGATCAGATTGAATCCTTTCTACTGGCTAAGAAGACAATCAAAAGTCATGTGCCATCATGCTGAGTGACAGCACTCAAATAATTTGGGCAGTCTTGCTTATTTCCTGCTATAAATCTTAAGAATACTCTTGTTGTAAGAACTTCCTCCTTATGGCCAGCCTAAATCTACTCTGCTCCAGTTTCAAACCATTGCCCCTCTTCCTACTGCTACAAGCCCTTCTGAGCAGCCCTTCTCCAGCCTTTCTGTAGGTCCCCCTCCAGATATTGAAGTGTAGCTCTACAGTCTCCCTGGTTACCTGCCAAGTCTAAGTGAAAGCTGAGCAACAATATGCAAAACAACGCCAACAGAATATATGTGTATTTGCATTGCCTCAAAGAGCAGTACAGAAAGAGGAAGATCAAGTTTAATAGAAGTACACAAGCTTAGAGGTGGAGATGGTTGAATTGAAGATTTATATTCTAAACTCTGGCCTTGCCATCCATTCTGGTACTGTTCCACAAAGTACGTTGCAGGACAACAGATGGGCACAAAGGAGAAATAGCTGGAGAATAAAGACACCCCAGATATGACTCTTACAAGTGCTGCTACCAGAAATAACAGTATGAACCATCTTGGTACCTCAGCCACGTTGAGTGGTTTGTTATCTGTGTCTTCATTTAATCCATTGTCCTAAGTTGTAAGCAGCAGAACAGCATTTAAATCTGAATCTTGCTAGCAAACTGCTGACCGTAATATTCTAGTTGATGTAGGTAGGCATACACAGTGTTAGAAAACATTCTTGACAAACAATATTTCAGGAACAGGCTCTATGTCAGCTTGAGGAAAGGTTTATAGTAACTTGAGAATCCTGTTAGCTGGTACAGCTTGAAACATGATGAAAATAGTTCTAAATAAAAGATGCTTTATTCAGCTTCCCATAAGACAATTTCTGCACATAAGAGTCATTGGTAGGGTGAAATATCAGAACGTTCATAATATCTTTCTTCAAGTATCAAAAGTTCCACATTTCCCTAGAGAGGCTATTTCCCCTATCAATGAATATGAGAGGTTGTCCAGAATCGGTGCTGCCAGAGTAGGCTTTCCTGCTTTGTCTTCTTGTCCTCGTCTCCTTCTCTCAACTCCTTGTGAGGTTGCAGCTCTTGGCAGCTTTCTGCATCCAAGTGCAAGGGTGAATAGCAACAGGTTATCTTAAAACAGCCAGGTCCCTCTTCCCCCAGTAGTGTGTTCCCAGAACCACTTTTAAAACCTTGCTGCTGATTTGTTTACTTTGCCCTTTTAAAAATTCCTTTCTCTGAGAGTGAGGGCTGGGGCAGGCTGTCAGATCTCTGCTGCCAAGAGGGAGGGTCTTCTTTTTGCCTGCTCCTCTCTTGACCAGGCAGTTCCCCTCCCCTTTCTTTGGGCCAGCTCTGGTGCTCATCATGCCTGTCACTGAGCAGGCTTGCCAGTGAGATGAACTGTCCCAGCATAGGGCTGACCTTCAGAACTGGTGCGAGAGGACAGGAGGGAAAGAGAGAGGAGGCAGGAGATTACAACTCAACATTGGTCTGCCACTAAGCTTATTTTAGGTGGTGAGGTGTAACTTGACCTTAAAATTCACCCTGAAGTTGAGTGAAATTACAAAATACTTAATATAAATTCCAGCATAAGACTAAAAGAAACACATTCTAATTTGTTGTTGATGCACTGAGCTAGTCTTCATAATAAAGAAATGGATTTCTGTGCATAATTCTTAGAGTTTAGAATAACATGCTTGTCACTTCTCCTATGACTCTTGTAAACAAAGTCCTCAACTGGAAGTCCTTAAACAGAAGTTCTAAGATGCTGGATAAAAGCTAAATCAGAGCTGTCACTTGGTGATGTGTCGCTAGCCACAGAAGACACTTCATCTTCTTTGTCTTTCTCTTCCCTAATTTTTTTCCATCTCATTACAAGAAAAAGTTACTCAAAAACCTATGGTTTGGATGCTAAACAGTGTGGTGATGTCTGAAATGTTAAATATGGTAAAAAAGAGGAGTTCCTCACTCATGCCCTCTGCGGGCCTTTCTGTAACTGTTTGCATCTCAGATCTGTGTAGCACAAGCCTGGTATGCTAAATTCACTTGAAACACTCCTGCAGAGAAGGCATTTAACCTTCCTTCCAAGGAGGGTGTTCTCTGAGGAAGGAACTGGGGACATAGCATCTGGAGGGAGGGGCTGTGCTTCACGCTGCAGGTGGGGCACAGCTTTGGGGAAGGAGGCACCACTCCCACAGCCACCCCATAGGAGGTTTTTAGGGAAAGATAAGAACATTTCAGGTGGCCACTGAAATGAAGGGAAATGTCATTGTTTGGTTGCAGAGCCAGCTTGGATGGAAGCTGAATAGTATTAATGTTCTCTAGCCTCCTCAAACCATGTGAAAACTACGAATCCAGTCAGACACCACAGAGAAGGTCTTTAGCTGTGGTCTCTTTACCTCCGTTTTAGTGCATTCTCAGATCTGGCTTAGCAGGACCTGAGAATTAAGCACTATTTTTGCAGCAGCATTTTGGTTCCTTTACTATTGTATTGCTTTGATAGAGATAGTTTCTTAAACTGCAAAAATAACCTGTAATTCACAGCAGTGCTAAAGCAGCAGATAAAGGCAGGTATCCACATCTAGATGGGATTGTGTGTTATTTTTCTGTACCTCACTTCATCCCTGGAGACCAAATATGGCTATAAAACATTAGAAAACTGTGAAAGCAATGTGAGCTCCTAGGGGTAATAATGTTATATAAACTAAACAGGATGAAAGAGATCCTGGGAAATATACAGGCTTGGCTGTATCAGTTACAGTGGTACAGATATAATTGCTCCTCAGGCACGAATGAGAACTGCAATTTGGTCATTCCACATTAAACAAACTAGAGATAGTGCTTTGATGTACTGATCTTCTATTCCTTTGAGGGTATCTATTTAAATCTGGTAACATCTTGCCTGTAATGATGAACAGTGAGGGTCTGAGTCTACTTTCAGATTGGTGAGCAAGGTCAGATCATAATCCTAGCTCTAACAAAGCTGCATGAAGCCTTAGTCCTCCTTGCTTCAGAGAGGGAAGACACTCAGCTTTGCCTAGCACCAGCTCATGGCTCTTGAAGTTTACTTTGCTTTACCTAAAGTTATCTCAAACAGCTTCTCTTGTTCCTCTCCAAATGATCTTCTATTCTTTGCAGGCCAGATCTTCTCTCAATAATTTTTGTTAATATATTTGAGTGAGCTTATGGTGTGTTTTTCACATGGACAGATATCCTAATGTACTCTAGTTGAAACATCAAGTTCTTCTGCCACCAGTTTGTTTCATCTAAGGGATGGGTGAGGCATACTTATCAGTAAACATTGCATTGGCAAAACAAGGATCTCCAAGGAAGGAAGCTTCAGTAGCAAATAATTTTATTTCACAGAATCACAGAATGTTAGGGGTAGGAAGGGACCGCAATTGATCATCTAGTCCAATGTCCTGCCAGAGCAGGATCACCTAGGGCAGGTCATACAGGAACACATATTGAAAGTTTCCAGAAGAGGAGACTCCACCACATTCCTGGGCAGCCTATACCAATGTCTCAGCACTCTCTCAGTAAAGATGCTTTTCCAAATGTCCAATCTAAACCTCCCTTGGCACAACTTAAACCTCTTTCTCTCTCTCTTTTTATCTCTCTCCCCACCCTCCTCTCTCTCCCCTTCTCTCACCTCTCTCCTCTCCCCCTCTCTCCCCTTCTCTCCTCCTCTGTCTCACTCTCTTCCTTTCTTTTCTTCTTTCCTTTCATTCTCTTGCTCCCTTTCCCTTTCTCTCTCCCTTTCTTTTTCTCCTTCCCTTTTGTTTTCCTTTTTTTCTTTTCCCTTGCCTTGTTTCTTTTGCCCTCCCTTCCCCTCATTTTTTTTTTCTCCCTTTGTCGCATAAAACCAGCAGTCTGAGGAAGAATGGAAAAGAGCTGTGATAGCTGGTTACTTTCTCTGATCTTTTATTGGTATGATAATTACTATCAGAACAATAAAATTTGCATGTGGTTAATTCTGGATGTTAGGCATGTCTGTGTATTATCATGTAATGAAGACATTTTTATTGCTTTTCACAGCTTTTGTTGTATAAAATTTGCAGCACAATATTGACAGATCTGGACTGCATATCAGTTCAATGGGAAGGAAGGGAAAACACTAGTGGTCCAGCTGGGCTGCATTCTACCCTTTCAAAATACCAAACGCCATGGAAGGATGCACATCACAGACACACGTCTTATTCCTGAGGTATTTTGGAAAGACATTTCTGTTAAGATTTTCACTCTTGACAAGTGAAATCCAAGGGGCCAATATATACAGTTTTCCCAGGAGGAAAGGCAAAGAGAGGGGGAACAAGAACGAGCCTGCAAGCTGGTATAAATGTTAAAAAGAAAACTGGGGGGAGATGGAAAGAATTCACCATTTCTGTTTTTCCTTTGGTAATGCATCATAGCACTCATTCCACCTGTGACCTGATGGCTTCTCATGACCACAGCAGCNATAATAATAATAATTTTAAAAGCACTTCATATAAAGAAATTAGCACATCTATTTATTTCTTTTCCTTTTCTTTTGCTGCCACTCAAACCAACTTTCCTCCCCACTTGCCTGGAAGCAGCTGCGCTTCCACTTTTTAATTGAAGAAGCAGTGCTGCTTCATATGAGTAGCATTGGCTTTTGGCAGCTTGAGATGTGTTAAATTCAATCAAAATACCCATGAGCAGCAGAAAAATCAGACTTTTTTTTTTTTTTTTCCCTCTCTTCCCACTCATTACTTGTGAAACCTGAATCTTTTCCCAGGTAGCAATCCCTTGAATTTTTAATTCACTTTTAATTTTTTTTTCCCACATTTAACCAGGTTAAATTGAAGAAAGAGAACAATTTATACATATAAAATGAATTTGTCTACATGAATGAGATTATTTTGAGTAAGCTGCTTATTTCCCACCTATCATTTCCCAGGCTGGTATGTCATTGTTATGAAATGTCATGTCTCTTTGCAGACTGCCTGAAACTGATTGACATAACTGGAGAGGATGCCTTGGAACTATTTCAGGGGAGTTGAGGGCATTTGGAAAAAAAAAAAAAAAAACCCTCACTTGTCTAAAAAAATCACAGTTTGAAAGGGGGAGAGGGAATTAAATGTCTCAGCATAAAAAAAATCATGGGTTTGAAGCATATAAGTTTGGGTTTTTTTTCTTTTTTTTTTCAAACTGTTTCATTTCCAATTCAAGATGATATTTCAAATTAGGGGAGGAAGCAGAATGCCCTTATTTTTCATTTTGACACTGTTTTCATGAATAAAATAGTGGGTAAGTCTAGTCATTGGATAAATTGGAAAATATTTAAACTGCCTAGAGAAAACAGGTTGCATGATTTTGTCAAGACCTTGCTCATGCTTTTATGAACAACACCTCTGTACATCAATCTAAATATTCTGCTCTGCACTGATTTAAGTTAACAAGTCTTATCTCTCTAACTAATGTTGAATAATGGAGAAGGGACTGGCAGAAAGAAGCAAAATCTGTGTCAGGGATTTGGATGTTAAAAAAAAAGTTGAAAAAATCAGTCATAAAACTTGTCTTATTCAGCTGATGATAGGAGAACATGAGAGTGGAGGAGGTCATAGAAGGCATATGGCTGGTAGAGGCACAGCTTAATAATGTTTTTTTGAATGTTGTCAACTGCAACATCCTGCACTCAGCTTGAATAGCTCTTCTGTAATCTGTATCATATCTCTACCACCCTCCCCATGGAAAATGTTGGCATCCAGAATGGCTTAATTCTCAGAAATATAGTCAGTTGGAAAAGTAGGTAGAGCTGAGGGCATGTGAGTTGAAGGGACATTTGCATACCACCAAGCACAATGAGAAGGCAACTCATGGTTAGTAACACAAGCAGCCAAGGAAGGAAGATGTAGCTTGATACCCTGTTACAAAGGGAAGGGGAAGAGTCAAAACAGGCTGTGGTCATGAGGGAGTGTCCTGGCATCACACAGAGCATCCTCAAGCCTCCATTCCTTATATAAAGACTTGAAGTGATGAAACTTGAAGCTCCAGTCTACCAGAATACTACTTAGCAAAAGGAGCATTGTGCTCTTCTCCAGACTAGGGCATGCATCCATGCATCAGTGAAGTACTCAGTGCTGTTCAGATCCTCTACATAAATACACACTTAAATAATTTATTGAAATATATATTATGTAGTTGTTATACAGGAACACTTTGGTTTGTCATTGAATATGCATAAGGCAAACATTTTCCCTTAAATGATTGCCTGTGGATCCGTTTGGGTTTGTTGTACTAATTTGTGTTTAGAATATGCTCTACTGGATGGAAGAGAAAAATCCAAGATACAAACAATTAACAGACCTCAAACAGGGAAACAAAAAGAAAAAGCTTTAATGGAAATGTATAGGAAAAGAAAAATATTTCCTTGTACAATACAACTGTGTACATTCTTCTTCTTTTAATTTGCCATGTTAACATTAATTAGATAAAGGGCATAACCCTCATGCAGTTTTCATGCGTATATGTTTAAAGCATCTCAAAGCAGAGTGCAAGGACAGGGTGGAAGAGGGAGAAGGCAGAAGGGAAGAGGTGCAGATGTGGTCTTTATGACTCACTGTTTGAAATTCTTTTCTATTATAGCTGCAAAATCTCCTAGGACCTCAGTACATCTTAGTGTGTCTGCCAAGGGTGTAAAGGAAGTGAGAACTTGATCCAGGTAACTTTTCAAATGGAAGGGACCTTTTGGCAATGTGTACTATATCAGTGTCTCTGTTCTAGAGGACAATGATTGATTTAGATTTCTTTCCTGGACTAACAGATGCTGGTTACTTCTAGAATCAATCGAAGCAGTGAGGCTGCCATTAGAAGTATTTAACTTAAATGTTGTGTCTACCTCTCTTTGAGTGTTTAAGGGGTCATAGGCTAACTGGTCCAGCAGACCTCGAATTAATTGCTCTGACTCATTCGATGCTTTCTTGAATTTCATTTTAAGTACCCACTATTCATTCATCTTAAATGTCACAGATGTCACAGGAGATAATCGTTCTACATGTGTGTTTAGTGCCCTTAAGCATATTCTTCAAAGGAAAGAACGTTCACCTACAAGACAACTGGAGTGAGGTGCTTGGTCATATTTGTTCTTCATCAAAATCTGTAAAACTGACTTTTGCTTCCTGAATGCTTGTCTGAAAACTGTTCTTCAGGCCCACCTTCAAGTGCCTGAGCAGAATTATAAAACACAAACACCTCTGTGCCCAACAGAAGCTAGTGGAAAATCAGTAACTTTGCAGCCAGGATCTGGCATTTGTGAAGATGTCCTTGATCATGATAAAGGGTTTTTTAAAGGGAAGGGGATTGAGGCTTTATCATGAGCGTGATGGAATACTGCAACAGGTTGCCCAGGAAGGTGGTTGAGGCCCCACTCCTGGAGTTATTCAAGGTGAGGCTTCATAGGGCACTGAGCAACCTGAACTAGTTGAGGATGCCCCTGCTCACTGCGTGGAGGGTTGGACTAGGCAACATTTGGAGGTTCCTTCCAACTCAAACCATTCTGTGATTCTGAAACTGAACTGGTAAGGCTGATGAGCACTTCTGCCTAAGGTGAAAGTTAATGGACAACTTTCTAACCTAAGGCCAGAATTCTTCAAGCTCTGCGATCTGACTGAAATGAGAATGGTTTCAGGAGCAAGTAACACCACAGTAATGTCTTAGAAACAGTATTGTAAAATTCTGGCAGCTACATCTCTGCTCAGAAATTCATAGGCAGTCAGTGTGTGTCACTGAGGTCCCTCGTACCTCAAGTCCTGCTGAAGCATGGAGTGGTAGGTTGGAACACAGATGCTTGGTCTGCTCAGGTAACCAGGTGGTTTATAATTGGCCTCACATAGAAGACTTAGCTGTCATTGATGCTGCAGAGATGAAGTAGGCCCTAATGAAAATGTGGGGCCATGAAAAAGAGAATATGATGAAACTTCTAGCAAATAGGGGAGGCTTCTGGAAATCTCAGTCCACTGCCTGCCTACAGAACAAACGAAAAACCCAAAAACTAAGTGTGATAGATTTGATGGTTGTTCTGCAACTGGCACCTCCAGCATCTTCCACCAGGTGAAAAACCTCACTATGAGACATTTCTCAGGTGCCCAGTAAAACCTTTAAGAATCCTGTTTTGGAAGAATCTAAGAAGGGGTGTTCTTGATTATTTCCAGATACTTGTCCAGCTCTTTACCTTGTTCTTTTGATATATCCATATGCAGTTTGCTTTCTCACTTAAATCTCAGAGGTTCATTTCTTACTCAGAATCATACCAAGAGAGCAAAAGTTCTCTTAGGGTGGTGATGGTCATGAACTAGACTTAATTGAATAGTGTTTTTCCCTCAAACTGATATTATTAGCTTCTATTTTTATGATGTGGATAGGGTGTCAGTGAATGGCCTTAAATACTATACTCTAGACCCCAGGCATGAGTTTATTCCTTACTCCAGATCTGTGCTGAGGCTTGCTCAAGGTCATGGAGTTGTGAGCAACATTTCACTGTGCTCCAGCCTGAGGAAGCCCAGGCTCTCAGAGATTAGCACCTACCTATCTCTTTCTCCTATGCTTTTAGTTAAGGTTAGCATGCCTCAAATATACCGGTGGGCAAACTGCACTCATACCAACCATGTACTGTGCCAAACTTAAACATGACTTTTTGTATTTGGCTTTCAAATAAAAAAGTTTTGTAGCTTAGTTATATGTGAAAAAAATCACCCCAAAATATGTGAAAGGAGAGCTTGGACATGTCAGAGAAGGAGTATTCAGTAGAATGGACAGGTGGACAGTTAAATCTTTGGAGTGTTCTCTATCCTCTCTGGTTTTGCTGCAAGTCAGAGATTCATTCATAGAATGGTTTGGATTGGAAGGGACCTTAAATATTGTATAGTTCCAAACCCCCTGCCATGGTCAGAGACATCTTCCACTAGACCAGATTCCTCAAGGCCTCATCCATCCCAACCTTGAACACTTCCAGGGAGGGGGCACCCACAACCAGCATGGACAACCTGTTTCAGTGTTTCATCACCCTCACTGCAAAGAATTTCTTCCTAATCTCCAGTCTAAATCAAAAAGTTTATCTAGTCCAACCCCTCTGCCAGAACAGGTTTACCCAGGACTTTCCCACATTGGAAGCAGAGTGATCTGTTGGAAGACTGGTGGATGGTGAGATTATAAACAAAACAGGTCACGTTTGGAGACAGATTTCTGTCCAGGTAGACCTACTTCAATGCTGTTCAAAGTCAGTCTGAAAGTTTTGCCTCTATATGGGTTGCCAGCTCGGTTTGAAAGCTTGTCTAGTTTTCTGAGTGTCCTAAGCAAGCTGTACTCTGGATTCAGCAGAAGGCCTTTGGAAAGTCCGCACAACAATCTGGTACAAGTACTTCTAATGAAACAGCCTGTGTTATATGTTTTCCCTCTCCTAAACTACTAGGAAATAGCTTCACAGCTTCCTCTTGAGGTTCTTTTCCATGTCAGGATTTCCTACACTGCTCATTGCCACCATGCCTGAACTTAATCTACAGCTGCTCAGTGAAAAATGGAGGCATAGATAAGTGGCTTGCTGAAGGTTGCACAAGAAGTTCAAAGCAGCACTTTGAACCAAGCTCAAGTCTTGAGACTATTCTGTATTACTCGTTAGGTTTTCGTCTTCCCTTCCCTTACCTCTGGGAAGGAAAACAGACCTCAAAACTCGTATTTCTTAAAGTAAATTACCTGCTTTGCTGTTCTATCTTTCAACCTTCACCATAAATTCCACTTCATTAACATTGGCTGGAACACTTCAGTGAGCTGCACTGCTTGGTCTATAAAATGTGTCAGGAGAGCAGGCAGGAGAAGCTCTTTAGTCACAACCAGGCAGAAGAGGAGGATCAGGAGACTCTGGCAGTTCTGATGTCCATTGTCAGTGCATATTAATGAATACAGATTTTTCATTGTTTCTTTTAGTTCCTGCTGTGTTGAAGTGGCAATGTTTATCACCACATGCTGTGGAAAAGGGTTTTGTGCTCTTTGCTCACAGATGATGATTTGAAATGGGCAGCCTGCTCAATGCTGCAGGTGAAATCCCATCTGGATTAAGTCTTTCCTCTTTGAGGCATGCCTTGAAGCAATGAACTAGCGGGCAGCTCAGCCCATCTGCAGAGCATTACCGGCATGTGTGACAAAGAAAACACCTGAGGGAAGCAGAGAAGTGTTCCGAGTTCACAGGCAGGTGTTACTGTCAGGGGAACAGGTTGAGTTCTGGAGTGCACCTGGAAAGTCTCAGACCACCAAGGTTTTTAGTAAGTCTTGGCTATGCACCTTCTGTGCAGTGCTCTGATACCTAAGGTTCAGGCACAGCAATGGAGGAGAAGTGCTGAACTTTCAGAAGAATGCAAGAAAATGGACTGGTCCATCTGTTTTGAAAGAGTGTGTGATAGTCAAGCCCTGACATGTGTGGGATGGAGATGAAAACACTCTGGAGACCAAAGTTTATCCTACTTTATTATCCCACTTTATTATCCCTAAAGAAGTAAGGTATGACAACACTGTTCAAGAGGTGCTTCCTCTATTCTGTTGGTGGACCGGTTCCACAGAACAGGAGACAAAAATTAGCTACTGGAATTCCATTGACTTAAACCAGTCTGTAGCAGGCCAGAAAAACAAACAGAGCAGGTTAATAAAGAGTGCTTGCACCTTTCCATAGGCAGATATAGAAATGCTGGAAAATGAACATTCACCAACTCCACACAGCTGTTATTTACAAAAATAGATAAACACTTTCCTTCACTGGGAGGTTCTATTTGCAGCTTTATTTATCAAGGCACTTATGAAAAAAGGTAATCTGTGGCTGACAGCATCAGAGATAGCTGAGAGAACAGACGGGAGAGCAGAGATTCGGAAGGCGGTGGGCAACTGGCATAAGTGGAGAACCAGCTCCACGGCTTCTGTTCATGCTGAGAGGTGAGCTAAGCAGAGTCCTGGCAGGCTGCACGCTTCCTTTGCACCTGCGTTCAGATATCTTGCAACATTACTGTTTCAGGAAAGTCTCCGTTTCTCAGAAAACTCCAAATCAAAGAAGACTTGGAGTTACAGACTCAAAGGACCATTATTGTTTCAAAGTATCTTCGATCAAATAGGAAAGTTTAAGCCATAGCTTACTTTCTTATTTCAAATTTTTAATTTACTTTGTGGAATTTTTCAGAGTGGAGACTGTTTGAAGTCCAATGTCTCAAAACCACTGTACCTGTGGCTTTGTGGAAGTCAGAGCAAGCCCCTGTGTTCTGTTCCATCTGTCTCTGAAATCTAAGAACAATCTATCTGAGTGTTTATTCCTCTCCAAGTAAGGCATGGAAATAAGGTGAGTAAAGGCATCACCAAGGAAGATTGACCTAGGTATATATATAGCTAAATTAAGGAAAGGGAACGTGAGAGAGACAAACATGTACCTGAGAAGCCGGCTACTGAATTTTGGCATCAGTAACACCTCAAGAGAGACAGTGTCAGAATCACTCATATCTCTTCGATCTGATAAAAGACAACACAGGGTGCACAACTTCCTTATGCTCCGAAGCTGTTTTCTTCTCAGAGACAGCTCTGTGATCTACTGTTCACTGAGACACTTGAATGTGAAAAGCAGGAATTGGGTGAATGAACCTTTATGCTAAAGCACCTCAGATATGTTGGGTTCAATCGCAGTTGAGTGTTGTTAAACTACTCATCATCGTCGTCATCATAGCATCATGGAGTGGCTTATGTAGGAAGGGATGCCAGAGATCACTACTCCAACCCCTCCGCAGTGGGCAGGGATGCCTCTCAACTAGACTTGGCTGCCCAAAACATCAAAGTCCTCTTCCACTTAACAGAGACAGGAAAGGGGCAACAAGAGAGAACTGGAGGAGAAAACAGTCTGGGAAGGAACAAGTGTCATGAGGACAGCAACAAACAAATAAACTGTGACAAGAGGCCCAAGGAGGAAAGTGGTGAATCCTAATACAGAAAGAAATACCACAAGGGGAATATGATCTTCACAACTATATGGAGCAGCAGTTATTACAAAATATTCTGCTAGTCCTAAAAGCAAAACCCTCAACTTTATTTTAAAAAAATTAATTTATAGAAGAAAAAAAGAAGGAAAGAAATGCAAGATAAATCATTGTCAATTGAAAATAAGGAAAGATGGATTCACAGAATTAAGAGTCAGTGAGGCTGACTTCCTCTGTAGAGAAAATACAAAGACTCCTGTGAATATCTACAAGAAAATGAAGCAACAAATAACTGGAAGTGTCCAAAACTTGCCAGATAACTATTACAGAAATAAATTTATGTTAATAGGCCTACTGGATAAAGTGAATAAGTAGGTGTCATACATCTTGATTTTAGTGAGGTTTTTGACAATGTCTCACATGATATTCAACACAAATAAGTGAAGGCTGCTTTGCCAGAATGTAACTGCTAGGAAAACTGTACAGAAAAATTATCACCAGTTCCCTGTTTGAAGGAAAGGATAGATTCTTCAAGGTCTTTCATGGGCCCAGTAGTATTAATTAGTATTTTAATTAAGATCTTAGATGGTAAATATTAAACCTACAGGTGATATCAAGCCAGGAGAGACTGCAAAGACTTTGGAAGATGAATATGATCTTGACAAACTGAGACAATAAAGCAAAGAGACTGCAACTAAGTGTGAGAAAACAAGGCAGTAGTATGCTTGTGGCCAAGATGTGGGCTGCAAGACAATAGAATAGATGGCAAAGCAACCATTCTTCAGAGGCCAGAGTGAACACAGAATGAACATGAGCCGGGAAGGTCAGGATGCTGCCAAAAACCCAAACATTGTACTGGGTTGTGTAAACAATGTTGGCATATGTAAGAAATGTGAGATAGTCCTTCTGCTTTCTCACCACAGCTGGAGGATTGAGTCCAGCTTGGGGCACTGCATTTCAAGAAAGATGCAAATCAGTTGGCAAGAGTCCAAGGAGAGGAGCAAGAGCGATCAAGGGTCTGGAAAACATGACCTGTGAGGTAAGACTGAAGGCAGTGAGGTTGTTTAGTCTAGAGAAAGGCAAACTGAAAGGATGTATGATAAGTCTTCAAATGTTTAAAAGGTAGCGACAAAGAGGAAAGCAATAAACTGTTGTGAATAGCGAAAAGAAGTGGTGGGCTTAGCTTGCAGGAAAAGAGATTAAAGGTAGACACTGGGGAAGGTTTTCTATGACAGTAACAGAATTGACTGCCTAGGAAGACTACACAAACCCCACTGTACAAGGCCTGATGAACAGGTTGGACAAACATCTGTCAAGAATAATTCAGGATCAACTAATCTAAGCTTGATGGAGGGGATAGTCTAAATGATCCCTTGAGATGCCTTCCAGGCCTGTATCTACAATGTTATAATCAGTGAGTAGAAGAAAGCTATGCTGGTTTAAATTAATAAGAGCAGGTGATTCAGAAATGGAACTGGGAAGAAAAATGTTAATTCCTAGAACTCACAAAATTTCAGGCTACTCATGCATGACATTCTCTTCCTCAAAATAAGATGTCCTCACAAGGGTAGAGACAGATCTAAGGCCAAATTAACTTTACCAAGCACAGTACAATTTGAAGATGTATTTCTTGTGTGAGGCTGCACCAACTTCTCCTCAAGATTAGGATGTCTCCATTCCTCCAAATGGGATAGTTTTTCATTATTTGTCTAGGTTTACATTTTGGGTTTGAGTTTGTTTGTGGGGCATTTGGGGTTGTTTTCTGGGTTTGTTTTTTGTTTCTTTGTTTTTTCTTTGTGATGAGATAGTTGTGTTTAATCAAATGTACTTCTGGAAAGATCAGGAATCACATTCTGTGATCCTGTGTTTCTGTGATATGAGTGAGGCTACTTATCAGCATATATATATCTTCAAAATTTAATTCTGAAGTAAGATGTGTTTGAAATTAGGAGTCTAAATATATTTGGAATACTTATCCTTTCATTTTATCCAACGATAAGATTTGATCTATTTCATATTGAAATGGAGCAGTAATATATCATTTACTTTCATTTTCTTAGTTAAGATACTTTTTAGTATTCACCATATTAACAAAAAAACCCTTTCTGGAATGTGACTGTCATTCCATACCTTTACCTGTCCTTCTGATTCTTGTTTTCCATTGTGTGTCCTGGAAGCTGTAAATAAGTTTGCATGGTCTTTTTAACCTAATCAATGAAACGTGGAAATTAGTCAAGCCTTTTCAATGTTTCACTAGGTTTACTAGTTGTCATTGGCTCACAGTTGTTTGATCTTTACAATAAGTCCTGGTTCTATAAATTCCCTGTATAAACAGAAGAAACGCAATGTATTTAAGGCCTGCAAACTCAGCCTCTTACAAAAGACTGCATGTGTATGGTGCTTGTGAAATACATCTATCAGCAAGAGATAGTTACCTTAAAAGAGATCTGGATCCAGGTAGATGGTTTATAGACTGTCAGGTTACACTGCTGGTTTACATTTGAGGAATTACTTTGGAAGAACAAGGCGGGTTTTATTTTTGACATTTCAGCAATGAGACCACTTGTACATTATGACCCAATTTGATTTACTGTAAGAAAATAAGAGTGCTGTAATTTGTAAAAGACATTTATTACATGAGTTAGAAAAAAAAAAAAAAAAAAAAGCAGAGAGAAGGGAAAGAGAAAACAGCTTAACGTCTCTGTCCATCCCCATCTGGTTTTGTTTTAATCTCACTCTAGTCACATATGAAATTTTGCTTAGCTGTCTTCATTTTCTTAGTCAATCTTGATTAATGGCCTTCAAAGTAAAAATAATTGGCCTGCATCAGGCTTGTTTTATAACTCTTGTTCACAAAGAATGTGAAAGGCTGGAAAATGAGCCTAAACAGAAGGAATGCATTACGTTAGCCTTTGAGAAAGAGCAGTCCTCCAGTTGTGTTTCACTGTGTATTTTTATAACAGGCGCCTCCTTGACTGTCCATGATATTGCAGATATGCAGTGCCAAGAGCTTTTGTATACTTCACCAGGCTGACCATGTCAGCTCACAATCTGCCAGCAGCCCTGCGTGCAGGCAGGGGCAGGCAGAGCCGGAGGCCTTCCAGCAAAGCGCCTTGACAGGCATCCCCGGAGCCAGTCTGGGCTGGGCACCGCAGAGCTCAGGGGATGCTTTTGTGCAACTGCTCTCTAACTGTTCCACTCCTGCTCTTAAGCTTCAAGATGCTTGCCATGCAATTTAGGGCTTGAGCATGGCACACAGTTTTAGATGGGGTAAATGTGGCCTTGTAGCTTTAGAGTTACCTTTATTCACAGATTTCATTGCATTGGAAGAGACCCTCAAAGGACACTTGTCCAACCCCCCCATATTCAGCAGGGAGACCTCCAACTACAGCAGGCAGCACATGGCCACATTGAGTCTGAACTCGAATGTCTGTAAGAATAGGGACTCAACCACATCCCTTGGCAGCCCGTTCCAGTATTTCACCACTCTTACTGTGCAGAACTTCCTCCTGAAGTCTAACCTAAATGTCTCCAGTTTCAAACCGTTGCCTCTCATCTTATCACTACAGGCCTTTCTAAATAGTCCTTCTCCAGCCTTCTTGTAGGTTCCCGATAGATGTTGAAATGAAGCTCTAAGATCTGCCTGGAGCTTTCTCTTCTCCACCCTTCCATCAGCCTGTTTTCATAGGAGAGGAACTCCAGCACTCTAATAATTTTTGTGCCTCTTCCTCTGTCTCTCTTGTGTTGGGTGTCCCTGAGCTGGACACAGTACTTCAGGTAAGGTGATAGAATCACCTCTCTCAACCTGTTGGCCATGCTGCAGCTCAGGATGTTATTTGTCTTTTGGGCTGTAAGTGCCCATTGCTGGCTCATGTAACTCTCATTCAACAGCATCTCCAAGTCTGTTTCTGCAGGGCTGCTCTCAATTTTATCATCCCCCAGCCTGGATTGATATAGAGGGTTGCCCCAGTCTAGGTGCAGGCACGCAGTTCTGGTAGAGCAATCCACCTAAATGATTATAAATCTAATATTTAAAATAATATTTTATGTTATAAGAGATTTTATCAGTGTAGTGAGATCTACTTCTTCTCTAAGTAAACAGAGTGTACACTCTTTTTTAAGGAAAAAAAGTCCCAACCTTTTCTTTCAACATGTCAAGAAAGGAGCTGGTATAAGAAGTTAGTTTCTGTTGGGACAAGCATTCTTCTGACTTAGTTTCTTGCTGTCAGAAAATTAGAGAGGCTCAGTCTAGTTCTTCCTTTGTGTAACGCACAAAGCAGATGATTGTGCTTGCATGCTCACACCAAGATCCAGCATCATCATGTCCTTGTTACCAAAAAGGAAGACAGTTCTCTGTTACACGTCTTAGGGATGAAAACTGCTTCTTAGATGTCAAACAAAGATAAAGAAATAGCCTTCATGTAGATTATTTATGTTACTTCAGGAATATCTGATCAACTCGTGGTACTGCTACGAAGTTATCATACCAGATACTTATTTCCTTATACAGCTTTGGAATAGGAACAGTTTATGCTTTTCCTGGTGCTTTTCAAGTAGCAGCCTCAACATATGAACTTAACTTCCATTAAGCTTCCTAAGATTTCTCTGGAGTAAGCATGTGATACACTTGTGTTACTTTTGCCAGATATGACTGGATCCAAATTTGGTCTGGAGACAAACACTTTTCCCAGAGTATCTGAGACCAGATGCTGAGTCCTGTAGCTTCTCTTCTCCCAGCAAGGCAAGCCGGGGTTACACAGATGGTATTTTCATGTCAGTGCAGATCAAGCTGAGCATTAACCTCATGGCATGGACCAAATTCAATCTGCAGGGCTGCCTTTGTTTGATGGCAGAGGAATGCATATATTCCTTACAGAAAGTGACATGCAAAGTGCAGATATCGAGAGATCCTTCTCCCTACACTGCCACATATTCTGTGCTGTTCTTTTAAACAGTTAATGATCCATTGTAACCCAGAGGTATGACTTTCAACAAAGCACAGCCCCACCATGACCCCTTTGGTGCCTCACCAGCTTTTGGAAAGTTGGTTTTACAGCAGCTCCTGTTAGAGCCAGGGCACATTGCCAAGGCCCACGAAGTGCAGAAAGGAATCCACCATCTTTCATCTACAGCAATGTGTCTGATTTTTCTGCTGATGTCTTCTCAGTTCCTAAAATCTTTTTTTTTTCCAAGAGACTTCTAGACCTACCTGAGGACTGAAGAGAGGAAAGAGAACTTTGCCAAGCATATGCTTGAGAAAATGTCACCAGATGGAGAAACAATAGTACTAGCTCCATAAAGTTTAAAGCTTTGAAATGTTGGCAGTGCCGTCTTGCTCAGTGGACTTATTTTTCAATGATTAATCATTCCCACCATTAAAAGCTTTGATTGGTCTTTGGCTTGGGCTACATTATATCTTTATTCCATTAGGCAGCCACAGGATGTGTGTACCCACATGAACCTTCTTTGGCAAGCTCTTGTAGCAGCTGTGTTTTTCATGTGAGAGCTGTGAGAAGTTGAGGACCTAAGACAGGTCCTGTCCATCCTACATTGCCAGTCTGTGTAAGTGATCCCTTCCTTGTGCTCCATTTACTTTTCTTAGGGTCCACCATAGTAACTTGCTGTTCATTCTTTTTCTTTGAAAGACTTGGCTACCAGACACCATGACGTTTGTGGGTGACATTGTGTTTTGTGACTTTGCTGGTGGCCTTTAAACCTTATGGGTACAGGAAATGGACTGAGCTCAAACAGCATAATCTTGTGTGACTGGCACAGTGCTGATAGTAAAGGTCAGTCCAAACCTGCCAGGTACAAGTTCTATAGCTCCCTATGTCAAAGAAATGAGAGTGGTGCAGAAACTGGAGAAAAAAATAGAATGTGCTGCTCTAGTTTGACTCACAGATTCATGTAATTATAGATTGTATTGTGTTGGAAGAGACCCTCAAAGGTCATCTTTTCCCTGTGCAGTCAGCAGGGACACCTCTAACTACAGCAGGCTGCTGGCAGGGCCATATCCAATCTGATCTTGAGTTTCTCCATGGATGGGAACTCAACCACATCCCTGGGCAGCCTGTTCCAGGATTTCACCACTCTCATTCTGCAGAACTTCCTCCTGATGTTCAACCTAAATCTCCCCTGCTCCAGTTTCAATCTCCCCTGCTCCAGTTTCAAACCATTGCCCCTTATTCTATCACTAGAAGCCTTTCTAAACAGTGCCTCCCCAGCATTCCTGTAGGTCCCCTTTAGATATTGAAATGTAGCTCTAAGGTTTCCACAGAGCCTTCTCTTCCCCAGGTTGAACATCCCCAACTGTTCCAGCCTGTTTATAATCCATTTGCACTAATTACTCTTTCTTTTCATTATCCAGCCACCTATTTTGCCACAAATTTTTTAAAAAAGTAAGCATTTTGGGGTAACCTCTCCACAAGTTTTCTTTAAAAATTGATGAAGTCTTTATGACAAAGTTTTTCATCTCATCTGGAAGTAAATTAAGTTTGTTTTTTTTTAAAGAACTAATTTCTGTCCTTTGTGAAAATAAGATAATTTTTATTTTGTTTTGTTTTTGAGTTGACTTCAAATGAAATTTTTCTTTTGGACTACTTTTTTCCCTTTGATCAGAAACAATCCCTGTCAGTTCTTTGTGTAGTTCAATTTCTGATGCAAATGGAAGCTGAGTTTGTTGTTACTCTGATTTTATGTGGTAGTAAATAAAAAGAAGACTTAAAACATCCCTGCATTATCTTACAAATCAGTGGTATAATGTGTCTTACACTGTCTGCAGAAGGTGTGGTAGGTCAAGGATAGGTCCTCTAGACATGATTAGCAGATAGCCATAGGGATGGGATGACTTTTATATGCAAAGAAATTAAGAACCATCGGACTTTTCTGTTTAAAAGAAAACAATATTCTGATATGAGAGAGGTAGAGAAAGTCATGGATGATTCAGAGAATGCAAACAAGATGTTCATGGTTTTTCACAACAGAAGAAAGAGAGAAATCCTGTGGTACTATTAAGCAGGTTTATAAGAGAGGAAATTCTCCTTTACCAGCCACAGTCCCATTTTGTAATTCACTGTGCTCTGGACGAGAGAGTTTGAAGAGAATCGATACAAAATCAGAATTTTCTGTGATTAGATTAGTTTGAAAGAAATGGCAGAAAGATGGGCAATTCTTTCCTGTCACTGCTGCTGCCCCCAAAATGGTTTGGCTCCACAGATAAGACCTGGCTGGGTGCCTTTGGTCCAGTGGCCTGGCCAAAGGTGAATATGGGTCCTGCCCAGCTAGGAACACTCATGCCCTCTGACACTGAGCAACCCAGCATCAACAGCCTGCTTTCCAGATGAAAGAGAGGCAAAGCAGTGGAGGACGGAGCCAGGTTCTGCTTAGAGATGAACAGTGATAGGACCAGGGACAACAGGTGCAAGCTGGAGCAGAGGAGGTTCCACATGAGCAATAGGGCAAACTTTTCACTGTGAGGGTGCCAGAGCCCTGGAATAGGCTGCCCAGAGTGGTTGTGGAGTCTCCTTCTTTGGAGACATTCAAAACCTGCTTGAATGCTTTCTTGTGTGACTTGTTCTAGATGATCCTGATCTGTCAGGAGGGTTGGACTGGATGACCTCTAGAGGTCTTTTGCAACCCCAAACATTGTGCAGTTCTGTGGTTCTGTAAATAGGAATGCTAAAGCAGTGTGTCATTTTCTGTGCTTGGACATTTGCCTGAAGATGCAAAATAAATGTCTAATTATTGGTGTAGGAAAGGAGGACCTGCCATGCACAACCTCATTGACGATGCTCAAAGACTATCCCACCTCTTTATTTTTATTATTTTAATAAAAGCTTCTCAGAGAGAGCTGTCTGAAGGGAGCTGGTCCATGATGAGGACAGACGAGGCTCATATGCATATTTTCATACAATATTTTCACAATTCCAATGTAGTGCATGAACCTATGAAATGGAAAGCAGAACAGTAAGAATGTGACCACTGTGTATTTTATAGTTGATAAATTAATATTTTTCCATTCTAATTGGCATATCTTCCTTTCTGAAAATTGATTTTCCAGTTCAAAGCAGCATTCAGAGGAAAACAAAAGAAGAAACTGAAGACATTTTGAACCCATTTACATACTTCTAAATAATTGATCCACTTTTTCAGAGAAAATGAAAGAAAAGTATTTACATTTACCTCAAAAGAAACTGAAAAAAATAACATTTTCATCCAGCTTTATTTAAGCCAGCATTTTTTTTTTCTTTTTCCTTTTGCTGCAAGAAATCGGCACTCCTTTTCCTTCTGTCTTACAGGATAGATATATCTAGAGTTTGTAGGCAATTGCCTGAGGTATGTAGGCATGTAGATGCTTGACTTAGGAGCTGGTGTTGCCTTGCTCTTTGACCACAAGAATCAGCTGGAGTGGATCCAGAATGCCACAAAAATTATTAGAGTGCTGGAGAACATTTCCTATGGGGACATGCTATAAGAGTAGGATCTGTTTAGACTGGAAGCCTTTTCTTGTTAGGAAGAAGTTCTTCACCATGAGGGTAGTGAGACCCTAGAATGAGTTGCCCAGAATGGTGGTGGAAGCCACATTCCTGGAGATATTTAAGGCCAGGCTGGATGAGGCTCTAGACAACCTGATCTAGTGTGAGGTGTTCCTGACTGATTCTGTGATACTATAAGAGAAGGCTCGGGGAGATCTTAGAGCAGCTTTCCAGTATCTGAAAGGGGCTACATGAAAGTTGGGAAAGGACTTTTTACAAGGGCTTGTAATGACAGGATGAGGGGCAATGGCTTTAAGCTTGAGAAGGGGAGATTTAGACTGGGTATAGGAAGAATTTTTCTATAGCAAGGGTGGAACAGGTTGCCCAGGGAGATCATGAATGCTCCCTCTCTGCAAGTGTTCAGGTTGGATGCAGCCTGGAGTGACCTGGTCTAGCAGAAGGTGTCCCTGCCCACGTCATGGGGTTGGAACTAGATGATTTTGAACATTTGTTGCAGTCTAAACATTCTATGAATATATGAATCCTGGAACGCATTAATAAAAGTGTGTCCAGCAGGTCTAAATAGTTTTCCTCTCCCTCTATTCTGCCCTGGTGAGACTACATTTGGAATTTTATGTCCAGTCTGGGGCTTCCCAACTCAAGAGAGACAGGGATCTGCTGGAGAAAGTCCAACACAGAGCTGTGAGGATGACTGAGGGACTTGAACATCTCTCCTGTGCAGAGAGACTGAGAGACCTCTGGATGCTTAATTTGGAGAAGAGAGGCCTGAGTGGAGATCTTATCAACGGCTATAAATATCTGAGGGGTGGGTGTCAGGATGAAGGTGTTGGTCTCTTTTTGGTGGTGCCCAGTGATAGGACAAGGAACAACGGGTACAAGCTGGAACACAGGAGGTTCCACCTCGACATGAGGAGACGCTTCTTTATGGTAAGAGTGACAGAGCCCTGAAGCAGCCTGCCCAAAGAGGTTGTGGAGTCTCCTTCTCTGGATACCTTAAAAACCCACCTGGATGTGTTCCTGTGTGGCCTGCCTTAGGTGATTCTGATTTGGCAGGTAGGTTTGACTCAATAATTTCAGAAGGTCACTTCCAATATATCATTCTGTGAATCTACAAATTGTTAAAAAGTAGGGATTTCAGTTTTACAGTGCTGATACACTGACCTATGGACTTCATATAAACACTGCAACATTACAAACAGTGACATGAAATAATTTCTAGCACACTCAAGGTTCAGAAGTTAAATCTCCATCAAGCTAACAACAGATGATTCCTCTTAAACAATTTTGAATGTTATTATTGCAGCTAGTGGTGGTATTTGTATAAAATACCACAATCTGATGCTCACCTTAAATCTGAGAACAGTTATTAATCTGAAACTGCTTCTGCTGGTTGCTCAGGCTGAACCCTACCATTTAAAAGTGCATTTGTTTGTCTGAAAAGATTTAGGAATGCACATCATCTTCATCCACAACAAACATTTTGCTGTTATCAGTGTACTAATTATTGTTGGAGAGTTTTTCTAGCCCCGGTGATAGAATGGAAATGATACTTTGAACTGCATAATATTCTTGGGAAGTGAATATAGACTTAGCAAAGTACATCATCATTTTGCTGTAATGATAACATACCTATTTACATAATGATAATGTACATATTTACTGCCAGGCATGTTTGTTCTGCATTAGTGTTCATGGTGTGGCAGGGAGAATTGCAAGGCAGAACTTCCATTTGTATCTGTTTGCTGTTGTCCTGCAGGGGAGCCAAGAAGGGAGAGCGGGCAGTGGAGTGCTTCCGACAAAGACCCAAAAAAGTGTAAGGCTATGTGCTAGGCTGGCATTGTGTACGAGATCAAATCCACACGTGCTCATTTGCTTTCCTTTCTTCTTCTTCTTTTTTTTTTTTTTTCTGAGAGACCTTGTCTGTTAAGTGAAAATCCATTGTGAGATTCCTGGCAGCAGGCATCAAAAAGATGTTAAAAGTCTATGTTAGCTTCATGCTTTTTCTTTGAACACATTCTCAAGTAATGCCACTGTTGGAATCATTTAATCTGAGAGATGAAAAAAAAAAAAAAATCTACATTTTTGGTTTCATTTCAAAACCTGTAAATCTCTGCATACATCTAAAGAAGAGGGAAATCTTACACTTGGGAGGAGACAGGAAAAAAAAATAAAGTTAGGAGACACAGTTTAGTGAGCTGTCATATGTTTTCTGAACTTTTTGTAATAGGAAGACGTCTCTAAGGAGCCCTTTTCTTCACTTCTCTAACAAAGGCATGTCCCAGTTTATTAAAAAATCATAGACAACAATGCCGCCTGCCAGGTTTTATAGCCCTAATGAAAATTTGGTCCAGAGCACACAAAAAAATATCTGGAAAAATGCCTGAAATTTTCCCTGTCGCAGATGTTTCAACAGAAGGTGCTTGCATGCCACTCGTTAATGTAGCGCCATACGGGACTCGGTATGACCACTGCAATAACCAGTAAGTAACACACGCGGTGCACACGTCGCCGCGCCAAATCTTCCGTCTGTTGTGTGGGGCTCGTGTCCTGTGGATTGAGACGTACCTTGATGAAACTGTATTGTCATTGAATGATAATATTTGTGGATCACTCTGCTAGAAAACATCCCATCAAGAACGTGGGAGGTCCGTGTAAAGAGTTGGTGCAGCTCGTTGGCATTGCAGTCAGTCGGGAAGGATGGGGCTGGTGGTGTTTTTGCCCCACTCCACTTTTTTTTTTTTCCTTTTAGCCTATCTTCTGGATGCCAATATAGAGGAGCAGCACTCCAGATATTAAAGCATTTTCTCTTTCAGAGTGGCTGTTGAATTTTAATTTCAGGCATTACATAATTAAAAGGGGCACGTGAGATACCATAATTATCAATACTGTGAGAAAAAATTACACAGGCATAACATTCTCGAGGGATAATTTTTTTTTTGTTTTAATTTTGTAAGTTTAAAGAGGAATGAACTGAAAGGGACAAAAGTTTTTAAAATAATTCCTGAAGTACACTATACTCTATCAGCTCCAGTTTTTTATCCCAAAAAGTAGAAGAGCTTAAATAACCAACTGCTAACATTTTTCTGTGCATTTTTTCCCAATATTTTCTCCTGCTGTTGGGAGGGAAGCTGTGGAGTGTACTGCTTTGATCTGTGCATGTCTGAGGGAGGTGAGGTGGACTTTTCTTGCTAATAGAAGTACGAGTTTTGTGCATAAATCACCCATGCTATGGTGAAGATGGACGTGTTTCTCACAGAGCCAACTGACACCCTTAGAAACACTTCTGCAAGAGTTAAGTCTGCTAATGACAGGATTCAAGAGGCTTTTATTATTTTTTTCAGCCTTCCTCTCTGCTTAATAGTATAATTTCCTGGAAACATTGCCATCTCTTCATCCGACAATGAATGAAGGAAAATTCACTGAGTCTGACTTGTCTAGAATTTGAGTTTAGGTTCAGGTTAGAGTAAGGTCTGGGATTCAACAGTAATAAGACTCTTCCCATCAACTAAGAAAGTGATGAAGGCATCAGCAGGTTTTGTTAACCATGTCTCTAGATTTCCTTAATTTCTGAGATTATTCTGGAAAATCTTTATGGATGTGAAACAGAAGAATCATTGAAACACATTCAGGGCCTGGCTTGTGAATCTACATTTATAGAACAGGATTTTACCCCTGGTGTGTAAGACAGGACCCTAAATAATATTCCATCCAGTAAATCTAGTTAGGCTGTTCATGTTTTCACTTCCTTGGATGATTGCTTCTTTTCTAATATAGAATTAGATATAGACATTTCTAAGAACACGTAAACCACTATTGGTAGAAGTGGTGTCTCCATCTAAATGGAGATCACTGATTCTATCATCATAAAGATTGCTGGGCAACCTGGTCTAGTGGAAAATGTCCCTGTCTAAGGCAGGAGGTTAGAACTAGATGATTCTTGTGGTCCCTTCCAACCCTGACAATTCTACAATTCTGTGATTTACAGGGCAGTGTCACTGTGGGAGTTTTAATTTTATTTTATATGTGCGTTCATAGATTATTTGTTAGCCATAATTTCAAACTTACACCTTCAGATTAGGTCTCTGCCAGTGAGTTTTAATGATATCATGGATTCAGAATTCCTAGCACATTCATATTCAGGAGAGCAATCTGTCTTCAGTTGCCCTATAGCCTAGCTCACAGTCAGGTTTTTTGCTGCTCCCAGCAGAAAGAACTGATAACCCCAAATCTCTGATGCTGGTCTCCATCCCAGTTTAACTCCTTTGAACCAGTCTTCCTGTGACAGGAATCATAGAATCATAGAATCATAGAATGGTCTAGGTTGGA